>VWZX01003345.1:0-190310 GCA_013399015.1 Galbula dea | reverse complement strand
GAGTGCTGGTGGACAACAAGGGCACCATGAGCAAGGTGCCCTCATGGGCAAGAAAGCCAATGGTCTCCTGGGGTGGATGAAGAAGAGTGTGAGCAGCAGGGCAAGGGATGTTCTGCTCCACCTCTGCTCTGCCCTAGTCAGGCCACGGCTGGAGTCCTGGGTCCAGTTCTGGGCTCCCCAGTTGGAGAGAGACAAGGAACTGCTGGAGAGAGCCCAGCAGAGGCTAGGAAGATGTTGAGGGCACTTGTTTGTTGTGAGGGTGTTGGAGCCCTGGCCCAGGCTGCCCAGAGAGGCTGTGGAGTCTCCTTGTGTGGAGAGATTGCAAGCCCAGCTGGAGGTGACCCTGGGCAAGCTGCTGTGGGTGCCCCTGCTTTAGCAGGGGGTTGGACTGGATGATCCCCAGAGGTCCCTGCCAACCCCAACCATGCTGGGGTTGGGGGATTCTGTGTGAACTGGCTCTGGCCAGAGGCTGCTCTCTGCTCACCTCTCTCTCTGGTGTTTGTTGTTGTTTTTAACATGTTTATTTTTAATTACTCCTCTTCCCTCTCTGACACTCAGCCCTAGTGGAGCTGGTGTGGCAGCTCTGCTCTCCTCAGGGAGGCTGTTATGAATTCATTTCCTCCATAACATCTCAGAGACATTGCTCACATGAGGTATAAAAATTTTACGGGACACACTAAGGTTGGTGCACACCGCAGCAGCTCCTCACACATAAACATCTTGGACACTTTAAGGAGATTTCTTTCTAAAGACCAAGCAGCATTTGGTAGCACTGAGAAGTGCCAGGAAAATATACATTTTAATTAAGGTTAAATAATAGTCAAGCTCAGCTCTAAAATACTTCTGGAAAATAGATGTGTATTGATTTTCCTTTAGCCTCCACAGAAATTCACTGTGCAAACACAGAACCATAGAGCTGTCAGAGCTGGAAGGGACCTTAAAGATCATCTAGTCCCAACCCCCTGTCTGCCAGGGACACCCCCCACTAGAGCAGCTTGCCCACAGCCCCAGCCAGCCTGGCCTTCAAAGCTTCCAGGGATGGAGCTGCCACAGCCTCTCTGGGCAACCTGTGCCAGTGTCTCCCCACCCTCACAGGGAAGAACTTCCTCCTAATATCCAATCTAAATCTCCCCTCCTCTAGTTTGCATCCATTCCCCCTAGTCCTGTCACTGCCTGACCTCCTAACTGTCCCTCCCCAGCTTTCTTGTAGCCCCCTTCAGACACTGGAAGGCCACCAGAAGATCTCCTGGGAGCCTTCTCCTCTCCAGCCTGAACAACCCCAACTCCCAGCCTGCCAAACACAAACACTCTGCCTGTGGCCAGATTCATATTGCACCTTCCAAGGATATGGAAAGAACTGCTCCAGGAGGAGGAGGAGGCTGAGTGAGGAATCATGAGTGGGCTGCAGGTTGGAGGCAGCTCCAGCCAAGCCTGGCATTGCTTGGCCAAGGCTCAACTGCCCAGGGCACTGCTGGCACCACTGGCAAGGACACTGAGTAGGTGCCAAGGAGGCTGAGGGCAACCCCTGAGACTCCAGCCATGCCCATGGGTGGGAGCAGTTTCTACCAGCCTGAGGGTCATGAATCCAGCACAGAGCAGCTTCCTGCTCCCTTCTGCTGCCTGAAGAGGACACACAGGGGTGTATATTATGGGGTGGCTCTGTGGAACCTGTGTATCAGTAGGAAGCTGCAGGAAAGCCATGGATGTGAGTCTAAAGCGACTGAACCTGATCACTCTCCAGAACCATCTGCCTGTCCTCATGCAGAAGGGTTCTAATGCTCTTAGCTCATCTGTAGCTTCATTCCCTGAAGGTCTAGTTGAACCTTTTATCCTCTTATTTTCTCATGCCTCCCCTGCTCCTCAGTCTCCTTCCAGAGGGATTTTGCAGAGATGCTTGGCCTTGGCCAGGCCAGGATCCCCAGAGCTCCTAGCAATGGCAGCAAAGCTGGATGCCATTCTTCACACAACCACAGGAGATGGAAGGGACCTTGAAGCTGCTGAAGCAGCTGATTGAAGTTTGTAACTGGAGGAACCAAGCCCAGCAGATATTTTTTCCCTCTAATCCTGCCATCTCTCCCACAAAAGCCACTGGCTTGTGTCTGACAAGCTGCTGGGTGAGGAGCAAACCCTGGGTAAGGGTTGGGCTCCATGGCCTGAAAGGTCTTCTCCAACCAAAGGATTCTATGATCTGTGTGATTTCTGTGATCTACCCAAGCATCCACATCCCTGCCAACACCAGAGGTGCAGCATCCTGGCCCAGCTGAGAGAGCAGGAAAACGGGAGAAAGCCTTTGGTGAGCCCCTGGTGCTGCACTGACAGAGGAGAAGCCTTAGCTGGGGCAGGAACTTCTCCCAGTGCTGGAGGCTGAGGTTAATTAGCTCCTCAGTGAGCCAGTGGAGGCAAAGCTCTTGGAAACAGTTTGATTAACCACAAAACACAGCTCACCTTGAGGTGTGCTTGCAGCCTTCCCCAGGCTTCACGCAATCCCCCAGTTCAGAGCAGAGAGGTGAAGGTGTCAATGGTCAGGGCTGGGCAGCAGAGCAGTGCCAGATGCTCTCTCTGAGGCCCTCTGCCTTCCCAAAGGGAAGAGAAAGGGAAGAAGGGAGAGAGACTGATGGCTTGGGAAAGGAAACTGAAACAGCTTGGATGGAAAGAAGAACAATGCAATGCCAGAGATCCAGAGAGATCCAAAGCAATCTCCAAGCCAAGGCCTGATGGCAAGGGCAGCACTGGCACCACTGATGCTGGGGCAGCACTGGGCAAGGCCCAGAGAGGCTGTGGAGTCTCCTCGTGTGGAGAGATTCCAAGCCCAGCTGGAGGTGACCCTGGGCAAGCTGCTGTGGGTGCCCCTGCTGGAGCAGGGGTTGGGCTGGATGATCCCCAGAGCTCCCTTCCAGCCCCCAGCATGCCTCTGACAGGCTACCAGAGGTCCCCTCACCCATCTGCCAGCCAAGGCAGGGGCAGGCAGATGTGACTCTCTCCCAGCACAGAGCTCTCTGAGCCACTCTCAGCAGCCCATGGTGGTGATCAGCCCATGCTGCTCCAAGGCTGGGTGCATTCTCTTGCTCTCTCTGCTCCTGTACTTTCAGCCCTAAGTACAGCAGAAGAGATTAGTCCTGAGAGCACACATAACTTTCTAAAATACAGGCTGCCAGAAGAGCAACACAAAAGGGGCAGTAAATCATGCCAGCAGTTTGTTAAGAGCCTGATTTACACTTCAGCACATGGGCTGGATTATTTGGGGAGAAAGCTTCCAACAGTCAAGACCTGCAACCACTTAAAGCCTTTTATTGGTGAAACCAATCGACCTGCCAACATTAAGCACCAGGTATTTAACAGCATTAAGCACCCCATTATCCCTTCCCTCACTTATCATGTTCCCTGCTATACAGACTTTTATTGTGCTTTTCCTTCCAGCTCCATTAAATGCTGGAGAAATCACTGCCTTTGAGAAGACCCAAAAATACCAGGCTGCAGAGGACAGAGGCAAAAGGAGCCCAGATTCTCTTTGACTCCCTTACAGATTTGTCATGTAAGCTGCTAAGGGCATTCATCTGGAGCTATGATATGCCCATCAGTGCAATTTGGGGCTCAGTCAAGCTCCATGGACACAAAAAGAAGTAATTCCCAGGCTCTCCTTCATCTTACCACACAAATGGGTTGCAGAGCCAGTGCCACAAGGCTAGGAGAGCAGGCACCCCTTAACTGGCTGTCATTGAAGGGAGGGATAATTAAACTCAGCCTCAGAGCACTCACTTGCTCTGTGGGATGCAGAATAAACTCTGGAAATAGCATTTCTTTTTAACAAAGTCACTGGGAAAGCTGGAAGGGGCTTTAACCAGAGGAGAGCTCTGCCTCCCTGCTGACCCCCAGAGAGCAGGAGAACTCTCCTGCTGCCCAGGCATGGAACCATGGAGCCATGAAGGCTGCAAAAGACCTTTAAGAGAGTCAAATCCAACCTCCCCTGGCCTCTGCTCAAAGCTCCTCAGAGCTTACACTACCCCAGTCATGAGCTCTGCTGGTCCTGCTGCTGCTCTCCAGAGCAGGCACAGACTTCCAGCTCCTGCTCAGCAACTCCTCCACTCCTCAGTGATGTGCTGGGCTACTGCTGGAGAGCCTTTGGGGCAGAGAAGATGTCTGAAAGGTAGAGCTGAATTATTCTCCCTCTTCTCACCCAGTGTGAGGGAAAAACCTTCCACTGCTGCTACTGCTCCCTCTGGAGAGCAGAGCTCTGGAATGCTCTGTGCACAAACAGTGTCTGATCACTGCTCCTGGGAAGCTAATCCACAGAATCATGGAATCATTTAGGTTGGGAGAGACCTTTCAGATCCTGGAGTCCAACCCTTAACCAGCACTGCCAGGGCACCACTGAACCATGGCCTCAGCACCACAGCTCCAGGGCTTGGAAACCCCTCCAGGGATGGTGACTCCACCACTGCCCTGGGCAGCTTGGGACAGGGCTCCACAACCCTTGCCAGGAGCAAACTGTTACTCATGTCCAACCTGAACCTCCCCTGGCACAACTTGAGGCTGTTTCCTCTTGTCCTATCACTTGTTCCTTGGGAGCAGAGCCCAACTCCCACCTGGCTGCAGCCTCCTCTCAGGGAGCTGCAGAGAGTCAGGTCTCCCCTGAGCCTCCTCTTCTCCAGCCTAACCAAGCCCAGTTCCCTCAGCTGCTCCTCACCACACTTGTGCTCTAGACCCTTCCCCACCTTCCCTGCCCTTCTCTGGACACACTCCAGCACCTCAATGTCCTTCTTTGGAGTGAGGAGCCCAAAACTGAGCCCAGGATTGGAGCTGTGGCCTCCCCAGTGCCCAGCCCAGGAGGCCAATCCCTGCCCTAGCCCTGCTGCTGCCCCAGTGCTGGTCATCAGAAGCACAGCTCCACTGCTGCAGAGATTCTTCAGGACTGTAGGAACAATGTGCTGGCTGTTAGCACTCCAAGCATTTCCTGCCATCCTGTGGTGTCAGTGCACACTCAGCTCTGACAGCCATTGGAGGCTGCAAACATCAATCACTCCTCAGAGCTAAGTGCCGGCAGCATTTTGTTGCAAGGAATTCTTTGACCACATTCCAACTTTTCTCCCTGTGTGGATCATTTTAAAATTAAATTTCAGCTCAGGTAATTGCCCAGTGCAGTTGCTCAGCTTCTCTGGGGGACACTTCCACTAAAAGCCATCATTACCTGGCAGGGGAACTGCCATATGCAGCATTCCAGACTGATCCACAATGGGCCACGTGAAGCAGCAAAATCCAAGGAGAGATTAGCAATTTGACATCTTAAAATGACTCCTCAGGAACCTTCAAAAGCATAATGAGACATGTGTTATGGCTGGGGAAAGAAAGGGTTGGGTGGGAGGAGGAGGAAGGAATCAGAGAAAAGTTAGAGGTATGGAAGGGATCTCCCAAGGGCATCAGTGCCCCTTGGGCTGTCCCTGGGCACCACTGAGCAGAGTCTGGCCACAGCCTCTTGCCCCTTGAGACTCTTGAGCTCTTGCTGAGCCTTGAGCAGCTCCTCTGTGGGGCTGCTCTTCTCCAGGCTCAGCAGCCCCAGGGCTCTCAGCCTTTCCTCCTGCCACAGATGCTGCAGTGCCCTCAGCATCTTCCTAGCCCCTGCTGGGCTCTCTCCAGCAGTTCCTTGTCTCTCTGGAAGTGTGGAGCCCAGAACTGGCCCCAGGACTCCAGCTGTGGCCTGACTAGGGCAGAGTAGAGGGGGAGGAGAACCTGCCTGGACCTGCTGCTCACTCTTCTCCATGCACCCCAGGAGACCATTGGTTTTCTTGACCACAGGAGCACACATGCTCAATTCTTCTTGGGTTTTGCATGTGAAGAATCAGCAGTTCCATGCAGAAAAGAATCTGAAAAACAAGTGCTGGGCTCCTAGACAGCACAGGTCACTTGGATCCCTGACCCCTTCCCTGCTCCCCTTGCCCTAGAGGTTTCCATCTCTAGCAGAGCAGGCAGGTAGCATCAGGCTGTAAGCCAAGAACCCCAAAGGTATTTAGGGAAGCAATTCTTCCAGCTCCTGATGCTGCCAACACCCATTTCAGGCAAACCCCAAAAACCCAGCAGGTTCTGCTGCAGTGGATGCAGTTATTGTGCTAGTGAGGGGGGAAAGAAGAACCCCCAAACCCTGAGCACTGTGCTAGCAAGAGCCCACATCCTCTGACTGCACCTCCTAAAGGGAATTCTCCCCTCTCAATGTCTTCAGCCACAGCACCAGAGGAGAACAGGAAGGAGCTGTGCCTGTTCCAGGGAGCAAGGAAAGAGGGGAGTTGTTCCCCAGCTCTGGAGCACTGCAGGACAGCACCTTGTCTGAATGCCTTCTGACTGAAGGAGGGTGTTCCTCAGATCTCTGAATGCCTGGGTAGCAGCAGAGGGTGGTGTGATACCTACACTGGCTGGCAGGCAAGGATACAGGGGCACAAGGAGCAGAATCTAGTGCAAGGCATCAGGAGGCACCAGACAGAAGGCAATTTCACCAGGACTCCACCTGCTGTGCTGCTTTGTTGGCAAAAGAAAGGCAACTTTTCTGTTGTCTTCCTGTTTTTGGGAAGCTTTCAGGGTTCTCCAAGCTTTCCTTTTCTATTGCCTCTCTGTGAAACCTAATCCAAATGCAGCACTGCCTGGCATGCTCTTGAAGCACTGCAGAGCCCAGGATCAGCAGCTCCACCTCAGCTCACCATGCTTCCCTCCTCTCCAATAAAGCAGCCAAGCTGCTCTGCAGCCAGAGGCTCACTGAGCTGGGAAAAGGCCTCTAACTGGTGACCCAACACCCCCATGCCTCTAAACCATGGCCCTAAGGGCCATGTCTACATGGATTTTGAAACCCTTCCAGGGATGGTGACTCCACCACTGCCCTGGGCAGCCTGGGACAGGCCTTGACAGCCCCTTCCAGGAAGAAATTGTTCCTCATGTCCAACCTAAACCTCTCCTGGCATAACCTGAGGCTGTTTCCTCTTGTCCTATCACTTGTTCCTTGGGAGAAGAGCCCAACACCTGAAATCATGTCCAGAGCAGGACAGAGCCACTCCAACCCAGTGAGCACAGCTTCTCCTGCTGCCCCTGCAGTGCAGAGAGCAGCTCAGTGCAGAGCTCCTGTCCTCTCCAGACACCCCAGTGCCTAAGGAGAGCCTTGCTGCTGCCAGGGGCTCCTCTGCTGGCTCTGGAATGCAATGTTTGTGTCTGTGCCTGTGGAGCCCAAGCACACAAACATTTCATGCCATCTGAAAGCTGTATTAATATGGAGATGATTGTGGCAAGCACTAGAGGATATTATGCTTTTATGGTCTCTAACATATGGGATGCCTTTGATTTGCTGAGGCACAACACAATCATTGTAATTGAAGACTATCAGCTAAAAAGCCCTCTCTGTGTCTGCAAACTCTGCTCCACTCTAATTACAAAGGGAAACCAAGAACATTAACAACAGAGGCTGGGAAAAAAACCTGATTGTTTTGCTCCATTTTCTTAGCTTTGCAAGCCAGGCCTCATTCCCCCAGCATGGGAGGCTCCTGCTGAACAAGCAGTTCAGCACAGCAGCAAGGGAGCAGAAAGGCTTTTCTGGAAGGGGCAACTCCAGCTTTTAAAGCCCAGATATGCAGGATAACAAGTGGCCATCCAAACCTTGCCCTTGGAATGAAAATTTATCCTGGCAGAGGCTCTGAGTGTTTTGTAATGAGCTTAGGGCCTCTCCTGTCCTCACTCTGTTCACTCAGTCTAAGCAATACAAAACAAAATCCCCACATGACAGAGTGGCAGGGGCTGGAAGGGACCTCTGGGGGTCACCCAGTCCAACCCCTGCTCCAGCAGGGGCACCCACAGCAGCTTGCCCAGGGTCACCTCCAGCTGGGCTTGCAATCTCTCCACACAAGGAGACTCCACAGCCTCTCTGCAAAGCCTGGGCCAGGGCTCTGGACACTGCAGGTTGCTGACTGGCTTGGGAAGAACTCCTGGAGTCCTGCACAGGCAATCAGGTCTGTCCCAGAGTCCACATCCCTCTGATGGAGGACACAGACAGGGCACTGAGAGCCCTGAGGAACCAGTCCATCTACAGTGCAGTTACCTGTGAGCATTCCCCACAGCAGTACCTGACCAAGTGCCACGAGGAGCTTGCTCCCAGGCAGCTAATGGGGAGGTCACAGGGAGGTGTCCCAAGGCTCTGCACTGCTGCCCAGTTCCCTGCTTTAACAGCCTGCTTCTCCACCTGACCCAGTAACTGCATGTGAGGAGCATCACCCAGCCCAACACCCAGTGACCTGCCACTGGGCAGAGGGTGGGACCCCAGCTGGAGCTGCAGGAGGAGGAGGAGGATGCCACTGAGTCTCTTAGGAAACCAAGAACAACAATGCCAGACCCTACAGACCTGCAGGACCTTGCCAAGGCTGAGCCACTTCCAGAACAGCCTCAAGGCCACTTTTAAGGGACACATAAAAGCATCAAGATGTGGAGGGGACAGAGGTTTGAGTAAAGTCACAGCTGTGTGAGTGGAGTAAGCTCTTGGCTCCATGGAGAAGGAGCCCAGAGTGCTGGTGGAAAACAACTCCACCAGGAGCCAGCAGTGTGCCCCTGGGGGTTGGACTAGGTGACCCTAAAAGGTCCCTTCCCACCCAAACCATTCCCTGATTCCATGCCAGGTCTGCTGGAGGATGAAGCTCCACCACCACCACCAAGTGAGTGGCAGGTCTCAGAGCTCCAAGCCAAGTGACCCAAGAGAAATAAAGGCACTGCTGCATTTGCTTTGTGGGGTGGAAGGAGAGCTGGCAGCCTGAGAAGGGAAAGGGACTGGTTCTGACAGCAGTGCTGTGGCAAGAGGCACAAGTGCTAAAGCTTGGCCACCACCTTTGGACATCAGTAATCCCACACTGCCTTTGAACATGGGGTGGCCTGAGCAACAGCCTGGGAGCTTATTTCTTCCCTTCACCTCTCCATGGATGTCCTGGAGGGGGAGGAAATTATTGTTGAAGGCTGAGAAAGAACACAAGCATTAAACTGCAGGAGAAGGTTTATTACCCTCCCAGCTGGAAAGCCAATACACTTCCAAAAGGCACTTTTACCTCCAGACAGCTTGAAATGAGGATCTTAATTCATCTGCCCCTTGCAAAGTGCCTTCACTCCATGGAAAAGCCATTTGCTTTCAGATGCTCCAGGAGAAGAAGAACAAGAAGGCACTTTGTTCTGCTCCCCCTCCCTCCAGGCAGCAGGGTCTGCAGCCTGGCTGAGAGCACCCTGTGCTCTCCAACCCTCCCTGCAGTGCAGATCACTGCTCTACCTACAGATCCTGGCTCCTGGAGGATCCTGTGTTCATTCAGACATGGATTGGAGATGACAAGTCCAAGGGTCATTAATTCATTGCTCAGAAGAAAGTGAGGTGGTGCCTCCCTGGAGAGAACGCACACATGCCTTCAAGCAGTGCAAGCACAGGATGAGCACAGAATCCCAGACCCCTGAGGGTTGGAAGGGACCTCCAAAGATCACCTAGCCCCATCCCCCTGCCCAAAGCTGCTGAATCTAGGTAGCTAATGGCATCACATTCCCTGCCTGCCCTGACCAATGGCTCTCCTACCCCTGCTCTGTATGGCAGTGAGAGTCTCCAGACCATCTCTCCTGCCACAAAGAGATGAGATGGTTGTTTTAATGACTTCTGATAAATCCTGAAGGTATAAATAATCTCAGCAGGCTGGCAGGAAGATAAACAGCCAGGGCTGAGTAATCAGAGCTCAGAGAGCAAACAGCACTGGGGTCTCAATGGAGCCAGGGCATCACCTGCCAGGGAGAGGAAGATAGAGCAGCAGAAGCATTGAGCTGACTGTCTCCTAAGCTAGCTGGGGCCAGAGGGGGGTCAGGGTGTGCAGCATGCACCCTGAGATGTCTGGATACCAGTTACAGGTCCCAGAGGAGGCTTTCTGGGCAGCTCCCCCTCACACCAAGGCCTTTGCCTCTCAGCTGGGGGGCAGAGCACCATGGGCAGGGCTGTAGCACCTCCCACCAGAGCTCTCACCAGGGGAGATGAAGGACTCACTCCTCAAGCATCTCTCTTGGGAGACACATCCTCCCCCTAAAAAGTGACCCCTCCACTGCATGAGGGAAACAGAAAAGCAAAGGCAGCAACTCCCTTGGCCTCCAGCCTTCCTCTGTGCATGGGGAGGGAGCTAAGGATTTGCTCAGAAGGATCCTAAGAAAGGAATGTTTTATCCTGAGGGAGGTGAGAGGCTGGCCCAGGTTGCCCAAAGAGGTGGGAGATGTCCCATCCCTGGAACCATCCCAGCTCAGGTTGCTTGAGGCTGTGAGCAACCTGCTCTGGCTGCAGATGTCCCTGCTGACTGCAGGGGTTTGGACTAGATCATCTTTAAGGTCCTTCCCAACCCAAACCTCTCTGTGATTCTACCTAGGATCATTATATTCTTGCCCAAGAAGATGCAAAGTAGTGCATGCACTGCAGTAATCCCACACCTCAGGGACAAGGGGCCCAAAGCAAGAGCACCCTGATGAGTAAAGGACAGAGCCCCTGCAGCAGTGACAGCTCTCCCAGGTGACCCAGCACCATCTGTCAGCTGAAGAAGGGAGCATGCTGCAAAGCAAGCTACACACAAAGTCTTTCTTCTCCTTCCCTCCCTCCCTCTCCTCCTCCTTCCTTTCCCTTCCTTCTCCAGCTCCCTCCCAATGCTTCCTTCCTAGTTGAACCCTTGAAGGCAAAACCAACACAGACATGACCATTCCAAACATTTAACTCCCCTTCCAAAGGCACTGAGGCCAAAGTGTGGGAAGAAGCAGAAGGCTTTCAGGAGGTCCTGCTGCCCAGCCCAGAGCTAAGGGCTGCAGGTTGCACCCATAGCATCCACTCCCCCATGGAGCTCAGGGTCTCCCTCTATCCCACAGGGGGTCTGTGAGGCAGGGAAGGGCATTACCCTGCTGCCTGCTTGTGGTGGCCTTCTCCAGGTGGCAGGGTGACAGCAGCAGGGTGACCTGCCCTCAAGATGTAACCTGAAGAGTTGCCCAAACCAGCTTTCCAAGCTCTGCTCCACTGATGTTTCTCCTCAGGTCTCTGCAAGTGTGCTGCCCATCTCCCAGCTGCCCCCCAGGACCCTGGAGCTAGGATGTCAGAGCTGGGAGACCTGAGCTGCTGTCCCCTGCTGTACCAAAGCTCTGCCTCCCAAGGAGGAGCAGAACTACAGACCTGAGGACACTCAGACAGGTTGCTGAAGGGAGGAAATGGCCCAAGGCTGTGCCAGGGGAGGTTTGGGTTGGATGTTAGGGGCAATGCCTCCCCTGAAAGGGCTGCCAGGCCCTGGACAGGGTCTAACAGTTGTTTCTGGCAGAAACCAGCAGTTCTCATCACCAGTTCTCCCTCTCCTTTCTTCCTCTACAGTCCTTCCTCTCTTCCACCCCTGAACACCTTCTGAGGGATTACACTGAAAGACAAAGCCCACAGAGTCCTCAAACCTCCAGGCTTGTGTTCAAGAGCAAACAAAACCACTCCTCTCTCCCTGGCAATGGCAGGAGTTGACCTGAAGGACTGACTTTGCCCAGTTACTCACTCTGAGGCTCCTGCTGTAACACAGCTCAGCTGCCTTTCATCTCTGGTTGGGGACCATCCAGTGACAGAAGGGAGAAGGGAAACAGCAGCAAAGCAAAACTCTTCTGAGGAGATAATGCTTCATTAAGCAAAATCCTAACCCAAGTTGTCACTGGCTCTCCCTTGCTCAGATGCAGCTCTGCTCCTTCCCTCCAGGCTGGTATTAACACTTTGATAATGAGTAACTAAAATAAAGCTCCAGTGAATAAAGATGCTCAGGGCTTTCTGGGTTGGGGTTTTTGGGTTGGGTTGGGGTTTGTTTTTTTCCCCTGCAATTAGAGACAAACTGCCACAGTAAAGCTAAAAAGCATTTGGGGAATGATATTGAAGGAAACACTTCCCATAACTACAGCAATCCTTGGGCTGCTCCTGGCAAGCAGAGCAGATGCTGAGAGGAGCTCCCTGGGTCTCTGTCATTAGCCACTGGTACAGGACAATTTGTCATCTGCTGTGGCACTGTGTGGCATGCTGAAATGAAACAGTGATGAAATTGCACTGGCAGCAGCATTCACACCTGGCCACTGAGGTTACACAACAGAAACTCAAACCTCCAACTATTTATCCCTCAGGCATTTCCTCAGGTGGGAAGTTGTCCTCAGTGGGGAGAGCTCTGTGCTGCCAGGTGAGATCTGCATCACATCAAACACCCTGAGTAAACCTCAAGCTGTCACCTGGATGTTAAAGCATCCTGGCTGGGAGCAGCTCTAGGGTGGCAGCAGGACTAGGGCAGGGATTGGCCTCCTGGAATGGGCACTGGGGAGGCCACAGCTCCAATCCTGGGCTCAGCTTTGGGCTCCTCACTCCAAGAAGGACACTGAGGTGCTGGAGTGTGTGCAGAGAAGGGCAGGGAAGGTGGGGAAGGGTCTAGAGCACAAGTGCTGTGAGGAGCAGCTGAGGAAGCTGGGGATGGTTAGCCTGGAGAAGAGGAGGCTCAGGGGAGACCTTCTGGCTCTCTGCAGCTCCCTGAGAGGTCCTGCAGGGTGTGAGAAGGTCCCTTCTGGGCCTACCACTTGTTACTTGACTGTGACTCTACTACAGATCCCCTGTCATCTTCCCCTCCCCCAGGCATCTCCCACTGCTCTGCACTGCTGGGGGCTGGACACTGGGCTTCCTGTCCTTCAGCCTGGAGGGAGGAGGAAGGACAGTGCTGCTTGGGCTGACATGCTGGGGGGTAGAGGCCCAGGGAATGGAACTGTCATGCTGCCTGTCCTGAGCCTCTGCTAGCTAGGCTCCAGAGGCAGAGCAGTAATTGCTGTGTGCTGCTGGAAGATTAATAACCACTTGAAACATCTAATGACATTGTATTTCATGCTATGGTCTGGTGGACATAATCTGCCTCTGAACCACACAAAAGCTGTTCCACAAATCAGTTAACAGCCATCAAAAGCAGCCTTGATAATAAACACATGATTTTTTAAGTATTAATGTATTACAGCACTTTAATCCAAAAGAAATTTGGGTTTGTCACTTACAAATGAAATCCTTATCTCTCCCTGCAGTGGTAAAACATCATTTTAGTATGCTAGATACACAATGCTCTCTGTACTTCCCTCCTCACAGTGCTTTTGTTGCCAGACAGATTCCTTACAACAAGCTTCCTTCAGATATTAGTCAGAAGTGTGCAGAAAATATCTGGGTTCCTACTCAATCCCTGCAAACATCTCCCCTCTGTCAAAGGCCAGGTCACTTTTGGCTTTAAGCCTCCTTCTCTGTGTTCCCAGACCTCCTCCCTGCCCTGTGACCCCAGCAGGATGCAGATAACATGCCCAGAGCCCACACTGCCTAACTGTTGTTCCTTCAGCACTAAACTTTCCTTCTCTTCCAGCCACCACCCTGGGAGCTATGTCACTGCCTGTCACCTCTGGGCTTCAACTTGCAACAGGCTGAGGTGGGAAGTGCTCCAACAGCATCACCCAGGCCCACCAAGGACAGACAGAAGAGCTGAGCCTCTTCCTGCAGTTGAACACCCTGCCATGACTCCCACACCAAGCAGAGTGCCTGACCCACAGCCAGAGCACAGTGGCCACGTTACAGCAGCTGCCACTGGAGCTAGTGACTCCTCTAGAACACCAGGAGAGTGTCACTTGTCCCTGCCCTTCACTGCAACTATCCTTGGGTTGTTGTGTGCCTCAGACCATCTCCCCTGGATGGTGATGCAGGAGGCTTTTGGGCTGCTGACTGCCAGAGGTGAGAGGGTGAAGCTCCAGCAAGGCCAAGCAGCATCTGCTTCTGGAGTGCAAGGATGCTGCATGCCTCAGGATGAAGAAATAGCCTCAAGTTGTGCCAGGAGAGGGTCAGGTTGGAGATTGGGAATCATTTGTTCTCCAAAAGGGTTGTCAAGGCCTGGGCCAGGCTGCCCAGGGCAGTGGTGGAGTCACCATCCCTGGAGGGGTTTCCAAGCCCTGGAGCTGTGGTTCTGAGGGCCATGGGTTAGTGGTGCCCTGGCAGTGTCAGGATAGCAGCTGGACTCCATGATGTTAAAGTTCTCTCCCAACCTGAGTGCTGCTATGAAAAGCAAAGGGGCAGCTCAGCCAAGAGGCAGATCTGCACCTGCAGGCCCAGGAGGAGCTGTGTCAGGCTGTGTTTGCAGGGGAGGCAGCAGCAGGAGTCCCTGGCTGCAGCAGAGATGCTCTTCCAGCCTCATGTGATGTGACATATTAGCTGACACACTTTATCTGGCATGTCACACCCTCACCTGCAGAGTAACAAGTGAACTCCCAGCTGCCAACCACCTCAGTTCAAACCAAACCACTCCAGTGACCCTCAACCCTGTGCCAACAACTCACCCCCCACCCCCCAGCAATGCCTTTTCTCCCTGTTCCCAGCCCCCTGCCACCATCTCTGCCCCCAGTTACTGCTCAGCCATGGCCTGGCAGAGCCAGCTCTGCCCACCCACCCCTAGCTGCCTGCTCCAGCCTCCATGGAGTGACCTGCAGCCACACTGATGGGCTCAGGGCAGACTGGGGCCAGGCAGGAGAACCTGGCCCATAGCAACTTGTCTGCTGATGCCTCCTGCTGCTATCCAGGTGGTGGGCTGGGAAGGATGGACAAGGGGGTCAGCAGAGCCAGCTCAGCCCCAGCCCAACTGCCTGTGTAGCCAGAGGATCAAGCCCTGCTGTGTGCCCTCTTCAGAACACCCCCAGACAGGCCCTGGTGCTCAGGGATGACCAACACCTCCATGTCTGCCAGAGGGACACTGCATGGCTGAGGACAAGCAATGCAGATGATCTAGAGTGTACTGAAGACAGCTTCTTGATGCAAGGGGCTGATGAAATGAGCAGGGAAGATGCTCTGTTGGATCTGCCACCCAACCAAGGGTGAGAACTGTTGGGTGGTGCAGCCTGGGATGCAGTGACCACCATGAAATGTGAGAGGAAGGAGCAAGATAAGCAGTGAAAAGACAACTGCAGGCTTCAGGAGAAAACTCATGGACTTTCTTAGCAGAACCTGATGAGAATATGCCCTGGGAGGGGCAAAGGGGCCAGGGGAGCTGGTTGATGGTCAAGGACAGCCTCCTGAAAGCAGGAGAATGGTTCATGCCCAGGCACAAAGAGCCAGGCCAGTGTGGCAGAACACTAGCACGGGCAAAGGTGAAGCTCCTGACTGAACTCAAACACAGACATACAGAGCAGGTGGAAGCAGAGACAGTGCCTGTACACACCAGAAGAGAGTGAGAAGAGCCAAAGCTCAGCTGGGGTTGAAGCTAGCAGAGCAGGAGACAGGTCTCTGTAGGCACACCATCAGCAACAGGAAGGCAAAGGAGAAGGAGGAGCCACTGCTCCCTGGGCAGGGAGCTAGTGAAAGGGAACAGGGAGAAGCTGAGGACTCCAGACTTTCTTTGCCTCAGGTTTCACAGGTAAGCTTGGTCCTAGGCTCTTCCAGGTCCCTAAGCCTTCTGGTAGCCTGTGGGAGAGGAGCAGTACTCAAAGCAGAGGAAGAAAGAGTCACTGACCATGTAACCCACAGGGACACACAAGGTCCCTGGGTCTCTCCTGGGCTGTAGCAGTTGGTGTGTGGCCAGAACACCCAGAGCAGTGACCCTCAGCACCTGGAGCAGCCCATCTGCAGTGCAGTGCCCAGCTCTGGGCTCCCTTGGACACAAAGGCTCCAGCCACTCCTGCTGCCTGACAAGAGGGACACCAGGTTCCTCTGCAGTTACCTCCCTCCCTTCTTGGCCTCTCTGTCCTGCAGCCTGGGCTCTGCCAGTCAGAGCTCTCTGCCAAGGAAGGCAGTGGAGCAGCAGTGATGTTTGTAACACAACCATCCCAGCCTGCATCCCCAGCAGGTGATGCCATGGCTACAGATGGAAACCCCCAACTGGTTTCCATTTCAGACACATGTTGTGAGCAGGAGCAGGAACTGCTGGAGAGCTGCACAGGAAACTCACTGGGAACTCATGCTCCCAAGCAAACTCCTGCCAGGCTGCTCAGCAGCCTCAAACAGACCTGCAGAGAGACTGCTTAGCAAACAGCCTCACCTGGGAGAGCTGAAAGATCTGGCAAGGGTCAGTAATTGATGTCCTGCTTTGTTCAGGGAGGGGGGTAATCAATCAAAGCAGGGACTTTACCTGGAGATAGGGAGAGAGATGCTCTCTGCTCTGCACCTTCATTATTTGTCTTCAGCTTCAAAGCACACAGCTGGGTGAAAGCTCCAGAAGGGACATGAAGAGATGCCTGGTAATCAGCAGAGTGATCCTGAGATGGCTGTGTTGCATCACTCCCTCCAGAGTATCACCAGAGTGAGGGCACTGCAGACTGATGTGCAACAAGGGCTCAGAATCCTTCCTAGTGCTTTCTCAGTCCATTATTTCTGATGCTGTGACACTGTTATCAAAGGCTGGGAAGAGCAGGAGGAAGGGAGCTGCAGAGTGTTTGCAGCATGCTGAGATGCAGTGCAGGATGTGTCTCCTCTCTGCTGCATCTCCCTGTTTCAGAGCCACATGCACAGAATTAAACTGTCAGGTGGCAAAGAGCAACAAGGTTTTGACTTCCAGAACTGACCCTGGACTCCCTTAGTTTGAGAGGTGCCAAGCAGCCAATAAGTCCAGTTCTGGGCTCCCCACTCTCAGAGAGACAAGGAACTGCTGGAGAGGCTAGGAAGATGCTGAGGGCACTGGAGCAGCTCTGGCAGGAGGAAAGGCTGAGAGCCCTGGGGCTGCTTAGCTTGGAGAAGAGCAGCCCCACAGGGGAGCTGATCAAGGCTCAGCAAGAGCTCAAGGACAGAAGGCAAGAGGCTGGGGCCAGACTCTACTCAGTGGTGCCCAGGGACAGCCCAAGGGGCACTGGGCACCAACTGGAAGCCAGGAGGTTGCATCTGAGCAGGAGGAGGTTGTTGTTTGTTGTGAGGGTGTTGGAGCCCTGGCCCAGGCTGCCCAGAGAGGCTGTGGAGTCTCCTCGTGTGGAGAGATTCCAAGCCCAGCTGGAGGTGATCCTGGGCAAGCTGCTGTGGGTGCCCCTGCTTTAGCAGGGGTTGGACTGGATGATCCCCAGAGGTCCCTGCCAACCCCCACTGTGATGAGACTGGATGATTCTGTGACTTACAACTGCTGCCTCAGAGCTTAAGAGCATGAGGTGCAAGCAGTCGAGCAGAGTCTGCCCCAGGCACCCACACTGCAGCTCAGGAGAACACTTTCTGCCTGTGTTGATTTCCAAGCCTGGCCCTTTGCTGGATGAACACTTCCCTGCCTCCTCCCCCGGTGGAAGAGGCTGCCAGGTCCATTCTGGGGGACAACCCCACGGCATTCCCTGCCTGGCAGAAGCATCTGCAGCAGGATCCCCAGCAGCAGCTGGCACCTCTCAACCCATCTGCCTTGTGGCGCTGATGCAGCTGGAAGAACCCATGGAGCTCTAGGTTCAGGTATGCTAGGTATCCCCTGCTGTTAGAGTGCCCTTGCTGGCACCCTGTGCATGTCTGTGCCCACCACCTGCTACTTCAGCCAGCTTCTCAAGAAGAAAGACCTTCAAAGCCCCTTGAAGGCAGCAGAAAATCTCCCTCTGTGAACTGGCTCTGGCATCAAGGCTCTGGCACCGATTCTGAATGGCTCTGGGACCACACCCAAACACTCCTGTCTCCCTGTGCCACACAACCCAACATGCCAGAGTTCCAGCAGGAGACTGACTCAGGGCAGGAGCTGGCTCTGCAGAACCACTGCTAAGCTCTGGACTGTTTGCCAGTACAGCACCAAAGCAGGAGAGACTCTAGCAGGCAGAGACATCACCACCTGGATCTAAGCAACCACTTGCCTGGGCACAGGATAAAGGAGTGAAGTCTGCTGCCTCATATCCCAGCATGGGAGGGGTTGGGAGGGACCTCTGGAGATCATCTAAGCCAACCCCCTGCTAAAGCAGGGGCACCTAGAACAGGTCATGGTCAGAATCACAGTGTCCTCTCAGCCCTTCCACCCCATGTCTTCCCCTCTCCTCTCCACCATGTCCCACTCACTGCAGACACAGTTCCTTCCAGCTGCAGAAAACAAATCCCAGGGCATGACCTGTGTGGGAGTTTCCACATGGAGACCTCTCAGCATCCTCCCTGTCTGAATTCAGGGTGACAGTGACATGCTGAGGGGTTCACAGCTCCTCTTGAGTTCCATTGCACTCAGAATTTGCTGGCTGCAGTGACTGAGTGCTCTGTGCCCTGGTGCAGAGCTGGGAAGTGACCCTGGGGCTAGCATTACACACAGTTCAGAGCACAGGCAGGAGGCCTGTGAGGTGTGAATGCTGCAGACAAGTGAGATCTCAGGACTGCTCCACAGCTACTCATTCCTCTCCCCTCTGGGGTCTCTCCAGCTCACCAGTAAGCTGGCCAAAACCCACTGCAGGGAGCAGGGCTGAGGGTGAGCCACGGCCTCCTGCTAGGAGCAACACTGGCTATGATGGGGAAGAAAGCAGCAGACAAGCAAGAGAAGAGAATCAGCATCTGGAGCCATTCCATTTGTAATTAATGACAGAAATTATGTAATGAGAACAGATTAGCTAAATGAGTGCTTCTGAGCCCAGGCAGAAGGCAGAGAGCATGACCACAGCCTGTGCCTTGAGCATGCTCCTGCTCTGCATCAACACTCTCCATCACCACACACCCCCCCAGGGTCTCATCTGGTGCCTTTGGCCACCAAAATACTTCGAATTTGGGGCAAAGATCATCTGAAGTCTGCAGCATCAGCTCTCTCCTCCTGGGGAAGCTCCTGCTGCAGCACCCAGCAGCCCCTCCCTGACACCAGGAGCACAGAGGCTGAGCAGGAGCCAAGTGTCACCGGGAGCTGACACAGGCACCTCCTGCCTGACCTTGGGCTGCTGCAGCAGGAAAGGAATTAGCTTGCAGAGGTAGTCAAGTGGAAAGCTGAAACTATCATTTTCCAAAGATACACAAGGTAAAGAGCCTCAGGGACAATCGTTTGTCACTTTCTGAGGCTTGATTAACTGCCTTAATTCCACATGATTAATGGCTTTCAGGTCCCAGGGGACCCAGGCCTGTGCACACTGCATCACTGCAGTGGCTTTAAAGAAGCTTCCTCCAAAGAGCTGCTAGAGAGGCACTGCCACCACTGTCCTAACAGCCCAACTCCAGCTCCACACAGTCCCAGCACAGCTGGCAGTGGAAGGGACCTTGGGCATCATCCAGTCCAACCCCTGCTAAAGCAGGATCACCTCCAGCTGGGCTTGGAATCTCTCCACACAAGGAGACTCCACAGCCTCTCTGCAAAGCCTGGGCCAGGGCTCCAACACCCTCACACCAAACAAGTTTCTCCTCCTGCTCAGCTGCAGCCTCCTGGCTTCCAGTGTGTGCCCAGTGCCCCTTGGGCTGTCCCTGGGCACCACTGAGCAGAGTCTGGCCCCAGCCTCTTGCCTTCTGTCCTTGAGCCCTTGCTGAGCCTTGAGCAGCTCCCCTGTGGGGCTGCTCCTCAGGAAACAGTGGCACCAGCTTTGTGCAGGGAACAGGGAAAAAATAAAGGGGAAATCTGTAAGCCTTGAGTGTGATTTGGACTTCAGCTGCCCTGTACAAGCTCTCAGCCCTGAAAGCTGTTCTTGCCTGAGCAAGGCAATGCATCTGGCAACCATCCAAAGGGCTTGTAAAAGGATGCACTAAAAAATGCCAACAACCCATTCCAAATTGGTTTAAGTGCTCACCAATGAATAATCTGCAGGTAGACAACATCTCCTTGGCTAATGGCTTTCTAATTTGTGTTGTGTTAAGAACCAGCAGCAGCATGGCTAAAGGATTCCTGTATGCTGCTAGGTCTGCATGTCTCCTCAGTGACAGAAAAGGGAAAGAACTCAGCCCTCAGGCTAAAGGAAAACAGAAACACTCCTCAGGACTGGTTCTGGGCAGATAACTGGCCCTGTGCCCTCAGACCTTACCAAAGAGGCAGCACTGGAGGCTCCCCTTGGGTGGATGCCCTTCACAGGAGCACCCAGCAACAGCCACAGTCACTGTGTCCCTCTGAGCAGTGCCCCAGGGCCTCAGCTCTGGCAGGGTGGGCTCAGCTTGTGTCTTCTCCTCTCTGTTCAACCTGGCTGGAAACAGCTTGGACCAGGAATTCACCAAGTGCTCTATGCTCACCAGTTTGGACAAATCCCCCTGAGCACAGAGGAGCACAAGCATCCAGGGGCCTTGCAGCTCAGCACCCTGGCTCTGGGGCTGCTCTCAGCAGGTATCTCAGACAAAGACACCACCAGGAAGACCCCAGAGGCCTCTACCCAAAGCACTGCCCTACTCTGCACCCTTTTAGGTCAGAGACTTCTTCCAACACCTAAGTTTTCATGCATTTGCTACTTCTGAGGTGATTTTCCTTCCCTGAATGGAAGCACTGCAATGCAAGTGACACTGCCAGGAAGCTCCTGCCCCAGCACAGGTTCTGTGGGACAGAAACTCCCTGATTAAGAGCTCCCAGAACTCTGTAACTCCTACATTGCTACTTACAAAAAGCCTGGGACAGGTTTTGGCTCTGAAGCCATCTCACCTCTCAAGGAAACAATGCCCATGGCTCCCTGCAGTCAGGGGAGATCCCTGGCTGATGCCTCAGGAGATCCACAGAGATGGAAAGTTACAGACACAAGTGAAAATAAACCCTGACCATAAGGAAAAGACAAACAAGAGTGTTCTAACAGAGCAGCATGAGGGGAAACTGCTGTAAAACAAACCCATTCCTGACTTATGATGATCCTACAGGTCTGCTCCAACCCAGATGATTCTATGCTGAAAGGTTAGGGTCAAGTGTCTAAGAGGTGAACTCAGCCACTGGCAGAACTGAGGCTAGGGAGAGGAACTGGCACTGCCACTTGTCCATCCCTGGAGATCCAGGGTCCAGTCTCCAGGTGGCCTCTGCAAGGCCAGAGGAAGATCTGAGTCCTGGCAAAGGTGCCCTGCATGAGGAGAGGAGAGCAGGTTCTCCTGTTTCAGCTGACAGAGAGAGGCTGTGGCCTCCTCACTGCCTGCACAGGCTGGAAGGTTCTGCTCCTCATTCCAGCTGAGAAAGGAAGCATCAGGAAACTGAAGCAAAGTGATTTCAGGCAGGAGGTAAACCACTCCACCTTACCTCTGAGGTGCCAGGCAGTGCCATGGCTTCCTAAGGACTGGGGCTGGTTTCTCAATCAGAGCAGAAACCATTCCACAGAACGTGCTGAGCTCTCCAAGTCCAACTGAAACCAAACCAGGGAAGCAATTTCTGTGGCCACTGAGACTGCAAACTGCAGCCTGCAGAGCCAAAGCACTTCCCTCTGCTCTGGGGATCAGTGAGAGCTGGTGGAACCAGCAGCAGAGCATGGAGAGGTAGCTGTGCACCACACCCCACCTCTGCCTGAGTCCTTAACTCATGCCTGGGTCTCTGAGTCACAGGAGGAGCACATTTGAGTGCCAGCCACTGCACACGTTATGAAGAAGTGTGTTTGTAGCAGGAGAGCTCAGGCAGAGCTGGGTGAGCACAGCAGGCAGCTCCTGCCATCTCGTGGACACCAGCCCACAGCAACCCGGCCTTCTCAGAGCACAGGGCTGCTTCCCCCACCCCGTCTGGGAATCAGACTGGCTTGGCTGGGAAGGGACCTCCCAAGGGCATCCAGTGCCACCCCCTGCACTCAGCAGGGACATCTGCAACCAGAGCAGGTTGCTCACAGCCCCAAACAACCTGAGCTGGGATGATTCCAGGGCTGGGACATCTCCTACCTCTCTGGGCAGCCTGGCACAGGCTCTCACCACCCTCAGGGGGTAAACATTTCTTCCGTACGTGGCTAGTAACAAAGAGACAGAGGAGCCTTGTGGTACTAAAAATCTAGTCCTGGATGGAGCAGAGAACCAGGAAAGAAACTGAATTACTGCAGAAACAGGATTCAGGAAGTTCAAGTGGAGCCTGAGAGCATGGACCAAGGGGGATTTGGCCCTGGTAAAGTTCATCATGAGCACCTACAGTTCCCTGACCTGCATCTCCAAAGCAGCTCCTGCAGGACAGGAGGAGCCAGCACTGCCCTTGCTGTGGATCCTGACCTTTCCCCCCTCCCCCTCTGGAAGGAACAGAGGATGAAGGCTTCTGCAAGGAACTGGAGCAGAACACTTTCTTTGCTTTGGATTCCTCAGGCAAAAGCTGATCCAGGAAGCATTTAAGGAACTATGGCAACAATAAGATCTCAGAGAGAAGGAGTAACTGGTGGCCTGAAGGTGGTTTCTCTTTGCTTTTCAACCATGGCACACATTAGAAATGGATCCCACTCTAGTGTAGTAGCCAGATTGCTCTGTTACCTTCAGCTGAGCAGTGCTGGGAGAAACAGGCTGAGACCAGCTCACAGCTGGGGCTAAACCCTAACAGCTGTGCTATCACCCAGTGAGCCCTCCCCAGCTGGGGAAGGGGATCAGGAGGAGAAGAGCCCCACAGGCTGAAGTGAAAGCAGAGTGAATGAACCAAGCTCATTCCAATGGCAATATGAAGTGCACCCTGCAACACTCAGCCCAGTGCATGTGCAGAGGTCACAACAAACAGGAGAGCATCCTCAGGAGCAGGATGGGGAGAGAGATCCCCCAGAGATGGGGAGAAGCAGGAGAAGGAAGAGCTCCATCCTCAGCAAACTTCCCCCTTTCTGCTGGCCATGATGTTTATGGTCTGGGATACACCTGGAGCCCATTCAGGTCACTGCCCTGGCTGACTCCAAACTGCTAACAGCCTGCAGCTGGTCTGCAGTTCCACCCCAGCCAAACCAAGAGAGCATGCCAGCTGCATGGACAGTTAACTGTACACAAACCACCACAAGACATGGAACAACTCGTGTAAAACACAAACACAAGCCTGTTCTTGCCATTTCTGGTTTGGCTTTTCCATGCTCTTTCATTCCCCTCACTGCCCTCCCACGAATAGTGCCACCAGCCTCGTGACCTCCCTGAGACCCAGCTCCAGAGACAGCACAGACACCAGAGCTGCCAGCCCAGCTTGCAGAGAACCCTCCTGTGTGTGAGTGCCTCTGAAAAGCTTGCTCTTGGCCCCGAGTATCCATAACAGCACCGTGGAACAGCCAGCACATGCCCAACACTGTAGCAGATACCCTTTCTCCTTGCCCACTGAGGGAGCAGCTCAGAAGGGTATAAAATCCTCACCAAGGGGCTTCAAGGCCACATCACCAGTCCTCACAATGCCCCTGTTCCACCTGACCTGCTCCCACATCCTTCTCACTGAACTCTTTTCCTTGTAGCTCCTGGACCCCTCCCCAGAGTCACACCTACCTCTGATTCCCTGCACTGGCAGCTGCAGAGCTGGATTCTTCCCCTCCACAGAGGGACCCTTAGAAACTGGAGTAGCAGCAAGCACAGGATCAGCCTCTGCTAGAACCCTGGGCCACTAATTAGCATGTGCATTTCCTGGAAGAAGCTCAGAGACTTTAATTACTATAAACCCCAATAATTAACTTGTGAAATACCAAGCAGATCCCCAACATATCCAGCAGAACTGTTGTTTTGAATGAAGCTGTTCTTTATTCATAGGCATTTGGTCAGTTGCAGTAAACAGAGGTGATTTCTCACTCAGCCCTGGGGTTCAGGCAAGTTTCTAAGCCTCATTTTTGCCTCATCTAAACATCAAGGACACCTGACTCCACGGGCTGTGCCTCCTTAACCGGGGCAGGCAGGCTGCTGGGGAGAGCTCCTGACTGCTGTTCCACGTGCTATGGAAGTCACCTCCCTTCTTTCCCACTTCAGGAAAGTCTACCACTTCAATCTCTCAGCCAAAGCAGCCAATAGGTTCCCCATGTGTTCAGAGCTCATTTAAGCTAATGGTTGCAGACTGGATTTATGGATGCCTTTTAAAACCCCACGTGGCTATACAGAATCACAGAATGGTTTTGGTTGGAAGAGACCTTTCAGATCATCAAGTCCAACTACTAACCAGCACTGCCAGGGCACCACTAACCCGTGGCCCTCACTGATACATCTCCAGGGCTTTGAAACCCCTCCAGGAATGTGATTCCACCTGTGCCCTGGGCAGCCTGGGCCAGGCCTTGACAACCCTTTCCATGAAGAAGTCGTTCCTAATATCCACCCTAAACCTCCCCTTGTGCAACTTGAGGCAGTTATTATTGCTTTTGTTCCTCGGGAGAAGAGGCCAACCCCAGCTGCCTCCAGCCTCCTTTCATGTAGCTGTAGAGAGCCAGGTCTCCCCTCAGCCTCCCCTTCTCCAGTTTCCTCACTGCTCCTCCCAACACTGTGCTTTAGATCCTTCACTGACTTTGTTGCCCTTCTCTAGACACGCTCACAGCTCGGGGTCACTGCACATCCCAGGCTCTACAAACCCCGACACATCTCAGCTATGCCAGTGCTTCCTTCAGCCTCCTGTTCTGTGCTGGGACGGTACCTGCCTCCCTGCTCGATCCTGCATGCTCTGGCTCCGCTCTGAAGGCCTGCAGCTCTCTCTCCTGCTTCAAATGCCCTGGGCCGTTCCCCTTATCCCCTGACAGAGCTGCGGTGAGAGACCCTTTTCCAGATACACCCTGAGGCTGCTGCCCGGCTCTCCCCCCTCTCGCAGCCGCCCCTGCCCGGCTCTCCCCCCTCTCGCCGCCGCCCCCCCCCGCCCCTCCCCCCCTCNCCCTGCCCGGCTCTCCCCTCCTCTCGCAGCCGCCCCTGCCCGGCTCTCCCCTCCTCTCGCAGCCGCCCCTGCCCGGCTCTCCCCTCCTCTCGCAGCCGCCCCTGCCCGGCTCTCCCCTCCTCTCGCAGCCGCCCCTGCCCGGCTCTCCCCTCCTCTCGCAGCCGCCCCTGCCCGGCTACAGCCTCTTCAGCGCTTAGAGCCCTCCTCCGGTACTCCGTGAAGCCCAGCCCCATTCCGCCGGCCCCTCCTTAGCCACCAAAGCCGGCACCGCAGGGCCAGAACTAGGCCCCACCCACAAGCCGGCACGGCCAAAGCCATGGCTCTCGGGCGGGGGTGGACGGAGGAGCTGTGAGGAGGCGGCACAACCCTCAACCTGATCCCAGCACTTCCCCTCGGCAGCGTTACCCCCCGGGCCCTTTTAGCGCAGCCCAGGCGGGCAGTGACGTCACAGGCCGCCTCCGCCAATAGGAGCGCGACGACTGCCTTCAAACTGTCTAGCGGCGATGGCGCGCGCGGGCTGTGCTGGGGGCTGCTGAGAGCCCGAACCGAACCAAGCCAAGCCAAACCGGGCCGAGCCCAGCCCAGCCCCACTCCACTCTACAGAACCGTACTGTGATGGGTTGGGCTGAGCTGAGGCGAGCCGAGCCGAGCGGGGTTGGGCCGAACGAGAGCGTAAGAGGCTCAACCGAACTGTTAGGGGATTGGTCGAGCTGAGCGGCGCCGAATCGAACCGTACCGTCAGGAGTCGGACAGAGCCGAGCCGTGAGGGATTGGGTCGGACTGAATCGTGCCCTACCGAACTGTAAGCAGCGTGAGGGGCTGGGAAGGGCCGAGCCGAGTCGTGACCGCCGTCAGGGGCCAGACCTCCGTGAAGGGCCGGGCTGGACTAGGCCAGGCCGAGCTGTTACAGCCGTTAGACCTCTGTAAGAGGGACTAGGCAGGGGCCGGACCCCAGCCGGTCTCCGCGGCGAGATGATCGGGACGCCCCCCCGCCGGCCCGGAGAGCTGCCGTTCCTCTCGGCGTCCCTCAGCAGCATCCCCGACGGGACGGTGACGCCGCTGAAGGAGCTCCTGAAGTACGGTACCCGCAAGGTCCGCCCGGCCGCCGCCGCCGCGGAGTCGGTGTGCCCTGGGAGTAGCAATCTCAGAGGGCAATCGTTCCGCACCTCTTTCCAGGCCAGGCAACTGGGGAGCAGCATGGTCTGCAAGGAGCTGCTGGATATCAACCAGGTCCTGGACAGCCTGATTCCTGGCTCCGAGCAGTGCCTGAAGAGACGGGCGGGAGAGCCTCCAGCCAGCGAGCTCCCTGCCAAAATATTCCAGCAGACGAAGGCCAAAACCTGGCAGCAGAAGCAGGACCTTGGGCAGCCTGCAAGAGACAAGCAGCAGAAGAGCTGCAGCACCGATACCATCCTGACCCCACCCCCAAACCCTGTGGAGCAGAGAAGAAGGCATGAGAGAGCTGGTGTGGCAGAAGGGCAGCAGAGATCTGCTGAGGTGCCTGCTGAGTGTGTCCAGCCAAAGAAAGGTTTGTTCATTGCTTCTCTGAGACAGCTGCCTCAGATTGAACCTCTAAAAACCACTCCAGCTCAGGCTGTTCGGGGCTGTGAGCAGCCTGCTCTAGGTGCAGATGTCCCTGCTGACTGCAGGGGCTTGAACTAGGTGATCTTGGAAGGTCCCTTCCCACCCGAACCATGCTTTTACAAGTGAACCCTCCTGAAGTTTCATTTCCTTTTTAACAACAGATTTCCCAGAGGTCTGGTTTTGCCCTTGCACCATCACATCACAAATGGACAATGACTTTTGATTGACTATCAGGAGGGCTTTGTGCTGGTGCTGCTCTTTGGACCTTGCTGCTGTCAGCCACGTCCATTTGCAGGCCCCTCCAAAGCCCTCTGCTCCTGTTGGTCTGGGTTACACCCAGACAGGCACACGCACACCTGAGGGTGTTTCTCAGGTGGAGCTGAGGCCACATCCCACCTAACCCCTGATGCAAAGGGAAGGGTTGAGTGCCCCAACCATTTGGGGAAGGAAGAGAAAACATCTTGCTCCATAGTGGAATTTAGTATCATATGAAGTGTGCCCTTTGCTTCTCCTGCCCCCACGTGGAAATGTTTCCATCCCCAGGATGTCTGTTGTGTTTTCCAGGTTTACCTCCTCTGTTTCCTGAGAAGCAAAGCACAAAGGCACTAGCCCCAGCCCCCCTGGTGCCAGAGTCCCCTCAGCAGTTCTTCCTGCGGATGAAGCGGAAGCTGCAGCAGCCGTGGAAAGGTACTTGGTGCTGCTCCTAAAAACTTCCCAACTTCCTTGGCCTCAGGGCTTCTGTTCTGCTCCTAATCTCTCACCTGCACTGGCAGATCATCACTGTTCTCTCTCTGTAGTCTGCAGACAGTGGGGAATGGTGGAGGAAACCTGCAGATCTCCCTTTCAAACCTAGAGGTGGCTTCAGACTTGGTTCAGCTGTGGCTTAGTGCAGTGGCTTCTGACCTTGATGTCATTAGTCCTCTTTGGGTGTCCTCTGACAACAAAAGCCACCCACCTCCAGGCTCCTAAAGTGGTCAGGAGCTCTTTAGATGTAACACTTTACCATTTAAATGTGAAACTTGGTGGAAAAGGCTAAACTTCTTTGCTCTTCCCTCCCTCCTTAGCTTTGAATACACAAAGATTTGGCTCTGTCAGCAATTCTCTTGTCTTTGGGTTTGGTTTCTTCTCTCTTGTTACTTGATAGCAGCCCTGTGTGTGCTTCTGCTCATCAATGCAACCTCCTCTAGTTAACAGTGGAGCTAACTTGATGAATATATGTTTAATTAGCTCTCAAATATCACTAATTCCTTTCTTATTCCTTCCTTTTGTGATGGGCAGATCCAGCACCTTCCAACCCAGCCAAGCAGAGCATGCCTCCTGCCACAGCCACAGCAGAGCCATTAGCCAGACCTGTGCTGACTGAGCAGCTCAGGAGTGATTCCACAGGGAGTGTGGCCTCTGATAAGGACCATGAGGAAGTTTTCATCGTGGAAACCATGGATGCTGATGATGAGATGTCTCCTAGCCCAGTGACTGGCTCTGCAAAAGTGATCTCTTCCCCTTTTGAAAATGAGGATCAGTTGGAGGAAAACTGGGAAAATGGAGCAGCAAAACAGACTGAACTTCATCAGGACAGAAGAGAGTTGCAGCCAAGTAACAAGCAAGCTGCTCAAGGAGTAGAGAAGATGCCAGAGACCAACTCTCCAAAGCCCCCCCAGTGCTTATGTAGCATTATGCTCTCTTCTCCCAGAGTCCACGTTCCCAGGAAGCAGAAGCCAAAAGGAGACTCTAAGGTCCTGCTGGATAAACTGCCTGTGGATCCAGCTGCTGGCAGAGCAGACAAAGAGGTGGGAGAGCTTCATGCTAGCTGATAGACCCCTGCAGGCTGCTGGGAGCTCAGAGCTGAGACTCGGGTATTTTTGTCTTGTCCAAAGCAGTGAGCACTCAGAAGGGAATAGAGTGTTTCTTTAGCAGATCTCACTAGGAAACACTTCCCATCAGGAGGATTTCTGTATCCTGTGCTCCAAGCTGACAAGGTTCAGGGGGTTGGTTGGTTGGGGGTTTTTGTAGCCAAGGTGGCTTTTTGGTTTGGTGTTCACAAGCCACTCTATGGGCTGAAATATTTCTCTACCTGAAGAGTAGAGAAATTTTAATATCTTTTAATATCTTAATTTTAATACCTTAATTTAATATATTTTTAGTAGCTTCATTGACATGGACAAAGCCCTGGCCCAGGCTGCCCAGAGAGGCTGTGGAGTCTCCTTGTGTGGAGAGATTCCAAGGCCAGCTGGAGGTGACCCTGGCCAAGCTGCTGTGGGTGCCCCTGCTTTAGCAGGGGTTGGACTGGATGATCCCCAGAGGTCCCTTCCAACTCCCACCATACTCTGGGATCTGGGGTGTTTGAAGTGTGCTGCATGGAAGCTCAACTTCCCGAGGCTGGAGTTCCCTTTGTTCCCTGTGGGATTGCCCACAGATCTCTGTCCTCTGCAAGTGCAGCAGTTGTTGCATTCTCCCTCCCTGTTGTCAAGCATGTTTGACATGTCTTCCTGTATGGAGCAGTTACCTGTGTGATGGGCTTTGATTTGGATAAGAACAGATAGCTGTTAATATTAAAGGTTTGTAGCTGTGTAGAAGATGCTGGAAGAGATGTTTCTGGAGGCTACACGTGTGAGCAGTCAGTGGGTGCTGGCTGTACATGCCAGGTACCTTTCCTTCTGGCAGGAGGTTTTTGGGTTGCTAGAGGTCTTGGCCAGTGACTCTGTCTTCTAAAATTCAGCACTAAATTACTCCAGAGTTCCTCTGACTTAAATTGCTGCCTTCACTCATGCCCTTGGCTCCAGTTTGATTATGCCTCTGTGTTTATGTGTGTAAGGGTTGCTTGCAGTTTTTCTGCTCTGAAGGATGATGCCTAAAGAACTTCTAAAGTGATCCAGGAGTTAACTTCTGTTTTGCTAACACCTTGGTGATGTTGAACAGCTTAGACTGATCTAAAACTGCCTTTTTCTTTCTTTTCTTTGTGACAGAAAAGCATCTGCCTGAGCAGCTGGAGGATTCAGGTGATGGACAGCAACACTGCCATCTTTGTGGAGGGCAAACGCAAGTAAGAGAGAGTTTTCTGATTGAAGTGGGGTGAAGAACACAGCAGTGAGCTTCCAGCACCTGAGCTGGGAAGGCTCTGCCACCTTCACCTGCCTGGATAGCTGCAGCTGTGAGCCTTGTGTTCTGGGAGTCACTTGGCAACTGCTGGAAGCAGTTCCACAAACCTGCTGCTTTCCTCCCCAGCTGCAGGGGCACATGGCCCTTGGCTGCATCCTGACCCCTGGGACAGTGCTTACAGCTCTTACCCTAGTTGTTAAATGTAGCTCTCTTCTGGCTTAGCTGCTGAGCTCATCTGCTTTAGAGCCTGCAACATGGCAGAGCTGGTGCCTGGAGGGGTGAGGAACTGCATGGCTGGAGGCTGAGCAGTGGAGGGGAGGAGGAATCCTGCTTGTCCTGGCTTAGGTGGCCATGGGAGCTGCACCTTCCCAGGATGTACTCTTAGCCTTTACATACAAAGTGATGTTAAGCTGCTTTATTGAGGAAGAGGTGAATTCCTTTGTGTGTGCAAGAGGCAGAGTGCCCACATACAGGGGAGTGCTGGTGAAGTGGTTACTGCTGCAGTCCTGAGTCAGTGAAAGAGCTTCAGAGGAATAAAGACAGGTGTTCTGTCTAGCACCCAAACTGGTGCTGTGATTGAGCTTTATGAGCTCCTGCTTCCTTTCAGCACAATCCTGTCCTGTGGCTGCTTTGTCCCAATGGTGCAGTCTGCCTTTGGCCATCAGTTCCTGCCATGCCCTTTGTGATGGCACTGTTGCTCCCACAGCTCCCTGCTGTGAGCCATGGCAGCAGCTGATCACCTGAACACTGATTCTGATTTCAGCTATGGTTTGGGGCAGATTGTAGTCAAATAGCTGCAAGCTGAGGAATACAAGTGTCAGAACAAAGGGGAGATTTAGCTTGCAATAAAGCTGTTTGAAGGCATTGTAGGAGTACAGCCTTGGAGAAGAGGATTCTTCTCTTTCTGCAGTGATTAACTGCCAACACGTAGTTCCTATCTGCTGAATGCTCAGAACCTGGCTCACAGCAGCAGCACTGTGAAAGGAAAGGATTCAGTATGCTGTGAGCAACATCAGGAGGCTGCATGTCCCCTGGTGGGGCCTGGAGCAGGCATTGGCTTTGGTTCCTGTGGCTGTGTGGAACACCAGATCCTCTCACTCTGCACCCTTCACCACTAGCAGTGTCTTCTCCTTCCTTTGTGTCAGTGTGTATCTGATCACTGCACTTGCACATGCTGTTTGACTGGCTCTGTAGAGCCTCTCAGCTGACTTCAGTTAGTACCTAGTGACAAGCTATCCAGCTGAATGTTTGGGTTTCAGTCCTTACTGCCCTTCTGTAGGATGCTGTTAAAGTCTCTTTAAAGAAACCCAAAAAACAACTCCAAACACTGCAGATTTTCCACTGTAAGGCTTGGGCTTGGTTTTTATTTCTCATGGAAATGCCTCTTAAGAAATTATTAACTCCAGCTCTCACATATTTGGGCTCCTCCTTCAGTTGTTCCTGTCTCTAAGCAGGCAGGCCAGCCATCAATAGAGCAGTGCTGGGGGAAGCGTCCATGTGACCTGTATGATGGTGCTGCTGGAACTTGCCTAATGGTATTGCTGCAATGATGAGCTGGATGGAGCCCTCCAAGTCCATTTTGCTCCTGCAGCCTAATGTCAGGCTCATGCTGTGACTCAGCTCTGCAGTAGCTGACATGTTCATTTTGTCTCCTGTTGAGTACCAGAGGAGGGCAGAGCTCTTTCTTTGCCAAGCTAAGGGAAGAAAACCTAGCACAGCCTGCCAGTGTCACTCACAAAACATGTAACAGTGCCTGTCTTGTATGGGGCATCAGTGTTCTCCTTTGAAATCCCTTCTCCTATGAAAACAGTGTTTGATTTCTGTTCATGCTCTGTCTCTCCTCAGAGACATGGGGGATCTGCTCTGGCACAGCAGTGCAGTTGTGGAACGTGTGGCACACAACCAGGTCAGAACAGCATCTGGCAGTGTCTACTTCCTGCAGGGAAAGATAGACTCAGCTGTCATGAAGAAAGAGGGTAAGGAGAAGATTCTTAATGTAATATTGCAAACTTGAAGAGTGTGGCCAATAGGCCCAGGGAAGTTCTCCCTCTCTGCTCTGCCCTAGTCAGGCTACAGCTGAAGTCCTGGGTCCGGTTCTGGGCTCCCCAGTTCCAGAGAGACAAGGAACTGCTGGAGAGAGGCCAGCAGAGGCTGGGAAGATGCTGAGGGCACTGAAGGAGGAAAGGCTGAGAGCCCTGGGGCTGCTTAGCCTGGAGAAGAGCAGCCCCACAGGGGAGCTGCTTAAGGCTGGGGGCAAGAGGCTGGGGCCAGACTCTGCTCAGTGGTGCCCAGGGACAGCCCAAGGGGCTTTGGGCACCAACTGGAACCCAGGAGCTTGTTTGTTGTGAGGGTGTTGGAGCCCTGAAACACTCCACACATGGGCAAACCTGTTTCTGTGTCTAGTGTTCAAAGATGTGATGAGCTTCTGAGGTACTTAGAAAAGCAGGATTGGACTGGCTGTTACTTGTACCCTTCTGAGGGAAAGCACTGCTGAGCAGCTGATGTTCCTGTGTCCCCCAGGCTTCCCCTCCCGCTTCATCAGGAGATTCATGTATGGCTTTTCCAAGAGATGGAAGGAATATGTTGAGGAGTTCCTGGAGAAGAGGAGGTAATTCCCTTGGAGACTGTGTCTCATTACAATGTTCTTGTCAATGTTTCTGGAGATACTGCTCTTTAGGATGACTCTCCTGGAGGAGTAGGAAAGACTGTGGATGTGTGCATGAAGCCTGGGTCCAGGCAAATCCTGCTTACCCCTTGGGAAGGGCAGACTTGTGCCTTCCTTCCTTAACCTGGTTTGGTTCTGTTCTGCTTACTTGTGCAGAGAGAGCACAAATTGAAGCAAAGGACTTTGCTGAGGTAGTGGCTCCTGCAGGCTCTGTCTGGGTACAGCTGCACTGTGCCTGTGGGCTTTTGCCAAGATAAAGAGAGGGCTCTGAGTTTTCCTAAGTTAATGTGGCTTTAGGGCACAGATGTTTATTACTGTTTCTTTTCTTACACTCCACCTCCTTAGGAAAGAAGAAAACCAGGACTCTGGTCAGAATGAAGAGAGTGACTCAGAGGTGATTGCAGACACACTGGAGAATGGAGAAGATTCAGCAAGGGATGGGAAGAAACCTGATAACAGGAACACCACCTATGAAGTGCTTCCCAGGGCTGAGGAAAATGCTTGTGGGTATTTAATGATCCTTTTCTGCAGAAAAAGATTGGTTTGAGTTGTGTTTTGAGAGCTGTTTTCCTCAGCAAAAGCTCTCTCCTCTGTCTGTATCTTGGTACTTAGGCTGTGGGGAAGAGGTAACAGAGGAGTTGGGTCAAGTTTTTGTTTGTGTTTACCCGGACTGCAGTGACGCAGAGAATTGACTCATTTCTTCCTGGTTTGCTGAGCTACAACAGCTGCAAGGGTTCAGGAGCTGTCTTGAGGCTCAGCCCTGGGAAAGAAGCAGAAGTCCTGCGTGGTCTGTGCTAGCTTGAAGGCAAGGCCACCAGAGCTGTTTATCCTGAGAGCAAACTTGATTTGTGTCTTTCTCCAGTTGCTGTTGTACATGACTCACTCTCCTAGTCCTTCTGGGACTCCTGTGGGGTTCAATATCTCCATCACAGCTCTGTCCTCGGGGCTCCTCCCCGGCAGTGTCCACTCCCTTTTGAGGTTGGGTTAGTTTAAGCTTGCATCAAGTCCTTGAGCAGCTTTATTTTATGGCATCTTGATGTTTCTGCCACAGCCAAGCCACAGTGATGATTTCACTTCTAGCTGAGCCCTTTGCAGAGACTAAGATGCCATGGTGGCAGGGTTCAGCCTGCCCACGTGTCAGTACCAACCACCTGCTTAACCCCAGGACGGCTTCTGTGCTCTGAAGTCTGCAGAGCTGAGGTTTCCATACAGGATTTGGGACTAAACTTGATTTATTGGTTGTTTGGGGTTTGTATTTTGTTCCCTTCTAGACACCACCCCAAAGTGCCACCTGCTGCCAAGGGGCTCTGAGAGAGTCTACACCCGCAGCGGCCGCCTCGTGAAGCCTCCCCTGAGCTTCTGGTGCGGCCAGCGGCAGATCGTGCACCAGGACCTCGATGTCACCATGGAGGAGGGGGGAGTGGATTACCTCAGCATGGTAAGATCCCTGGGCAGCAGGGGGGAGTGGATTACCTCAGCATGGTAAGATCCCTGTGCATGTTGGTACTTGCATGGAGCCTAAATGCAGCAGATGAATGTGGCTAGCTATCCCCTGGGAAGAGATGAGCCCTTAGAAGGACCTGAACAAACTCAATAATAGTCTTCACCTCAGTATTACCAGATAATTGTGCTGGGTGGAAACCAGGGGAGTCTTTCTGGAAGGAGAAGTTGGGTTTTTTGGCTCACATCAAAGAGGAATTGCCCACAGGTACTAGTTTGGGTCCCAGAGGTTCCCAAGTGAAACGTTCCCTGTCCTGTCACAGTGCTGAGTCCATGCCAGTGTTTGGGGACACAAGAGGTGCCAGTGCTGTGGGTGAGGGCTCCTCTTGTGCTGTGTTGCTCTCCCTTCTCCCCTTCCTGTGCAGGATTTGGACCTTCAGTAGGACCAGATGTTTCCTCATCTCTTGTGTCCTGATTTGCCAAGGGCACCCCAGTTCTGGCTGAGGGGTGCTGCTCAGGTTGCTTTTGACACTTTAAGCACCCCTGATAACATTTACATTCAACCAGGGCAAGTTAGGGTCCTGCACCTGGGGAGCAATGACCTCATGGGGCAGGACAGGTTAGGGGTTGATCTGCTGGAAAGCATCTCCATAGAGAAGGACCTAGCAGTGCTGGTGGACAAGAAGTTCAGCATGAGCCAGCAGTGTGCCCTGATGGCCAAGAAGGCCAATGGTCTCCTGGGCTGCATTCAGAAGAGTGAGCAGCAGGTCCAGGGAGGTTCTCCAGCACCTCTCCTCTGCCCCAGTTCCAGAGAGACAAGGAACTGCTGGAGAGAGTCCAGCAGAGGCTAGGTAGATGCTGGGATTCTGGTCATGAGAGAAAGCAAACAACATTCTTGGTGGCAGCTATGAGCTTTTGGGGTTCTCTCTAGGTTGAGTGGGCCCTGTGGAACGGGGTGAGGCCTGACAGGAGTCACTCTGCAGCTGTCTGTCCAACTTACCACCCACTCCAGCAGCTCTGGGGCAGTGTTCAAGGCCAAGCTGGATGTGGCCCTGGGCAACCTGGTCTAGTGAGTGGCATCCCTGCCCATGGCTGGGGGCTTGGAGCTAGATGATCCTAAAGGTCCCTTCCAGCCTGGGCCAGTCTATGATGTTACCTCGTGCTGTAGAATAGTTACATGTGAAGGCAGCCTGGCTGCACTGGTTTAAAGCTGTGCTCCTCAGGAAGTGTCTTTAGAAGATGCTGGTCAATGGAGCTGACTCTGAGCTGTGCCACTCCTCTCCACAGCTGACCTGCTCAGGGCTGCTGTTGGTAGGCTTGCTCTGTCACCTCTTGCAGAAGTTTAGGGTAACCTGTTTTCCTTTTGAAGATGTTCAGCAGTGAACAACTCCAAAAAAAGAGCAGTGTCATCTCTAAGAAGAAGAAGAAGAAAAAGCAAGTTCTGAAACCAACAGAAAAAACTCCAGAAGGCCCAACCAGAGGTAAAAGAGATATCTAAGTTTGCTTTTCCTTTGTTAGAGTTATTGATTAGAGGCAGTGGGTTGATAAGAGGTGCTGGAGCACTGTGGTGATCTCCTGTTTAATGATGTTAATCTTTCAGTGGTTGAGTGCTTCTGCTGTGAAGAATTACCCAAGTAGCATTAACACCTGAGTCTAACTCCAAACAGAAACTGTTTGTAGGTCACTTCTTTATGCACAGGATGGGAGCAGGCAGATTTTTCACACAATGAACTGAATGGATTAGCCAGAGCTATAGGCTGGAGGCAGAAGGCTGGGGCCAGACTCTGCTCAGTGGTGCCCAGGGACAGCCCAAGGGGCACTGGGCACCAACTGGAACCAAGGAGGTTGCAGCTGAGCAGGAGGAGGTTGTTGTTTGTTGTGAGGGTGTTGGAGCCCTGGCCCAGGCTGCCCAGAGAGGCTGTGGAGTCTCCTTGTGTGGAGAGATTGCAAGCCCAGCTGGAGGTGATCCTGGGCAAGCTGCTGTGGGTGCCCCTGCTTTAGCAGGGGTTGGACTGGATGATCCCTAGAGGTCCCTTCCAGCCCCTGCTATGCTGGATTGAGAGGTTCTGTAGATGCCCATGTAGGCAGAAAAGTGCATTGACAGAGTTTGAACACCTCCCATTTTTATCACATTTGGGAAACAGCAGAGTCCTCTAAACAGGATAAAAGAGGAAGCAGGTGTCTGTCAAGGCCAGTGAAATGCTCTGCATCATGGTGGGTGATATCTGACATCATTTCTTTCAGAGCAAAACCATGAGAAAGGAGTCAGTTCCAAAGGAGAACCCAGAGCAGGTGGAAGCAAGCTGGCCAGGTGCTTTGTTTCAGATGATGAGGGTGATCCTGCAAGCAGGAGGGCAAACAGGACACCACAGCTTGCTCTGAAGATGAGCCTTTTCACCAGGGAAGCACTCACCAGACACAGGAGCAGAATCCCAGGAACGACCAAGGAAAAGAGAGAGACAGAAGGTGGAGCATTGACTGTGCAGGCTTCCCAGTCCTCTCTAAGGTCAGGCAAACAGCTGCCAGAGAGGTGCTCAACAGAGAAGCCATCAGGTGAAGATGAGGGGGAGGAATCCAGTGAGGACACCCCTCTGTCCATCAAAAGGAAAACCAAACCTCTCTTAAGATCACAGGCTCACAGCTCCAGACCCTCCTCCAACTGCAGCAGCTCAGGGGCTGCTGCAGAGAAGGTGCTGAGTGACCCAAGGACAGTGAAACACTCTGCTGCCTCCCTTACTGGGCCCCTGAGGCACAGTGAGCCCAGATCCTTGGGTGGGGCTGATGCACCTTCTAGTGAGCCCAGTGCTCCCCCTCTGCCTGAGAGGGTAACCAGGGCAAGAAGCAGAAGCAACCCTCCAAGGTGCCTGCTTGAGAGTGACACTGAGCCCAGCCACAGCCCAGAGCAGCTCCACAGGAAAGAGAAGAAATCCAAAGGGTCTGGTAAAACCCCAAGCTGTCAAGTTCCTGACACTGCCAAGTCTTCAGCAGCAAAGTCAAGAGAAGCTGAGAGGGAGAAGGTGCAGAAACCTCTAGAACTGTTCCCAAGGGCAGCTGCTGGCTGGTCTGAAAAGGAGTTACAGAAGCTCTCCAGGCAAGTGGTCAGAGGGCACTGGGAAGTGTAAGGCACTGGAGGGCTTGGAGTGAAGTTCAGTCTCTCCCATGTTATTTTAAAGGTTTCCTTTCTGTCTTAACAGGTTAACACATTAGTGAAGGAAAGGAGACCAGGGAGTGTTTGTTAAAGCCTGTGGGTATGTGTGAGCCTGCAGCAGCCCCAGCCACTCTCACCAGTGTGGAGAGAGGAGGACACACAGGTGTTAGGAAAAATCCTGTGCATCTACTCCTCTGCTGGTACTAAAAGGGATAGAATCCTATGAGTAGAACAGAAATGAGTAGGTAAATAACATGGTGAAAGTGTGGCTCTGCTTTAGACAGAGGAAGCATTTGCCCTCCCCCCATGCAATAACTCCTACACATGATGTGCTTATGTCTTAAGTTTTCTGAAGGGGAGATGAGCTGCAAGGAGGTTTAATGAATCCATTCTCCTCTTACTTAACCTGCTGGGCAGGATTCAAAACATAAAGTAATAAAATAACCATGTTTGGGTTTGTTTCTTTGAGATCAGAAGCCTGAAGAGGTCTAAGGTGCCCTTGCTTTAGCAGGGGGGTTGCACTAGATGATCTCCAGAGGTCCCTTCCAGCTCCCATCTCAATGGGACACTGTTGAGCTCACGTCTTGGGTTATGGGTGACCTGCTGCAAAGAACAGGTTTCTAACAGAGCCGTTAGCTTAAAGTTCAGATAAATCTGTTTTTTACAGCATCTGGACAAGTTTGTCATGCCCAAGGCCCAGTGTCCTGTCCAGGCAGGTCCCTGGGTGCTGTACTTGGCAGCAGGTTCCCTGGTGTGACAGAGGCTGTGGCTGTGTGCTTCTGGCAGCTTCCTGATGATGGTTTGAAACTGAAAGAGGAGGTTTAGAGTAGGGAGAAGGAAGAAATGTTTTCCCCTGAGGGTGGTGAGAGCCTGTGCCAGGTTGCCCAGAGAGGTGGGAGATGTCCCATGCCTGGAACCATCCCAGGCCAGGTTGTTTGGGGCTGTGAGCAACCTGCTCTGGTTGCAGATGTCCCTGCTGGCTGCAGGGGTTGGACCAGGTGACCTTGAAAGGTCCCTTCCCAGCCAAGCCAGTCTGAATGTGTGGGTGTGTTCCCTCTGCAGGGCTGTGGCATCCTTCCCCAAGCACAGGAGTGGCTTCTGGCTGGAGGTGGCCATGGCTGTGGGCTCTCGCTCGGCTCAGGAGTGCCAGCAGAAGTACATGGAGCAGCAAGAAGCCAAAGGATCCAAAACACGCCCCAAGAAGAGCAGCAGTGCAGCAAAAGCAGAACAGAAGGGTACTGACAGCTTGGTTCTGGTCTTTGATTGTCTCTGAATCGTTTTCAGTTCAGTATTTGGTAGGTAATGAGGGATACAGACATAGGCACAGATCAGGGTCTGAGAGGGAGAAGCTGATCTCTAGTGTAAAGGTCTGCTGCAGAGCTTGGAGGATGGCACAAACCACTGAGGTGACAAGAACAAAAGGTATTTTTAGAGTTTTCTAGTTCTTGGCATGATGAGAAGGCTTAAAGCTCAGGGGAAATAGCTGTTGTGTATTCAACTTGTCACAAACCAGCTGATGTCTGCTCCATAAGGCTCTAGCACAAGCTTCTGATTGTGACAGGGACAACAACCTTTCTAGCAGGGCCTGCTGGGGCAGGACAAGGGCTGATGGTTAGAGACTAGAAGAGGGAGATATAGACTAGATAAGGAAGGAATTTTTACTGCTGAGGGAGGCGAGAGCCTGTCCCAGGTTGCCCAGAGGGGTGGGAAATGTCCCATCCCTGGAACCATTGCAGCTCAGGTTGTTTGGGGCTGTGAGCAACCTGCTCCAGTTGCAGATGTCCCTGCTGAGTGCAGGGGTTGGACCAGGTGACCATGGAAGGTCCCTTCCCAGCCAAGCCAGTCTGAATGTATGGTAACATGTAGTAGAGAACTTCTTTCTCAAAGCATAAGTTGTCTAAGGACTCCAAAGGATAAGAGCAGCTGTAAGGCATCTCCATAGAGGCAATCAGCTCTGAGCCAGAGGCTGGGCTGTGGGATCCCTGGGCTGTGGGATCCCTGGGCTGTGGGATCCCTGGGCTGTGGGTCCCTGGCATGGATTGGTGAATTTTCAAAGCATAGCCCTGATCTCTTAGAACAATGAATGTTTTGGTTGCTGTAGATAAGAAGGAGGCAGTTCCAATCACTGCCAGAGTGGGAACCTTCAAAAGGAAGCAGCAGGTGAGAGATTTCCTGGACCACTTGCCCAAGGACAACCACGATGATGTTTTCACTGCCACTCCCTTTCAGAAGAGGAGAGTGAAGGTAACTCTGGGAAGCTCTGTGTGTGGGGGTGTGCTCTGGGTGCTGCTCCCAGGCTGGGTTACACATCTGGTTCAGTTCCATCAGTGGAACCCTCTGGGGCTGGGGGAGGAGGCTCACTTCCTGATGCGTGACTGGAACACTTGGATTGGCAGCAGTGAGAGTGTGCACTCTGGATTCTGCAGCCCACTGCTGCTGCTGGCTGATGTGTGAGACCAGGCTGTGGTTTGGGGGTGTCCTGCCTGCCCCTGGGGGGGAGGAACCCCTGATGCTGGGGAGGATTGTGCAGGGATATTGCTGTCCTGGGGCCTACCATAGGCTCCCTGTGCTGTGGATCCAGGTGCTCTCTAGAGGCATGCTGGTTCCTAGCAGGGTTTCCTTGCTTTCTCTCAGCCCATGCCATCTCTAAAACCCTTCCTCTCGATGCTGTCTGGGGGAGCTCTGTTCTCCCTTTGCCCTTGGCCCCTTGTTTCCTTACTGTCTCCTGTCTGTTTCCTGTGTGGGCTGCAGAGCTGCCCTGGCTCCTCAGTGAGGTTGGGAAGAAGTTTCTCCTCATGTTTAGCTGGAACCTCCTGGCTTCCAGCTTGTGCCTTGTGCTGTGCTGGGGCAGCAGCATTAGTTCAGACTCTGGTTTCATCTGTCAGGAGAAGCCCCCTCGTTTGTCAAGAGCATTGATTTGGTTTCCCCCTGTAAAGACTTTTGAAGTGGATTTCCTGGTGCAGCCTTTGCTGTCCCCTGGCTGTGAGCTCTGCCTGTTAAAGCAGTGCCTCAGCTCCAGGCAGGACTCCAAAGTACACCTCTGCCTTTCTGGACACATCTGTTGTGCTGTGGATTTTCTCTGTAGCAGCACACCCAGGAGCAGAGTAACCTCATGGCTCCTTCAGTAGCCAGAATTGAGCAGTGGTGACTCCACTGCTCTGGAGGCTGCAGTGGTGTCCTCTGGAGAAATCCCCACCACAAGAGTGAGCTGTGGAAGGGTTGATGCCTCCCTGTCCAAGACTCCCTGCTTTTGCAGAGGGATTCCCCAGGGNCACCACAAGAGTGAGCTGTGGAAGGGTTGATGCCTCCCAGTCCAAGAAGAGACTCTGGGGACAAGGGACATGACCAAGGTTCCTGGTGCTGGGGGGAGCTGTGTGCTCTTGCCACCCACAGGCAGAGCAATGAGAAGCCTTTCCAGCAGGCTGCTGCTAGGAAGGGCAGGCCAGTGATTGCTCTGCTGTGGCTTTGCAGTTGCCAGTGTTCCTGGGAAGCCAGGATGATGATGATGATGACTTTGCACTTACTGACCACCCCATCACCCCCTCCTCGGCTGTCTTCCCCCTGGCAAAAACCCCCCAGTGTGAGCACATCAGCCCTGGGATGCTGGTGCCCATCAACAGGTAGGGGTTTGTTCTCCTGCTCCTCTGCTAACCTTTTCCTCTCTCATTTCCCCCCAAGATTGTTTTTTGTCCTCTGAGAAAGATCTCTCCTGGAGCTGGGACAGCAGTGCCAGACTGGGAGCACGTGCAGGGAGCCCTGGAGGGATCTGCTTAGAGGAAGCTCACTCTGACAGTGTGGGCAACAGAACCAGTGCCCATCTCCTGTCCTTTTCCTCTGGGAGAAGGCAGTGATTTGGGCTTCAGCCACAGCACAGCTTCCTCTGCTCATTTTGAGCCTTAACCTGCTAACCCAACTGCTTCAGGCTGTACTGAAACTGGAATTGTCTTTAAGATTGAACAGTTTGTCTAAGATTGAAACGTTTTCCCTACCAGACTAGGGGAGGCATGAGCTCCATCTGGGCAAATGATGGAGCTCTGTCTGATACCCCCATGAACAGCTGTAGCGTGTGATCTAATGAAACACTTCTGTGGTGCTATGCTCCCAGAGCTGCTGTTCCACTTAATTGACCAACAACTGCTTGCAATGGTCATGCTAATTTGCTTCCCGAATTAGAGCTGTATCCTTAAGGCCTTCCCCTGGTTCCAGCAGCTTCTCCAGGCAGCACAGCACTGACAGTAACCCCCTGGGTTCCCTCTGCAGGAAGGACTATGACAGGCACGTGTTTAGGATGCAGAAGACAACACAGGGCAGCAGAGGCACCTGGGACAAGGTCAAGAAGTCGTCGGTAATGCTGCTTCCCTCCCACACTGCCTAGTTCCACTTTCATGAGAGAAGCTTTGCTGAGCAGCAGGCAGAGGAAGCCTGGGGTGCCAGACTGTTGTGTAGATGGAGAGCAGACACCCCTCCCATCTCTTCCCAAACCTCTGGGCTTTGGATCTGCTTTCTCTTTTGGTTAGAGAAAAGAGCTGTGGATTGCCAGGGCTTGGAACTGCTTTGGGATTCTGCTGTTAGCTTTTCCAGCTGAGCAGGAGGAGGAGCTTGTTTGGTGTGAAGGTGTTGGAGCCCTGGCCCAGGCTTTGCAGAGAGGCTGTGGAGTCTCCTTGTGTGGAGAGATTCCAAGCCCAGCTGGAGGTGATCCTGGGCAAGCTGCTGTGGGTGCCCCTGCTTTAGCAGGGGGTTGGACTGAATGATCCCCAGAGGTCCCTTCCAGCCCCTGCCATGCTGGGATTCTGTGGAGTGCCAGCTATATTCTTCTGTACAGTGGGGAAAGGAAAGACTAATTCTCACCTTGTATCAGTCCCTAAATGTTTTTATCTGTCCCTTCATTATCCCAGGGTTTGTCATTCTGGATTTGCCATGGAAAGCTGAGATTCCAGGGCTAGGAAAGTTATGGAATTGTTTTGGTTGGAAAAGACCTTTCAGATGATGGAGTCCAACCCTGACCCAGCACTGCCAGGTCACCACTAACCCATGGCCCTCAGCACCACAGCTCCAGGGCTTGGAAACCCCTCCAGGGATGGGGACTCCACCACTGCCCTGGGCCAGGCCTTTGGGGGAAGAAAGTGACAGTTTGTGCCTCCAGTGTAGTGGAAGCAGTTGTGGTAGCTGAACAGCTGAAGTGTTTAGTAGCACAGCAACAGGGTAATGCAATCCCAGTGCCAGCCCTAGTCCTGGACCAGTCCTCCCAGTCCCTCTGCTGCCCTGTGTGGGGTGGTGGCAGCAGCTGTCTGAGCAGTGTTTGTCCTTCTCCCCAGGCCAGAGCAGCCCCTGACACGCCAGCTTCACGCAGAACCAAGTTCACCTCTGATAAAAGTAAGTTCCTCCTGCTTCCCCTCCCTCCCTGACTGTCACCTCACCACTGGCTCCTTGGGGTCCACACTCTGTGTTCAGTAATTCCAGAGTCTTCTCATGAGCCTCTGCTGTTTGGGCCTCCTGTAGGTGCTTTTCCAATCCCTTGTTTCTCTCCTTGCAGAAAAGAAGCTCAGCCCTGATGTGAGGAAGCTTTTTGTGCCCAAGGCAGCAGACTCAGGGGATGAAGAAGAGGAAGATTCCTATTTTTCTGTTTAAAGAACTTTGTGGATTTTACTAGTTCAAGGCTTGTGCTCCTCTCTTTGGAAGCCAAGGGCTTTGGCCTGGGTTTGGCCACTGGACCTGCAGTGTTATTTTATGTGTTTTATCATCTTTCTCCCTTGCCACCTCTCCAGCAACGTTTGTCATTTCCCATCTGTCCTAAGTGGCATTCTCTTGCCCAGGCTCCTCCTGTCCTTAGCCCTCCTTCTCCTGGGGAGGGACAGGTGTACATGGATAGCAAGTCCTGGCAGGCTTGGATTCATTTTTAAGAGCAGCTCTCTCTGAACTGTACAATAAACTGGCAGTGGTACAGTTAGCAACTGCTTTTTAATTTCCTTGGCTGAAGAGTTCCAGTTTTTACATCTCCCTGCTGTAATAAAGGAGAAGTTTATTTTAGTCACACATGAACTGGCCTCGTTGCAGGGGAGAAGGAGTGTTCACCAGCTGTCCATCCATGCATCTCCTTCATCTTCTCAGCTAGGCCTGCAGCTTTCCATCCTCTCTGCTATGGAACTAGGCACAACTGGCTGACAGCAGCCTGCTGCTGGTCTGCAGGAGCCCCACACCTGTCCCAGCAAGGCTGCTGGGTCTCCACTCCTTTCCCTCTTGCCTGCACACTCCAAAAGGAGAGAGGGAAGGACTGAAAAATCAAGTGTTATTTTTCCAGGGAGCCAGAGTGTGGCAGCAGCAACCTGTAGCCTGGAGGGTTCTGGGGAGTCACCTCCACCTGCAGAGAGCCCCGAGGGGCTGGGGTAAGCCTGGAGAAGGCTCTGGGGAGACCTTACTGCAGCCTTTTGTACTTAAAGAGGCCTAGAGGAAAGATGGTGACAGACTTGTTAGCAGGAGCTGTTGGGACAGGCCAGGGGCTGATGGTTTGGAACTGAAAGAGGAGATTTAGACTAGAGAGAAGGAAGAAATGTTTTCCCCTGAGGGTGGTGAGAGCCTGTGCCAGGCTGCCCAGAGAAGTGGGAGATGTCCCATCCCTGGAACCATCCCAGCTCAGGTTGCTTGGGGCTGTGAGCAACCTGCTCCAGTTGCAGATGTCCCTGCTAGCTGCAGGGTTTGGACCAGGTGACCCTTCCCACCCAACCCAGTCTGTGATTCTAGTGGATAAGGGGAGTGCAGCTGGGAGGCCACCTAAGGAACAAAGGAACTTACTTGCTGCCCTGGGCCCATCCATCTCTCCTGCAACCCCCCCAAGTGTTGTGAGCAAGAATAATAAAGAACATTTGGCAATTCACTTTTTCTCCTCAGAAGCACAGGTACCAATCTTGCAGTAGATGGCAAGTGACTAACTGCAGGTAGGCTCTGTCCCCACCAGAAACCATCCCTCTGCCAAACCACTTCAGCCATAATCCTCTTTTTTTAAAGGAGTTTTGGAATGACTTTTCCAGCAAACACAGCCCCCAGAACACAGCTTCCCCTGGTGCTGGCAGGCAGCTGCTGTGGTCCAGGTGACAGCAGGAGTGTGACCCTGGTGGGGCCAGAGGATGAGCCCCTTCCCTGAGGAGCCAGCTGTGGCTGGAGCATGCCAAAAGCTTGCTGTTTCTCCTAGGATTTATTTACATATTTTACAGTGAATCAAAGCTCAGTAAAGTGCAGTTAAAAGCCTGGGGAGGCCCCAAGCCCCACTTCCCTCCCCTCAGCTCTTGGTGTTGCTTCTCCCCTTAGCACAGAGGTTCTCGGGCAGCATCTGCACATCAAACCCGTGGTGGAGGTAGCTGTAGATCTCCTCTGCCTTCTGAGGGCTCACCTGGGCACCAGCAGCAATCTCCAAGGGGGAGCTGGAAGAGACCACAGCAGGAGGACAACTCACCTGCAGCTCTGCAGTCCAGGGGAACAGTACTGGGACTAAAGGGGAAAGTGCCAGTGAGCAAGAAGTGCTCAGGGTGAAGAAGAGAGCAACAGGAACATCATCAGCTGCTGCCTGAGGGCTCTGAGCTCACCAGGCTCAGCAAGCAAGCAGAAGAAAATGGACTGCCATGGAAGGGGAAAGGAAAAGGTGGGGCAGTAGGAGGCATGCTGGAAGCTGAGCTCCTGTCATAGCCCTGGGCTGCTCAGTGTGAAGAAACTGAGAAATGCATGAAGAGCAGCACTGATGTGGAGACAGGAAAGTGCCCTGGGAGCTGGGGCAGGAACGTGGAGCAAGTCCAAAGAAGGAGAACAAGGGTGGGGAAGGGTCTAGGGCACAACTGTTATGAGAAGCAGCTGAGGGAACTGGGCTTGCTTAGCCTGGAGAGGAGGCTCAGGGGAGACCTTCTCACTCTCTGCAGCTCCCTGACAGGAGGCTGGAGCCAGGTGGGATTTGGTCTCTTCTCCCAGGTAACAAGTGCCAGGACAAGACGAAATGGCTTCAACTTGTGCCAGGGAAGGTGTAAGTTGGACATTAGAAACAATTTCTTTCCCAAAAGGGTTGTCAAGGCCTGGCCCAGGCTGCCCAGGGCAGTGGTGGGATCACCATGCCTGGAGAAGTTTAGAAGCTCTGGAGATGTGGTGCTGAGGGCCATGGCTCAGTGGTGACCTGGCAGCGCTGGTTCAGGGTTGGCCTTGATAATCTTAAAGGTCTTTTCCAACCTTAATGACTGTGTGACTCTTACAGCCAGGCTCTTCCTGAGCAGCTATCCCCAGCAGAAGGGCCCAGATGAGACAGAGAAGCAAGAGGAGAGTCAGGCCTCAAAGCACATCGTTGCTGTTACCTGTTGACCATCTTCTTCACAGAGCTGAAGTGATGGCACATGTTGAGGGCAGCCAGGTAGCTGAGATTAGGAATGGTCAAGTAGAAGTTGAGCATTTCCTGTTTGTGCCCCTCCACCTCTGTTGGCACACGAATGGCAGCGTTCTTTCTCTGCTCCAGCAAAGCTAGGTCCTTCAGCAGGGCAGCAGTCTCCTCCTGGGAGGAGCTGAAGAGAAGGCGGAGCCCAGCCTGCAGCAGGGCTGCGAGCACAGCGTCGCAGTGCTGCGTCCTCTGCAGCAGCCGAGGTGCCTCTCCTGCAGAGTGAAAGCACAGAGGGGTCGGGGCAGTTAAGAGCTCAGCTACTGAGATCCCTCACAAAGCCAAGTGCCTCAGATCCTCTGCCCTGAGAGCCACAGAAGCAGAGGGGTTTGGGCTGGAAGAGCCCATGAAGATCACCAGCTGGGGATTGCCTGGCTCAACCTTGGTGAATGAGTTGTAGTGAGGTCTAGTGCATGCAGATGACTCCTGGGGGCTGTCCAAGTGACCCAGCCTGGGGCTGCCTTGAGGCCCTGTCTCTGCAGAGATGACCCATGGGGACCTGTGTGTACAAAGCTCAGCTCCAAGTTGTCCTTTATCCAGAGAGCAAACAGGGCAGAGCTGCATCATTCAAAGAACCAAAACCTGAGCCTTGAACTCTCTCACCAAATGATCTGCCCTGACTCAATCCAAACCACTACTGGCCCAAGACAGCAAGATGAGGAGAAGATAGAGGGTTTCAGTGTCTAAGCCAACAGCCTTCTAAATGCAGAAAAATCACAGGAGCAGCAAGACAGAGATACACTGCCAAAGAGGAACAGCCCAGCAGGCACAGCCTTGGCCACAGGCATGTAAATCAAGTATAGCTTCATCCACAGCCACATCAATCAGGATACAAATCCCCTAGGGTGTAGGTTAGGAGCTGGGGAAGTTCTCTGCAACACTCCTATCTGGCCTGGGTGGAGATCCTTACCCCTGGCCAGGACATGGCCAAAGCCACCTCTCTGGGACTGAGAGCTCTTGCCTGGAGGGGGAGTATTTAGCATGCTCTAAGTTTTAACTAAGCTAACAGGTGACTAACTAGGCTCTTGTCTCATATTAGTGCACTGCTTAGGTTGTTATAGTCTATTCCTGCTTTTCAGCTGTGCTAGTGCATCCTTCCATTGCCTCTCTGTAACCCTGTAGTAGTGATGATCACATCTGTGAGTGAAGTTCAGATTGGTTGCTTGCTTGAGCCTTGCAGTGAAATCTGTTAAGTGAAGCTCAAACAAATTGTTTGTCTGAACCTTGCAGTCTGGTTCCTCTTTTGTCCCAGCAACCCCCTGCAGTGGGCAGGGACACCTGCCACTAGAGCAGGTTGCTCCAAGCCCTCTCCAACCTGACCTTGAACACTTCTAGAACAATGAATGGACTTGATCCACCCATGGCAGCTAAAACAAGAGGAGGGAAAACAAAAGCATCTGAAGGAAAGGAGGCAGTAGGGGTCAGAGGAGCAGGATCTCCTCAGCTAGTGGAGAGGCAGAGTTTAGGAATTAACACTGTAATTGCAAATTAAATGTCAGTAGGAGGAACACATGGACATAGGACAAGAGGAAACAGCCTCAGATTGTGCCAGGAGGTTTAGGTTGGCCATGAAGAACAATTTCTTCATGGAAAGGGTTGTCCAGGCCTGGCCCAGGCTGTCCAGGGCAGTGGTGGAGTCACCATCCCTGGAGGGGTTTCCAAGCCCTGGAGCTGTGGTGCTGAGGGCCATGGGTTACTGGTGACCTGGCAGTGTGAGGTTACTGGTTGGACTTGATCTCAGAGGTCTGTTCCAACCTAAATGCTTCTCTGATTCTATTCTGTGCCTCCAAACCCTGTGAGTTTTCCTGCACAGATTCCACTCACTAGGTTCCTGCTAGAAGTATTTTTCTTGGTTCCACTGTTAGCTCAGTGCTGAGCAGAAGGGAGTTTGTGCTTGTTCCTTTATTCTGCTCTTCACACCTTTCTCAGGTGAAATCTGGCTGGAACTTGGGGGTTTGGGCACATGTTTCTATGGTCAGTGAATAAGGTTTGAGCTCACACATGTTACTGTTCAGCTGCTGTGCCCTAAAGCACACGTTTCAGTCTCACTTTCCACCCTGTGTCAGACCCAAAGGCAGTGTGAGCCCTGAGCAGAGCCCAACGCATCCCCGTGCCCCCTCAGCTGGGAACACCCACCTGCCTTCACTCTGTCCTTCTCCACAATCACACATGTCCTCTCAAAGGTGCTCTGCAGGCGCTGGAGCCTCTGTGTGACTCTGCCCCTGCTGGCAGAGCTCAGCAGCTCTGAGAGGAGCTGCCTCTCCACGCCCAGGCGGCTGCTGACGATGTAGTCGCCGCTGCTCAGCGAGCAGACCTGCACCTTCACCCCGTGAAGGGCCTTCAGGGAGGAGATCACCTCTGCTCCAGAGCAGATCTCCCGACTGTCTGCCAGGATGCAGAGGGAAGGGTGCTGTGGAAACCCAGCTGGAGCTGCAGAAGGCTTTGTGGGAACTGAAGGGCTCCTCCGGGTGTTCTTCAGGGAACTTGCCACCTGTCAGTGTTGGAAGGCAAACAGCATTGCTCAGAGCTTACAGAAGCATGAGGCTAACAAGAAGAAGCCAATAAAAACCAAGCAGTTTTCAACTCACAGAATCCTTTAGGAAATGGAGAAGATCTTTAGGATCAAGTCCAACTGTAACTCTAATAAGCCAGAGCTAGTGGTACTTAACAGAGACACTCTGTCACTGAGGGATTTAATACCACCTTGTAAAAGAAGGAGCTCTGATATTTCAAACCATTAACACTTTCAGATCAACACTTGAACCCCTGTAAACAAGCCCCCAAATTAGCTGATCTAATCATTCAGCTGCTTGAATGACAAAGGCATTTAGCCTTCCCTAAGGAGTTCACCAGACACTGAGTACTGTAAACCACATAAGTCAGGCAGAAGAGTGCATGAGATCAGGAATCCAACCTCAGGTCAGGAAGGGTCTCTCTTTAAGGCAGGGAACAAGTTATTTGCTACCTACAAACCCCAAAGAATCAGTGCTGATTGAAATAGATCCACGTTCCTCCATGACTGTCAGACTCAGGACAGTATCTGATCCCCAGGTTCCACTTACTGACTGCTCAGATACACTCCACGTTACCCTAGGAGGACAACAGCCTCCACACCAAGGGTCAGGGGGATGATGTAAAGCAGTACAGGCAGGAGGGACCTGCTCCTTTGTCACCTCTTGCTGCTGTTTTGCTGACAGCTCTCAAACCAAAAGTGCAACAGGACAGGCTCCCAGCAGGTGGGATCACTTAGCAGAGCATGAGGTGAGAGGAAGAAGGTCCTGAAGTGACACTGACCTCAGTGGGAGCCTGGAGATTCTCCTTCCCCAGGTGAGAGGCAGGGACAGGTGCTGGAGTGTGTGTGCTCCTGACATGCTGCTCTGGGTGAAAATCCAGCCTTTCAGAAGCTGAAGCTTTGCAGTCCAGAAGCATCTCACTCTTGTTCTCCACAGCCCCACGAACAACCATGTCCTCAGCAACTCTTTTGTGCTGTGCAGAAGAGGCTGAAGGCAGTGACTTGGGTGACTTGGCTTTTTCCTGTCCTCTCCTGGAACAGTCTGTTTCCACGGGCTGCTCACTGCTGTCACTTTCCTCCCCGCTGGAATCGCTCAGAACAATGATCCGGGATGGCTTCTTCCTCTGCCCTGGGGCCCAGCAGCTCCCTCCCCCCCTGGCCTGCTTCAGCCTCCTCCTGTGCCGGGTCAGGTATTGTCTCCTGCCACCACTGAAACTCTCATTGATCAGCAGGTCAAAATCCACACACACTTCCTCCTCACTCGATTCACTTCTGGTACCAGTCTCCTCTTCCTCCTCTCCAACACAGAAACTGTCTTCTGCATAACTCTGGTCTTGCTCAGGAACCTGGGAGGGGAAAACACCAAAGCTGGTAAGTTCTGAAACACTGCCATGGTTTTGCTGCTCCTCTTCATACATGCACTCTGCTTGTCCAACCCACCCCACACACAGCTGCTGCAGAGCCTCTGCAACCTCTACAAGTGACTTATATGAAGTGATGTAAGAAGAGCTCAGAGTAAATCAGAGCCCAAGAAACAGCTGACATAGGAAAGGTCTCAGCTGAGCACTGTGCAGTGTTCCCATGGAGAAGGAACTTCAGCTGGGTGTGACAGAACCCAAAGCAAGGCTGGAGCAGCCAGGGGAAGAAGTTTACCCTTTCCCTGGTGCCAGCCCAGCAGTGCTTCCCTGGGGCTTCTGTGGGTACACAGAATTAATGCAGAAGGGTAAGAGGGCAAGAGCCTGGCTGAGGATCTGCTCTGGAGATCACTCGTGCTCAGGAGCTACCCCACACAGCAGGGGGCACAACTAGTGTCTGGAGACCATGGCAAGGGGCAGCCTGCAGTCACACTGGGGACTCTGGAGAGGCAGAGAGAGCTGAGGAGCAGCAGCAAGCACTGTTACATTAGCTCCTAAATGATCTCCTCAACCAACCTTGTAACTGCTAGTGGAAATTTGATCTCTTGGCCCTGTTCTTGTCTGGCAACAAGAGCCCAGGGCAATGGGCTGCAAAACCACTTCAGAGCGTGGTTGGAACCTGGCTGTGGCCACAGGCAGTGGGAATCTCCCCAGGACAGCAGCCTAGGAACCTAGCTGAGGCCACAGGCAGTGGGAATCTCTCCAGGGCAGCAGCCTTTTCATCTCCTACCTGGGAGAAGATGGCCATGCTGCTGGGCTCCCCATGGACCATCCTGTACCTGCTGCCCAGAGCTGGACTACGCACGGACTCCAGGTAAACCCCTTCCATCTCACAGTCTGAAAAGAGCCAGAGAGAACACAGCACAGTTACCAGGGACATCACTCTGCACTCACTGCTGCTGCAGCATGTTTTCCACATTAAGTAGTTGCTGAGAGGAGGCTGGAGCCAGGTGGGGTTGGGCTCTTCTCCCAGGGAACCAGTGACAAGGGGAAACAGCCTCAGGTTGTGCCAGGGGAGGTTTAGGTTGAACACAAGGAACAATTTATTCCCCAAAAGGGCTGTCAAGGCCTGGCCCAGGCTGCCCAGGGCAGTGGTGGAGTCCCCATCCCTGGAGGGTCTTTCCAAGCCCTGGAGCTGTGGTGCTGAGGGCCACGGGTTAGTGGTGAGCTGGCAGTGCTGGGTCAGCGTTGGACTCCATGCTCTGAAAGGTCTCTCCCAACCCAAATGGTTTGATGATTCTCTGAAATATCCCAGGGAAAGACAAGGTTCATATGCACAGGGGTAAGAAAACCACCTCAGCCAAAAACCAGCATTACCTCAGCTCTGTCAGTGCCAACACTGTCATTGATCTATGGTTATTTCCTATCACATTTTAAGTTTCTCTGGAAGAGCAGCCCTGAAAGGTTCAGAAACTCCTGAGAGCAGTGGAGATCTGTATTTCTGTTCAGCCATAATGCTGTACATGGGGGGGATTGGTGCTCAGTGAGAGGCCATCTCCTGCCCCCACAGGCCACAGAGAGCCTGCTCCAGCCTGCCCAGTGCTACTGCACGCTAGAGACCCCAGTGAGGAACTTACTGCATAAGAAACACACATCAGTAAACCCAGATAATGGAAAGTCTTCATTTACCACAGCTGAGGAGGCTGCTAGCTGACCCAAGGTGACAGATTAGTTGGCCAAGGGCCATGCCTATCACACAGCACTTGCTAAGCAACATCCCTTATCTTAGAAGCATCCACAGCTCTCACTCACCATTCAACACTTGTGTGATCTCTGCATCATCATTCAGGAACTGAGCAAGGGAAGAGTTGAGCTCATTCTCTGTATCACCACTCTCATCAGAGGAGACATCATCTGCACCTTGCTGGGACAGCTCAGCTTCTTCATCTAAAAACTGCCTTGCTGCATTCTAAAAGAGACCAAAACCCCACAGTGTTAGTTAGAAACCAACTCTCAATTAAGCACTGCTCCAAATCAGACCTCTGACCAAAGCACTTCATGACTTCAGGGCATCAGCTGCTTAGATGACCACAGAGAGCAGGATTCTGGCTTTGAAAAGAGAATCCAGCAGGGGAAAGGTGAGGCAGAGAACACAAAGCTAGTGAAGCACAGGCCAGTGACAGAGCTCTGGCCCAGCAGCACAGAAGGGTGAGGCTGGTGCCTGTGTCAGCAGGGGCTGAAGGTAAGCACAGTGTGGAGCACTGTCTGCAAGCAGAGATCACTAACACATTCTGCCACCTCCCCAAAACCCTAGGTTATTTCACTGTTTATAAAGCCAGGTGTACTCATTTTCTTTGCTTTCACAAATCAGTTTGGATTTGGAAGTCTTGGGTTACTCTGAACCCAAGCCCACTAGAACATCAGCCACAGACTTCACACTGGTTTGCCCTGTTCTGTCTCAGAGTTAAAGTGAACTGTTCCACTAACTGCTCAGACACCACAGCTCATTCTGGAGAAGCTGCTCTTCTTTCAGGGCAGAGGAGGCACTCTGCACATCAACCACAGCCCAGGAGACATGACAGACACCTGGGCACTAAGTTCCACCAAACACAGACAACAAAACATTCACCAGAGTGAACACGGAAGCAAAACAAATGAATTCAGGAAGATTTTTGTCAGAGATGCTTTACACTAAGCTAACTTTTCCCCTGATGACTTTGGCTAGTCTTGTTAATGATTTGCTTGCAGCAGGCAGGAAGGCTGAATGATTCAGAGTTCCTTTGCTAGAGCAGTTTTGATCCTGCTGAAGCACACTGCAGGTCACCTGCTTACAGCAAAGAACTCTCAATGCTGCTGCCAATTAAGTCTTAATCCTTCTGATTTGTGAAGGACTATGAAGGGGACAAACCCTGCAGTGTGAAAAGCACTGTGGCACCAGAAGCTAACAGTCAGGAGTCTGGGCAAACTTGGAAGCTTCTGGAGTTATTTACTGAGTCTCTGAATTCAGTGCCTGTGGCTGTTCTAGTCACTCTGGACTCCTCACAAGCTCTGGTAATCCAGCTGAAGATCCCTGCTGCCCTTACAGCCCCATCAGCTGTACTTCTGACAGCACTACAGCTGGGGCTGGGCTGATCAGGATGGTTCTGATGTCTTGGATCTTCTGGGGACCTGGAATTCTGGCACATTCACCACTGTGGATCTTAAGGTAAGGTGGAGCCTCCTGGCTTCCAGTGTGTGCCCAGTGTCCCTTGGGCTGTCCCTGGGCACCACTGAGCAGCGTCTGGCCCCAGCCTCTTGCCTTCTGTCCTTCAGCTCTTGCTGAGCCTTGAGCAGCTCCCCTGTGGGGCTGCTCTTCTCCAGGCTCAGCAGCCCCAGGGCTCTCAGCCTTTCCTCCTGCCACAGATGCTCCAGTGCCCTCAGCCTCTTCCTAGCCTCTGCTGGACTCTCTGCAGCAGTTCCTTGTCTCTCTGGAACTGGGGAGCCAGTGACAAAGCAGAGCAGCTATCAACACTGCAGCTTCAGTGCAACCTTCTGCAAAGATATGACCAGAGCCATGGAACATCACCTACCCTGTGTGTGAGGCTGCTCCTGGCCTTCTGCTGTTTCAGACCTCTCAGCTGTTTCTTGCCAGAGCTGCTGTTTGTGGCCCTCCTGGAGCACTTGTGGAAGTCCATGCTGTCATCACTGGACGTGTCAGACTAGAGGAACATTTCACAAACACTTCAATAAATAAGGCTAAAGCAAGGAGTGTTTTCTTGCACAGTCAGTCAACATCTGGGGCTTTTTAAGCAACACCTGACACCTTGTGACTGATTTGCTATGACAAAATGCTGCAGTAATGCTAATCATCTCAGTGGAATCAAAAGCCACAGGAGAACCTTCTTTGGGAGAAAGCTCAGCTCAACTGGGATATTAATTATTTATTTTGATTTCAAGTTTTATGGGAGAAAAGAGGTTTATTTACTGCCCTTCAGAAAGGGAGAGGCTCAGTTCTCCTGCCTAGAGCAATATTTTACTGCCAAACAACCACCTCAGAGCCATCCTTGGAGAACTCAAGGAAGAATTGGAGGAAGGAAAAGAATTACATTCTGATAGGCTTAGGTCAGGTGGCATGAAATGTTTTTAATAAGAACACTGCCTACTGACTTGGGATCACTCTCTGCTCAGGGGTGCCCAGGGACAGCCCAAGGGGCACTGGGCACAGACTGGAAGCCAGGAGGTTGCAGCTGAGCAGGAGGAGAAGGTTGTTTGGGGTGAGGGTGTTGGAGCCCTGGCCCAGGCTTTGCAGAGAGGCTGTAGAGTCTCCTTGTGTGGAGAGATTGCAAGCCCAGCTGGAGGTGACCCTGGGCAAGCTGCTGTGGGTGCCCCTGCTTTAGCAGGGGTTGGACTGGATGATCCCCAGAGCTCCCTTCCAGCCCCCACCATGCTGGGATATGTGACAGGAGAAAGAGTAAATGTTTAAAGACACTGCACAACTGAGACTGCTTCCCTCCTGCCTCCCCCAGGCCCTCACTAACCGTGCTCAGGGGGTGCTGCCGTTTCCTGCTGCCAGGGCTGGGTGACTCAGGATCCCTCTGCTCCAGAGCCTGGGCCAACACAAACAATTGCCACAGGGTTTTTGTTGTGCTGATCACTTGACACTTTCCTCCTCTTTTTCTCTCTTTTTAAGACTCACCTCAGGAGACTTCAAAACATTCTTGTTTTTCCTATTTTTCCTCCTGAAAACAACCTCCTCTTCACTCTCACTGCTGGCTCCTGCAGGGGGAACAGCAAACAGCACTGACAAGGAGAGGCAGTGCTCACAAGGCAGTCCTGCTAGAGCTGAGCAATCAAAACCTGTCTCTCCTCAAAAAGCACCTACAAAGGAGATTACTTATTGATCCATGCAGTAAATATTGTTCTCTGTGGCCTTGTTAATCAAAATAAATAACCTCCAGCTGAGCTGTACAATAAATCCTGCTTCCCTGGAGAGTCTCTGAGGGGAAGTGATTACCTCAGGCAGCACAGTTAGAGGAAAGGGGAGGTGAAAATAGAACCAGGAGTGAAAAAGGACTGGAAAGTTGAGTAAGAGTTAGAGTTCTGGAAGCACTCTGTAACACACATCCCTTTGGGTTTACTGAAACAAAAGCAGTGGTATTGTGTCCTCTTTCCAACTCCTTCTGAAACAGCTGCAGCCTGTTTTGGTGCACTGTTATTATTATTAATTAGGTGACAGGTTTTGATTCAGCAAACTACCCTGTCAGTTGGAAGGTGTGGTGACTCAGGAAGAAAGGTGGCACTGGACAACCAATCACCTTCAGAAAACACAACAACTATCAGACATGTCCAGAGAGAAGGAAACTAGCTGCTTTGGCCACCAAAAGGACTATTTCTGCTTTGCTGCAGTAACAAAACTGGAGTGCCATGTGCCCAGATGATCAGGAATCAGATATGGAGAAGATTAAAAAGGGCTTCAGAGGCAGCTGCAGCTCCCAGAGTGATGTCTCTCATGGTTGCACTAGCACTGCTGAAGAGCTAGGAGAGGCCTCATTCCAAGCACACTCTCTAGCATCCTCAGCTGGCCAAGATCACATACATGCAGGGCTAAGATTCTGGGAAGTCTCCTCATGGACACAGCTTCTAGTATTACAGCCATTATTCCCTTTTCCTTTCTTCCTTCCCACCTAAGTCACCAAACCACCAAAGGATCTAAAATGGACTGGATTCTGTTTATTTAGACAGAAGGTATTGACTAACTTCACCTCCAAAATCCCCACCTGCAGCAGGAGACACAAGTGAACTCTTAAGGTTGGTGTCTTCCAGGTTTCCAGTTCTTCCCACAGGGGCAGCAGGTGCATCCCCAGCTGAACCCCCACAGCCCTGCCTGTGTGGGCTTTTAGTTCCTGCATCTGCAAGAGGCACCTCTGGGATCTCCTCCCTGGTAGGAGAGAAGACACTCATAGGAATCCTTCTGAGAGCTTCAATATTCACACCCCTTCTACTTGTTGGGGTAGAAAGTGCAGAAGGCAAAGCTTCAGCTGATCCACTTGCTGTTCTTCTGCCTCCTGCCTCCAAGGAAGGCACTGCAGTGGTGGCATCTCCAGCCCTTTCTCTGTCCTTCCTGCTCCCACTCTGGAATGGCAGCAGTGTGGAACCATCTCTTCTCAGAAGGCTTTTGCAGTCCAGTTCTGGTGAGGTTTCCAGTCTGGAGCCAGCATGCAGTGACTTGTTTTCATCCTCAGTGGGTTTAACATCTGCATGGCTCCTGGAGGCACTGTTGGATTCTCTGCTGTGCTCAGTGTTTCTGTGCTGCTCAGAGACTTCCCCTTCACATCCTTGGATGTCAAATCCCAGATCAAAGGTCACAGAGAAGAGTTCCTCAGAAGAGTCACAGAGGTCATCCTGATCCAGAGGCTGCTCACTCCCACTGAGATCATCTGACACCTCCATGGCTGGGAGTGTGCTGCTCCTTGGCAGCTCCTCACAGGGTCTGTGAGTGCTGACCCAGCTCAGCCCTGAAGGCAAGCACTCAGAGCCTTGCTCTGCAGCCTCAGCTGCCTCCCACCTGCCCAGGTGCTTGCTGCTCAGGGAGGAACTGCCAGGAGCTGTATCAGAAGGATGTTCATCTTCAGACAAGTGTACCCTTTTCTCTCCATCAATAATCACATTTCTCTTGGTAATTTCAAGATCTTTACCTTTCTGAACAAGACATTTCTCTGGAGGGTTCTCTGTCAGCATGGAGTGGACTGCTGGAGTTGTCCCTGGAATGTCAGAGAACTCTTCACTAAACAGAGTGTCCAAGCTGTCATCCCACTGGAGCTCCTCCTTGGCTTCACCACCAGCAGCCTCAGAAGGGGACAGAGGTTCTGGAGAAGAGGGAGGTGCAGAAGCAGACGATTCACTGGTGACTTTCAGCTCAGGATTCTCAAAGAGCAGCACTGAGCAATCAGCTTCTGAGCTCCCAGGGAAGGCTTGGTCCTGCAGCCTCTCAGAGTAACTCTCAGAGATCCCTCTTTGGAAAGGACCTGGTGCTTCTGCAGCCCTCAGCACGGTTTCAGTGTCACCAAGTTTGTTCAAAGAGGGAGGAGATTGTGATAAAAGCCTTTTCACAGGGGAAAGGCTGTGTTTTAACCAAGGTGGCTCCTCAGGTGGCCTCACCACTGCAAATGAATCCACATAGGATTCAGGGAGATAAAATAAGTCAGAGGACACAGGTGATTTCTCAGCTGTGAAGCTACTGTAACCTGAATCTGCATGGTCTGCCCCCAGTGACCTAGGAGCTTTACCTTCAGCTCTGCATGCTTTTGTTGCTGCACTGTCATGAGTTGTTTCCCTGCTGTCCCACAGGTCGATGGAGCCAGTTAAGTCAAATGTCACCTGGAGCTCCTCACCCTCTTGACTGCCCTGCTCAGCATTTTCAGGCAAAGCCAGGCTTCTTGCTGAGTGAGAAGCTGAAGCATCACTGTCCAAATTTGATCTGCAAGTTCTTTTCAGAGTCCTTGGTTTTGCTGTTTTAAATGTGGTAAAGAGCTCCCTCCCATCATCATCTGTGTCAGGCAGAAAGGGGTCTCCCTGTGGCCTGTGTGCCATGGCTCCTCTAGATGAAGGTGTGGAGCTGCTCAGGGAAGGGTGACTCCTGCTCCTGGGGACGTGAACATCTTCAAGATGCAAGTGAGGCTGAATCTCCAGGTCATAGCTGCAGTCTCCCTGCTGAGAAGCACAAGGGAACACTCACTAGAGATACAGACAGGAGGGCTTGTCATAAGCACATGCAAAACAAGTGGCAAAGGTTTTCATACTCCCAGAGGGTATGAGAGAGGAGAAAAACAAACAAGGGAAAGTGCTCTGCATTTAAGGCCACAGCTCCCAAGGTATTTGCTGGCAACAGCTGGCCATGGGCTGGCAGTGTGCACTTGCAGCTCAGAAGGCTAACCGTGTCCTGGGCTGCATCAGGAGAGGCATGACCAGCAGGTCTGAGGAGGTGATTCTGCCTCTCTATTCTGCCCTTGTAAGGCCCCATCTGGAGTACTGTCTCCAGTTCTGGGCTCCTCAGCATAGAAAAGATGTGGACCTCTTGGAGCAGGTTCTTTACCCAGAGGGTGGTGAGGCACTGGAACAGGTTGCCCAGAGAGGTTGTGGCTGCCCCATCCCTGGCAGAGTTTAAGGCCAGGCTGGATGTGGCCCTGGATGACCTGGTCTAGTGCATGTGGCTTCCCTGCCAGGCAGGGGGGTTGGAACTAGATGATCTTCAAGGTCCCTTCCCACCTCAGCCATTCTATGATTCTATCATCTATGATTTCTGTGGCCTCCTCTGGCCCTGCTGTCCCAGGTCCCTGTCTCTGCTGTGCTGTGGATTTATACCTTTCAGAAGCTGGTTAATGAAGAGAATAATCAATTCCTCCTTTTTTTCATTACTACTTAGTTTCCATAGGAGACTCTGGGGGAAGGAACACCATCAAAAATGGTTTTTGGAAGTCTAAGTATTTTCTCTCAGATGACCCTTAAAAATGTATTTACTTGAAGCCTAAGGGACACAGAAACCACAGCTTCCTTCTGCAGAAGCTGGGATATTTCTCTCCCTAAAGCCATCCTGTTACTGATGTGTTTACTAATCCTAAAGCTTTTTTCTTTCAGGCAGCCTGTCTGGAGTGGATCCCAAAGTCCTCCCCTGCAGCCCCAAGGCAGCCTTCTTCAGAGCCCAGGTCAGTGCCTGACACCTCCTGCTCCTGGGCCAACCAAGCTGACCTAAGTGGCTGGAACTCTTGAAGAGTGACCACCTGCTCCTGCTTCAGAGCAATTGGCTTCTGTTCCTTCATCTGCTTGTCCTGGCTGTGCTGGTACTCTCATGTGAGGCAGGAAACAGCCACACAATGAAACCACTCCAAAGACCCCTCAAAAGAAGGATATACCCCAGCCCTTATGGGAACTGGCATGATAAGGAGGCTAAAGATGCAGGAGCCAAGGGTCAAGAACACCTGAGGTGTCAGAAAATAAATGATTCTGTGATTTCCTAACTGCTTATTGTAGAAAACTCTCTGGACAGAGGTGCCAGCTTGTTAGGATTAAAGGTGTCAGCCCAAGCTGCCATTCACTGTTTGACTCCCTTGGCCTGGGCTGTCCCTGCTGGGATTCTGGGAGTATTTGCTCTCATTCCTTGTCTGTTCTCTGCTAAGCCAGATTCCGTGTCCCACAGGCCCAGCCAGCAGTTCCACACACTCATCAGTCTGCCTGTACAAACACCAGAACTAAATGTCATCTGCTGTCTGAAATGATCTGCTGCTGGCTGGAGAAGGAGTCTTCAGAGAACCAGAGACCAGCTTGTGTTGGAAAGCACCTTAAAAACCATCTAAAGAATCTCCTGTCAGGGGCAGGGACACCTTCCCCTGGGCCAGGGTGCTCAGAGCCCTGCCCAAGCTGGCCCTGAACACTTGAGCCATCTCAGGGGAGGATTTTAAGCAGAGACAGCCTGTGAGGTCTCTGAAGGATGTCCTGAAGCAAAAAACAAAACAGGAAACTTCATTGTCCTTTTTGGGAGCATTTTGAACTTTGCATTCAGGGTCTCCTGGAAAAAATGTGACAGCTGGCTGGAAGCACTGAGTTTTCCTCCCAAAACATGTCTGATCTAAAGCTCAGACACATAATGGAAAGCCTTTGCAGGTTCTCTGGAACTTCAGGGTGTCCTGGGAACACTTTCCCTGCTGTCAGGCACTGAATCCAGGGACTCCTTCAAGACAAACTGGCTGACCACAAATGACAGGTGATTTTACCAGCAGTGGTGCCAGGTTCATCTTCCAAACTCTGTCTCCCAAGTGGTTTGGAGTTCCTTGAGTGACAAAGAGACAATCCTTCCAATGGGAGTCTAGGGAGAGTAATTCCTCTGAGGGGAACTCCCTCCTGCCAGCCTCCAGGTGGGAAACAGACACCCATGGTCACCCTCCCACCCCTGACAACACTGGGGCTTCAAAGCAGGCAGGAAGAACTGGCTGCCTCCCAGGAAAAAAACTCCACTTTACTGTTTCCTGTTTCTTACCCTCAGAGACTTGGACAAATCATCCCAACAAAAATGATTGCCTGGCCCTGACCTTGTGTTGTTCCCAAACAGCACAGTTCACTTCTCCAAAATGCTTCAAAACTGTTGAGTTATTGTGCATGAGGACAGCTTGATTTGTTACCATGTCAAAGGCAAAAATCCCTGCCCATAACTAGCCAAAACCCCAACCCCATCTGCCCAGTTCTCACTGCTGGAGGAATACAGCCACCCAGGCATTGAAGGCTTTTCTGCTGCAGATGTGCCTCTGGCAGGGCTCAGGCTTGGGATTTCTTTCCCCTTTTTGTTCTCTTTTGACTGTGCCAACTTCTTAAGTTCTCAAGAGCATATGAGCACAATAAAATTCCTCTTTCCCCAAACATTACTCCCTGTGGCTGGATCCATGCATCCCCAGGAGCACTGCCTGCACTCAGTGCACAGCACACACCTCTTGGGATGCTCCAAAGTCAAGCTTCTTTGAAGACCACTTTGACCTAGGCTCTCTTGGTGAAGATTGTTTCTACAGCAAGTGTAAACTTCCAGGAGCTTTGCTTTAGCCTGGTGTCCAGACATGCTCTGAGTGGCTGATAGCCCAGAGAGCTGTGCAGACACCCAGAAGAATCACCACAGGCTGCAGGGATGGGCAGAGAGAAACCCTCTGAAGATTAACAAAGGCAAGTTAGGGTCCTGCACCTGGGGAGGAAGAACCTCATGGGCCAGGCCACGTCTGGGGTTGAGCTGCTGGAAAGCAGCTCCACACAGAAGGACCTGGGAGTGCTGGTGGACAAGTTCACCATGAGCCAGCAACGTGCCCTTGTGGCCAAAAAAGCCAATGGCATCTGGGGTGCATGAGGAAAAGCATGAGCAGCAGGTCAAGGCAGGTTCTCCTCCACCTCTGCTCTGCCCTAGTCAGGCCACAGCTGGAGTCCTGGGGCCAGTTCTGGGCTCCCCAGTTCCAGAGAGACAAGGAACTGCTGGAGAGAGTCCAGCAGAGGCTGGGAAGATGCTGAGGGCACTGGAGCATCTGTGGCAGGAGGAAAGGCTGAGAGCCCTGGGGCTGCTGAGCCTGAAGGAAAGGAGAGTGAGAAGGGATCTTCTCAGTGTATCCAAGTACCTGAAGGGAGGATGTCAAGAGGATGGAGCCAGGCTCTTCTCAGTGATGTCAAGCAATAGGATATGAAGCAGCAGGCACAAACTAGAACACAGCAAGTTCCACCTAAACATAAGGAAGAACAACTCTGGTGTGAGGGTGTTGGAGCCCTGGCCCAGGCTGCCCAGAGAGGCTGTGGAGTCTCCTTGTGTGGAGAGATTCCAAGCCCAGCTGGAGGTGATCCTGAGTCAAGTTCTCTAGGGCATCGTGCTGGAGCAGGAAGGTTGGACTAGATGAACCCTGGTGCTCCCTCCCAACCTTAACCACTCTGTGATGAAGGCATTCTGAGGACTGGTATGAAGCCCAGCCAGTGGCTAGCTGCTGGGAGTCTCTCAGAGGTTTTCAGGTTTCAGCACTGTACTACTGCCCTTGCCTGGAGTACAGAGTCCACCTTCAGCAAGTGTCCAGAGGATACCTGGTGAGGGGAAGCAGGTGAGATGCTTGAGGGCAGGGCTGCTGTCCAGAGGGTGCTCAGCAGGATGGCAGGAGCTTCAGGACAGAGAAATGAGACAGCAGTGTGCCCTGGTGGCAACACAGGTGATGGCACCCAGGCTCCATCAGCAGGACAGTCACCAGCAGGGCAAGGGAAGAGATTATGCTCCTCTCTCCATCATCTGAGAGGCACCTCTGGAGCCCTTAGCCTAGTCTGGGGCTCCCAGCACAAGAAATATCTCAGACTGGATCAAGGCCAGCAATGGCAGCCCAAACTGTCTCAGGGTTGGAGGTACAAGGAAGAGAAGGGAGGTCTTCAGAAGAGAGGATCTTATTCCTACCTCTAGCCAGGGGTAAGAGCAGAGGGGAGGCAGAACCAGGCTTCCTGGAGGCCAGAGACAATAGGCACAAGGTGAAACAAGGGAAGTTTTGATTAGGTGTTAGGAGGGTGATCAGATGCTGAACCAGGGCCCCAGAGGTGCTGTGGGACTCCAGCCCTGGAGATCCTGAAGGCTTGACCTGGGAAGGCTCCAGTCACTTGATCTACACAGGCCCTGGACTGGACCAGAGAGCTCCACGAGTCCAAACTTAGACTGCTCTGTGGTCATGGTGCTGGCCCTGAGCACAGCATTCACCCCCAGGAATGGCCCAGAACTGAGATACTGTATTCTTAAAACCTAAGTGTCAGTGACAACCACAGCTTCTGCCTTGCCAGTCTTGTCAGACATGGTCAGAGTTGCTGCTCATGCTTTGTTTTCCCTAGAAGAAGTCAAGAGGGTGGAGTGATGTGTGATGCTGGAACCTCTCAGGTGCAGTGGAGTCACGAGGAGGTGTTTCCAGCAAGCCAGGGACATCCACTTCTGACCTATGGCTACTTAAGACAGATCAGAGAAATTTGGCTGGAAATCAATCCAGATAACTCCTCAAACTGTAGCTGAATGAGCTAAAAGGTCATCTCAAGTCTTCTGACTGTCAGAGCATTACCTACAATGGATCATGATTAGTTCTGGGCCTCTGCTCTGCCCTGGGGAGCCCTCAGCTGCAGTGCTGGGGCCAGCTCTGGAGTCCTCAGCACAGACAGGGACCTGGGGGAGCAGGGCCAGAGGAGGCCACAGAAATGATCTGAGGGTTGGAACTCCTCTGCTGTGAGGCCAGGCTGAGAGAGTTGGGGTTGTTCAGTCTGGGGAAGAGAAGGCTCCAGGGAGATCTTACTGCAGCCTTGCAGGACTTAAAGGGCTTAGAAGAAAGCTGGGGACAGACTTGTTAGCAGGAGCTATTGGGACAGGACAAGGGCTGATGGGTTGAAACTGAAAGAGGAGATTTAGACTAGAATGAAGGAAGAAATTTTGGATGCTGAGGGTGGTGAGATCCTGTGCCAGGTTGCCCAGAGAGGTGGGAGATGTCCCATCCCTGGAACCATCCCAGCTCAGGTTGTCTGGGGCTGTGAGCAACCTGCTCTAGTTGCAGATGTCCCTGCTGGCTGCAGGGGGTTGGATGGGTGACTTCCAATGGTCCCTTCCAACCCAAAGCATTCCATGCTCCTGTGATTAACTGAGCCTTAGCTGCTAAATCAGAAGCAGTGAAAGCCAGCTTGTTCTCAGTAGCTGCATCCCTTCTTTCCTGCTGCAGATCTCCCAGCAGTGTCCCAGCCCCTGCCTGCAGCCACTCTGCAGTGTGAGGCATGTAGGACTGCTCAGAAGCACAGGGAGGGAGAGCTCCAGTGCTGTGGTGGCACATGGCAGGGTGACTTCTGAGAGCAGCACTAGCCAGAACACAGCCCTGCACACCCTGCCTGTGCTGGCTGCCACCCTCAGAGCCACACAAAACATCAAGTGCTCATCTTGGTGGAAAAGGGCATGGTTTGGGGTCCTGCTTGTTGAAGGGACATCCTCTCTCTTCACCACACCATGGGGAGCAGAGGGAGGTGAGCTGGGCTCTCCTCCTCCCACACAGCCAGACCTGGTCCTGGAAGGGTTCTGTAACACTTGGCTATTCTGCTTTGCTTACAGTTTTTGGCACTTACTGTGGCAGAGTTTGGGGGAGAAGAGTGAAGCCTCCTTTGGTGACTAACAGATTTGCTCTGCAAGTTATTGTAAGGTTGCTAGATGCTAGTTTAGCATCTACAACTCTAAAGGTGCTTGGGAACCTGAGCAGACCTCTGGTATCACAAGGAGCTTAAGCCCCAAATACCTCAAGTGCCTGAATCCTGGTGGGGAGAGAAGTCCTCTAGGAGCAGAGCAATTCTAAACTGTTAACCATTTGCATCTTGACTTCATTCCCCTCTCTGTACCTGAGCTCTCCCCAAAGCCCTCCCTCTCTGGCATGTCTTCTTAGCCCTAGTTTGGGAGCAGAGGCTCTCAGAGAAGGCAGGATTGCCACTGCTCTGGGATGGAGAAGCTTAGCTTAGCTCTGAGAGTCTCTTTACAGCTTTCCACTAACAGACTTTCCCAGCAAGGACTACAGCCACAATGTCTCCATTCTCTTCCTGCATCAGCCTAGCTATTCAGGAAACTCTGGCAGCTTAGCAACAGATTCTGATGACCTAGAAAACTTCAGCACACTACAACAGTCATGTGTGTGGAACACAGAAGACATAAGCTGGGGAAAAAATAGCGTGGTGAACAACAGAAGTCTCTTGGTACAGCCAACAGCTCCAGCCCTACACACATTTCCTTTCACTATGAAGACATATCTCCTGCTCATTACTGTGAGCAAACAAAATTCTCCCCTCCCAATGGTTTTCACCCATGTCTGCTTGGCTGCCCTCCTCCTCCCCTTCAACTCACAGGAGCAACCAGGGTTTTAATTAAAGGTTTGGCAGCAAACAAACAAAAAACTGCCTCAAAACACAACCACCTTAAGCCACACCTTAGACTTTCTGGTGGCCTTCCAGGATCTGAAGAAAGCTGGGGAGGGACTTGTTAGGAGGTCAGGTAGTGATAGGACTAGGGGGAATAGATGCAAACTAGAGGAGGGCAGATTTAGATTGGATATGAGGAGGAAGTTCTTCCCTCTGAGGGTGGGGAGACACTGGCACAGGTTGCCCAGAGAGGCTGTGGCAGCTCCATCCCTGGAAGCTTTGAAGGCCAGGCTGGCTGGGGCTGTGGGCAACCTGCTCTAGTGGGAGGTGTCTCTGGCAGGCAGGGGGTTGGAACTAGATGATCTTGAAGTTCCCTTCCAACTCTGACAGTTCTAGGATTCTATGCAACTCATCATTTTTATGGGATGCATGTCACACACACAAATGATAGCAAATGATTTCCAGTTTCTCTTCCACTCTGGAACAGCTCTAACACCACCCTTGGTGACTTTGCTCCTTGACAAACAGTTCTTGTACTTAAAGTCTTTGTGTGAAAAACTGCCACTTGGATCCCTGAAATCCCAATGATTTCTGGGTGAGGCTTTAGTCTCTTCAGGGAAACCCCACCTGCTCCGAAACACTCTGTGGAAGAGATGGAGGAGCAGAGATAGCAGTGGGAGACCTCGGAAACAGAATGAAACAGACATTGTCCATTTCCCAGTACCTAACTGAGCCCCAGCAAACACTTCTCCACTGCCAGTTTCACCTGGAGCACTCATTGTTTGGAAAACATTCTAACTGCGTGTTAAATTGTGTTAGCAGGTGGTGTCTGTTTCCAGCCAGCCAGCACCTTACCTCCTGGTGCCTCATCTGCTCGATCATCTCCATAATGCTGATGAACTGGTAGCAGCGATCTGAGTGACCAACCAGGAAGGTAGGGAAGGGATGATTCTGCCAGACTCCCCACTCAGACAAGGACAGCTCCTGGGTTGCCTCCCCTTGGGGCTTCTGCAGCTTGAAAGTGAGATTGGCAAAGAGATTTTAATCCAGAAATTGCTCAGCAAAATTCCTGCCCACTTCTCTGCCAGGGACAGGAACTAACCCCAAATCCAGAGCAGCATCTAAACATGAACAGAAAGCTTTGAGTCTGGTTGCAGACAAACACAACCCCATGCTTAGTGTTGTCATGGCTTTGCATGGCAGACAGGTTGTGTTTAGGGGGGAAAGGACACAAAAGCTCCATTTTTTTCTCTGAGTCAGAAGAGAGCTTGTCCAACTGCAGCTCTTCTTTCAGCAACACTCTCACAGTTATCCAAACAAGGGAAGGAAAAGTGTGGGCACAGTTCCACCATGGGCACTACTCTATGCATGGAGTTCCTAGAACTGATTGGCTACTGAAAGGCTTTTGAATGTCTTTCATTTACAGACCTAACCTCAAAGACCCCTTTCAAACTTCTAAATGCCTCAAAACTGCACTTTTGAACATGGACTCCCTGCAAACCCAGTTCACTCTGCTCCTCAGGGTGCCCCTGAGGCTCCTGCCACAGGAGATGCTTCAGGTGAAACTCACTGCTGTTCCTTCCACGCTCTCCAAGGTCTCGAAGCGAACGGGAGGCAGAACTGGTTCTTTGAGCCCATCACTCTCCTTAATCCTGTACAGCCTGTCCCACGTCTCCCACTCCTCAGGGGACAGAGCCCACTTCTCATGGGCATGTGTCTGCTTCTGCTCTGTGGGGGGAAAAAGAAACAGGAACGTGTCATTTATGTTAAGGAAAAGAGAATAAAGAGCACTTCGTATGGTACCAGTGGGAAGAGAAAACACCTCCTGTGTGCCACAAGCAAACCCAGAGCCTGCTGTCAGGAACAGGCACCACAGCACCTCTGGATGTACTGGCATTAGGGATAAACCCTAATTCAGTGGCTGCTTTTTAGGGAAGGCATCACAGAAACACAAGATACAGACAGATACAAACAGAAGGATAAATGGATGCCAGGTACCTATGGGCTCTGAGGGCAGAAAAGCAAAGAGGGAAAGACATGGCTGCAGTTTCCACACATGCCTCAAAGAACCTTGGGGAACAAACTGCAAATAAGTCAAGGATTTGCTTTGCTTCCCCCCCCACCTTTTCTTCCTTTTTAAAGCTACTCTTTAACCACTGGAAAGCATTAATTTGCTAGGACAGAAATGTTTATTAATCATTTCCTGAACCAATCTCTGCTGCTCAGGACATGCAGATGAATAATGAGAGCACAGAAACAAAAGCACTGTGCAGACTCCCCAGGAGCAGGGAAAGTAACAGAGGCTCAGAGTCTTACTGCAGCTCTGCCTGCAGGAGGGCAGCCCAGGGCACTGGGAGCACCAAGGCTAGATGCAAACTGAAGTGCTCAGATGGCAGCTAACTGCAGACAAGGACCTGGTGCTGCCTGGCTCTGAGAGAGGATGCTCCAGTGACACAGAGGAAATGGAGCCCTTTTTGGCAGCCTCAGAACCACTGCTATTCCAACAGAATGCCAAAGCCCTCAGAAAAGCCATCAGGGCAAACAAAGGAGCATCCAGAGAGAGATGGAGAGGCAGTGTTCAGAGCAGGATTGCTCTCACCCAAATGCATAAAGCTCAGAGCAAAATAAGTTAATTTGACAACCACTCTGCAGACATCCCAGGAGTTGGGATGAACCTGCAGGCAACAGCCTCTTCTGAATTAATGCCACCTGAAGAGGAATCAGCCTGAACCTCTCAATCCTCTCAAGTTACAATTGCCACAGGCTGGGCCATTGTGTGGCAACATTCATTAGAGCCTCAGCACCAGAGCCTGGAGAGTTCAGAGCACTCAGCTCAGAACAAGTCTCGTAGCTGGAAAAAACTAACCAACACTGAAGTTTAAGGCCACAGTTAAACACATCTAAATCTGAAGGTAACCACAGCCAGGAGACCAATATTGTTACCAGTTTTGACTGGAGTCTGGGAGGTGTTGCACTCCTCTAGAGCTAACACACAGCAGAGGAGGGAAAAAGGAACTTGTGGATCAGGGTGGAAGGCAGAATGGACAGAGTCCTCCTGGGACACTGGCCACGGAAGGAGAGGCTTGAGCCTGGGGATCCCTCAGCTCTCTCCTGAAGATGCCAGCCATGGGCTGCAATCCCTTGGTGGGCACTTGAGGGTCACCTCTCCTGTCCCCTCCTCCCCACAGCTGCCACTTCTGACTCCCTGCAGCCCAAGCTGGGGCAGAAACTGGAGCAGTGCCCTTGTTCTGCAGAGGAGCAAGGCTAAGGCAGAGGCTTTGTGCAGCCCAAGCCTTGGCAGGAACTGTGCCCATGGAGTGTTGTCCCTGCTAGCAGCAGAGCCTGTGTGGGAGAAGCTGCTGGGAGCTGCAGCAAGTGCAGCCCTGAGAAGTCAAATCACTGATCAGAATCAGCTCTGTTCTAACCCAAACCAGGCCAGATGCCTCCCAAGGAACCAGGCTGCATGTTCAAGCAGCAAGTTGCTAGATAGGAAAAAGTGGGCACCAGGGGAAAACTTTGTAGGCCAAGAGATGTAGTTTGGGTTCCCTCTTGCTCTTGAGGACAATTGTCCAGAGAAAAGTGCTGGAACCTTCCTGAACAGCTCAGGTTGCCTTCCCAGACATGTCCAGAGAAACACCAAGACCAAGAGATGACGGCAGTTGTGATACAGCTCCAGGGGACAGCTGTTGACACAGACAAGAGGATCCTGCAATGCCATCTGCCCAAGTGCAACACTACTCAGGCAGGAAGGTCTCCAGCAGCTGGCAAAATGCAGTAGCAGACACTTCCCAAAGCTCTGGGCTTTCTGTTTCTGAGCCAAGCAAGTACTTTTGGCTGCCAAGCAAATGGACTGTGTGCATGAAGCAAGCAGGGCAGACCTCCCTGAGAGAGGGGGACAGAAGGGAGCCTCCTTGGCTCAAAAAGCAGATGAACAAGATGGCCCAGCAGGCAGCAGGTTAATGCCTGAATTGCTGCTTGCTCAGCTGCTCCCTTCACCAGATCAATAATCCCTTCCAGTGTGGGGAGAGGCCTGACCACCTGGCCCCCACCCCTGGGGACTTCTGCCTCCTGGAGGAGAGCAGGGGCTGGAGCCTGCCTGCAGAGCCTCTCACTCACACAGCCCAGGCACTGTCACAGGAGGAGGGAAACTGAGGCAGATCTCACCCTGAAGGAAAGTTCCCTTCAAGCAAACTAGTCTGCAAGTTCTCCCCTCTCCATTTTAACATCTTTAACCCCTTCCACTCCTGTTCTGCTCACCTTAGACAAGGAAAGAGGGGATAAGCTCTAACAGGACTGAAGAGACAGGGACTCAGACAAAGGTGACTGCTGCAAGCATGGAAGTGAAAGAACATCTCAGAGTTAAGGGCTAGGAAACACAAAACAAAATAAACCCCTAGCCTGTATTTCCAGTGTCTAATTCAAACAGGAGGTGAGGGCAGAGAATTTATCAGCCACCCACAGGCCTTTCCACAACAATTAAAAGTCCCAGGCAGCTGGAAAGGCAGGAAAAGCCCCAAAGGTCTGAGGACTAATGAAGGTGCTGGTGTGTGCTAGGAAAGGCAGCAGAAAGAACTGGGATAAAAACAGCAATCAAAAAATGATAGGAAATTGTACAATTAACCCCAAACTGCAACTGACAACTGACACAGTCTGAAAAGGAGAGAGGAACTGTGAGGAACCAGGAGAAGAAGAAGGAACAAAAGGAGATTTCATCTAGACAAGTGCAAGGCAAAAAGAAAACCAAAGGAATTACTGACAGCTTCAAAGGACATTCAGCTACCAGGAGCAACAGGAAGAGTTCACTGAATGCCTCTTAGCTATTTCTTGCCCTGCCTAGTTGCTTTCATACCTCTCAGCACAGGGAGATTGGCAGAGAACTTGCAAAGATCCTAATGTCACAGATGATTATCCAGCTCTCTCAGCACTTTCACCTTCTCAGGTACCTTGTGGGAGAGTTACTCTCATTTTACACAGCAATGAAAGCAAACAACTACTCTTCACTTGTGATGTTCTGAGTTCTTTCATCTCACTGCACTCACTGATGTGTTGTACAATCCTAGCCAACTCTTCAAAGCAAAGACCAAGCCAAAACCAAAGCAGAGAGAGAAGGATCTCAGATTAGGAGAACCAACCCAAGAGGATTGCCAAGGAATGAGATCTTTGCCCCTGTTGCTCTACTCACACAACTGAGGAACACACTCAGAGATGGGGCAAGGCAAGAGCAATGTGTCCTGGTGCTGAGAAGCAGCTCAATTTATGCAAGAGGTTCAGAAGTGGAAGGATACTGCAAAATTAACTGAATCCAACGAAGACTATTTCATTTTGCCTAGAAAAGATGGAGAATGCTTGAAATGACCATGGCACTTCTGGCCATGAGACTTCCACTGCTGTGCAGATGTGTTCCCCCATGGCACACCTGAGGGTCAGCTGAACCTCAGGAACATCTGAAGAGAGTATAAATAGGAACATACAAATGTGATTCCTTGCTGCTAGTGGTTCCTATCTCCTCACGTGGAAGGGGGCACTGAAATAAGGAGAGAATGCAAACAATGCAGACTTCTCTTGCTCTGCTCTTTGAGATTTGTCTGGAACACATCCAAAGCAGAGGCAGCCACCTGCTTCAGACAGCAGGGAAGGGACTGCAGCACAAAGCTGGGCTCAAAACCCTGCCCTCACTAGCACTTCTTTGCAAGATGGGCAAGTCAAAGCACCTTCAGCAACAAAGAGACCTCCATGCACACCTTGTGCTTCCACTGGGGCAGCTGCTAACCTACTTCACACAAAAGGAACCTGGTAATTACAGCCTCTGAACTGCCAGTCCCTCAGCAGGAAGCATGTTCAGCACATCATCTTCTTTAGGCACTTACTGGCTCTCATTTCTGTTTTCTGGGGCAGGCTTAAAAACAGGCTGAAATGCTTCTTTTAATTCCATGTTTTGCTCTGCTCATTCCTTGCAGGCTGTGCCTGATGGTTTCTCCCATCCTTCAGTCTCCTCCCTGGCCACCACTGGGGATGAACTCAAACCCCAGATCCATATGGGAGGCCCCAGGGGCATAACAGGAGAGGGCATGAGCAGGAGGATCAGCAGCACTGTGCCACAGCTGGCTCTGCAGCACAGGCCTACTGACAGGGACTTTGGGCTGGGGATGACATGCACAGATTGAGTCATCAACACTAATCCTCCTCCAGTCCCTCTCTGCCCTCCACAGAAGCTGCTCTGGAGGCCACAGGGGAAGCTGATTGTTTTCTGCATCATTCTGTAGCTTGCTTCCCCTCCCAGCCTTTTCTGACTTCCCTGGGATGGGGTTTGGGAAAAGACCAAATGTAGATTTGATAACAACAAGTTTTGTGAACCACTGAAGGCTAACTCCTCAGATACTGAAAAAATGAAGCTTCTGAGGCTCTGAGGAGTTTCTTCTTTCAAGGCATCAAAACTTGTCCTTACAGAAAGCACTTCAGCAAAGAGACTGAGCACAAAGCTTCCAGGCAGTTGCAAAACTTGGGATTTTGTTGAGTTTCCTGAGCAGTTCAGTGCCACATGAAGAGCAGCAGCTCAAGAGCCATTTCTGCTCTTGGATTGCTTTTGCTCCAAGGGTGTGTGCAGTTCAGAAATGTCCTGCCCTTGATTTCTCCTTTTCCTCCCCTCCCAATCCTTTAGTTTTCAGCTATTTCTGGATTATTGCTATTTACAAGGGTATATGCCATGCTTCTCTTCTATTAATCAAACCATGAAGCCTAACTGCCAGAGCCCAAAACCAGATTTGCTACAGAATCACCACTAGACACTTCAGTGACAGTGATGCCTCCTGGCACAGATGCATCAGAAGCCTCCAGAAGACTTCCTGAACATTTGCCTCTTCTGCTTGCAGCTGGAGTTTCTAACCTTCAGCCTCTGGCTCCATGAAAAGCTCTCTGGAGACAGAGGAACCAAAGGTCTGTCTGCAGGGTGGATATTGAAGGGAAGAGCTGTGATTTGAGGATGTTAAAGGAGAGGGCTGGGGAAGGCAGAGTCACAGCTGAGAGGCTCCAGCTGCTGGAAGTGACACTCCTGCTGGCCCCAGAGCTCAGGTGAGCAGAGTTTTGATGGGCTGGAACAGAACAACATGAGGTAGCAGCTTAGGCACTGCTTAGAAAAACACCATAATCCTCTTACCAGTGACACAGGAAAAGAGAGCAGATTTCTGCTGGAGGGAACCAGACCTTCTCTCTTTGGAAAGCATTCCTGAGTTGCTGGCTTCATATTTCTCAGCAGTAATAAACATTTTGTGCAGCTTTGGATTGATGCCTTCTGGAACCATCCGTGGGCTGTGCTGGTAGAAGTGAAGTGTTCTGTTCCCTGCAAGGGCTTTGTGGATGCTCCTTTTGTTGCACTGGCTCTGATTGTATGTCTGCAAAAGAGAAGACAGATCACACCTTCTTGGGCTGGATCTTCACAGGGCTTGCACAAAAGAACATCTGAGTGCCTGTGAGCTTATTTTATCTGACAGAACATTTTATCATCCAGAATATGATTTTGTGTTCTGCCATCAAATGCTTTATGTTGTGGTGTTTCTGTTTTCTTCCCCAAAACAACTGTAACCTGAGAGCCAAGCACATTCCCTGTCCTGTGAGTATCATCATTAGCTCAATGTGTCTGCTTGCTCTGGGACTGCAAGCTCCAGACCTGCTGTATGCCTCCACATGATGGCAGGCAAAGCAGGGTAGGGGAAAGGAACAGGACAGAGGTGAAAACAGTCTGATAGTGACTACATTAAAACATACCTACTAAATGATTCTGTTTGGTTGGGGTTTCTGGTTCTGTTTTTGTTCAAGAGCTCTCATCCTAAAATATCTGAGGCAAATTCAATCTGAATTCTCATTGGTTTGTGCCCAGGCCAAGCATTCAAATGAAGAGTAAGCAAACAGCACAAACAATGCACAGGCTGAAGCAACTCACAGCTCTTTGCACTCTGTAAATAGATCAGGCACAGGCACAGCACTGGAGAGAAAACCAACACAGCCCTTGCCTGGGGCAGTTTGCACTCTGCAGCAGCTAGAGGGATGATGTGTAATTAGATTACAGCAGCAACAAAGAAAGGAGGTCAACCAAAAAAAAAAGGCCCAAGATTGTTTGTGAATGACACAGACATGTTCCAAGCTTTGCATTATTCTCCACTCTGATTGTGCAAGAGAGAAACCAAGACAAAGATGCAGAAACCAGCACCAGGGCAGGTTAGGAGTTGATCTGCTGGGAAGCAGCTAGGAGGAGAAGGATCTAGGAGTGCTGGTGGACAAGTTCACTATGAGCCAGCAACGTGCTCTTGAAGCCAAGAAGGCCAATGGTCTCCTGGGGTGCATTAACAACAGAGTGAGCAGCAGGTCCACGGAAGTTCTCCTCCCAATCTACTCTGCTCTAGTCAGGCCACAGCTGGAGTCCTGGGGCCAGCTCTGGGCTCCCCAGTTCCAGAGAGACAAGGAATTGCTGGAGAGAGTCCAGCAGAGGCTAGGAAGATGCTGAGGGCACTGGAGCATCTGTGGCAGGAGGAAAGGCTGAGAGCCCTGGGGCTGCTGAGCCTGGAGAAGAGCAGCCCCACAGGGGAGCTGCTCAAGGCTCAGCAAGAGCTCAAGGACATAAGGCAAGAGGCTGGGGCCAGACTCTGCTCAGTGGTGCCCAGGGACAGGCCCAGGGGCACTGGGCACAGACTGGAACCCAGGCTAGCTCTAAAAAACATCCCTCCAGCATGCCAGAAATATGTTTTAACCCTGGAACAGGAAAAAGAATTCTTTTTATGGAAAAAAAAAATTGCTTTACCAAATAGTGTGCTTCACAGAACTGTTACTTTGCCTTTCCTGAGACTGCAATGTTTCCTGTGCCTCTGTTGCATGCAGTGCCAGGTTGGCTTGAGAGAAGCTGAGAGGCTGGGAGCTCCCTGTGCCTTCTCTTTGTGCTGGTTTAAATCCCCAGCTAACAGCTCCCTTCCAGGCTGATGCACATGCAGCTGAGCTGTCACAAGACGTTAAGAAACCCCTGTCAGAACCCAGCACAGCTCAGAACAGAGCCAGGGCAGCAAGGGGGAAGATCTGTAAGCTCAGGAACCCAGGGCATTGGCAGGGTTTCAGTGGCATGACATGGGACAACTGAACCTGGAGCAGAGTAATAAACTCTGATAACACAACTCCTGGCTAATGGCAAACTTCCAGACCTGCATTTACCAAGTTTTCCCCAATAAAATTCCTTCAGAAGCCTTGCAATTGATTTGAAGTGAAACAAAGAATCCAACCAATTAAATTACCACAAATTAGAATCATCAAATCATTGAGGTTGGAAGAGACCTTTAAGATCATTAAGTCCAACCATTAACCCAGCACTGCCAGGGCACCACTAACCCATGGCCCTCAGCACCACAGCTCCAGGGCTCAGAAACCCCTCCAGGGATGGGGACTCCAGCACTGCCCTGGGCAGCCTGGGCCAGGCCTGGACAACCCTTTCCATGATGAAATTGTTCTTCATGACCAACCTAGACCTCCCGTGGCACAACCTGAGGCTGTTTCCTCTTGTCCTGTCACTTGTTCCCTGGGAGAAGAGCCCAACCCCACCTGGCTCCAGCCTCCTCTCAGGGAGCTGCAGAGAGTGAGAAGGTCTCCCCTGAGCCTCCTCTTCTCCAGGCTAAGCAAGCCCAGTTCCCTCAGCTGCTCCTCACAACACTTGTGCTCTAGACCCTTCCCCACCTTCCTTGCCCTTCTCTGGACAAGCTACAGCTTAATTAATTAATTAAGACCATTAATTACTTCGCTGCAAGGTATGTGATGGTGAAGAATCTCTGTATTAATGGATCTGGAAGGTGACTCAATCAAAACAAACCAGAGAAACAAAAACCCCTCAAGCAAAACCACCCAAAGCCAATATTGTTCACCAAGTATTTTTATTTCTTGATCAAAAGAAACCCAACCCCAAACAAAAACCCAACCAAGCAAACAAAAAGAACCCAACTTCTGCTTCAAAGATTTCTGAGACAATTTGAAGAACCCAGGAATCCAACTGCTTAAGTGAAAGGACTTCCAGAGACCATGGTAATATCTCCATTTCCAGAGCACAGCTTTCAGTAGTAATAACTCCTAATGAGAAAATACCTGTTTACAAATACCATCCACTTTTAGCCTATTCAGCTGTCATCCCTTCAAAGCAGCTTCTGTACCCACAGGCAGGACTCTTTCAACCTTTATTTACAATTAAACCCCTGGCACCCACAAATTGAAACCAAAGGCCCAACATCCACTGGAATAAATGAAGTCTTAGCAAGCCTCTGGGATTTTGGGTTTACAGTAAGCTCACACAGATCTCAGACTTCTGTCATGAAACCTGATCCAGGAATCATGAAACTCAGAACCAAGCTAGGAAATAACAAAATCAGTGAAGAACCAAATCAATTTTCAGCCAGAAGAGCAAGGTGCACCCTAAAAATGCCTGGCACTCCCACAGGGGTTGCATGATGAAACTGAAGATGCAGGCAGATAAAGCTGCAGGCACTCTCAGCAGAGAGATGCCAACAGGGATTGCCTCGCCTCCTCCTGCCCAAACTCTGCCCCACCAGCCTCCCTGCATCAGAAATGATCCAAGCAATGGGGCTGCTGGGGGATGAGCTTGGGAGAGCCTTTTTAGCAGGGCCTGTTGGGACAGGACAAGGGCTGATGGTTTGAAACTGAAAGAGGAGGTTTAGACTAGGTAGAAAGAAGAAATGTTTCCCACTGAGGGTGGTGAGAGCCTGTCCCAGGTTGCCCAGAGAGGTGGGAGATGTCCCAGCCCTGGAACCATCCCAGCTCAGGTTGTCTGGGCCTGTGAGAAACCTGCTCTGGTTGCAGATGTCCCTGCTGACTGCAGGGGGTTGGACTAGATGACATCTGAGGTCCCTCCCAGCCCAAACCTGCCTGTGATTCTATGCTCGTTCTACGGGCAGTGTGCTGGTACAGCTGGAGATCAGCCCTCCCAGCTCACAGCTTAGGTTTCCACTGGTACCTCGTTCCCCAAGGGGCAGCCTGCACTCAGAGATGATTAATTATACTCCTGAGTGGAGTGCTGAGGCTCAGGAATTTAGCAAAAGTAGATTTCCACTTAAGCTGCTCAGGCCTCACACGCAAGCCTGCTCCCACTAAGCGCTCGGCTGAGAGCGCCGTGGCATCACCATCGCAGCGCCAGACTCTTCCAGCCCTCCTGGCTCTCAGAGCTGCATCTCTGCCACACCTTGCTCTGCAGCTGTGGCAAAGGTTCCTGACTCTCCTGAGCCTTCTGATTCCCGAGTTCATCATTCATAAAATCACTGTTATTAACGACAGAGGCTTGAAGCTCTGCAGACTGAGAAAGCACACCTATTTCTGAACAGGGTGGGCTGTTCCTCTAGGGGCAGTTCAACCACTGCTACAGGACTGCTCCCATTTTCCCTGCTCAGTGCCTTCCCTCCAGGAACACTTGGTTGTCCCAGGGAGAAGAGCTCCCCACACTCACCCGCTCCTCCCGGCCCTCGGCGAGGATGACGACGATCCTGCCCTGCCGCCTGCGGCCCGTGCGGCCCATCCTCTGCACCAGGCGAACGGGGCTCTTCTGGGCGTCGAAGCAGACGATGAGATCCACTTCTCCAATGTCTAGGCCTTCTTCTCCCACACAGGTAGAGACCAGGGTGTTATAGCCACCCTCCCGAAAGCGTCTGACCACCTGAACAAACAATTCTGATCAGACTGAATTAGCCTGAAGGTCTTGAGAGACACTGCAGCTCTTCCAGGTGCAGACAAAAGGTGAATAAACAATAAGGTATCTCACAACCTCCAGACTCACTCTCCAGCAATTTCCCAACCACAAACAGTAGATATTCCACAACCTCCACACTCTCTCTCCAGCAATTTCCCAACCACTATGTCCTGACCAAACACCAGGCACTAAGTTTACCAACATATCAACTCTTCCAGCTTACAATCAAGGAACAAACACCCACAAAGCACACTTTAACCTGACTAATGTTGCCGTTAAATCAGTTTTTGGGTTTGGGTGGGTGGTTGTTTTGGCTTGGTTGGGGTTTTTGTCTGGTCTGTAACTCTGCTAGATCAAAGTTTAAGGCTGTATCTTATTTTTAATACCTACAAGAAAAAAACCAATCCCCTAAGCAAGTCTGTATTTCCCTAGATTTTCACATCTGTTAAATTTAGCAGTCATTAGCACAAGATAAGTAGAATTTAAACACATGAAATATTGGTACTTAGCCTGTGCAGTGAGTGCAACACTGGAAACTGGAAGAACTGAATCGCAGAGGAATTTCCTAGTGACACTTTGAAGTTCACTCCCTGCCTTACAATCTCTACCAGTACTCCTGGGGTTATTCGCACAACTGATAATCTTTACTCTTACTTCCTTCTCTTTACCTCAAGCTGTTCCTTCTGGGTGAAGCCTTTGCTGCTCTTTCCTGTGGAGTGGCCAACAAAAGTCATGACTCTGACGGTGGGACTGAGCCGGGAGAGCATCTCCGCGATCTCGTGCACGCTGTCTCGAAACGAGGAGAAGATCATCACTCTGGTGTCCACACTGGCCACAGATGTGCTTCCAGTGCTGCCTTCATCTGCTTCAATTTGAAAAGCATTTTGATTATCAGTTCAATAATTATCAAGAAAATAGTAAGGAGAGGTCCATCCCCCAGGGATGCACACTCATGGCTCTCATCTCGCTTCAAGGGGCCAGACTCTGCTCAGTGGTGCCCAGGGACAGCCCAAGGGGGCACTGGGCACAAACTGGAACCCAGGAGGTTCCACCTGAGCAGTAGGATAAAGTTGTTTGTTGTGAGGGTGTTGGAGCCCTGGCCCAGACTGCCCAGAGAGGCTGTGGAGTCTCCTTGTGTGGAGAGATCCCAAGCCCAGCTGGAGGTGACCCTGGGCAAGCTGCTGTGGGTGCCCCTGCTTGAGCAGGGGTTGGACTGGATGATCCCCAGAGGTCCCTTCCAACCCCTGCCATGCTGGGATTCTGGGATACATGCACGCAGAGGACTGTGTTCAGGGCAGTGCTTTAAGTGGTGGTCTAGTGCTTAGGATCTGTGCTCTCCCTGCCGGGGCCCAGGTTCAATTCCCAGTCAGGGAAGAATCCTGCTCTGCAGGGGGTTGGACTAGATGATCTTTCAAGGCCCCTTCCAACCCCTGGTGTTCTGTGATTCTGTGATTATACACCCCAAGGCCTCACCTCACATTGCTTATACAGATAAAGGAGGTTAGAGGGATCAGGAGCAAGGGAAAACTGCAAGAAACCCTAAGAGATGTAGCTCAAGCTATGACTAGATGTGTTCCACAGCTCACCAGTTATCTTATGAAATATTACTTATTTCTTCTTGCACATCTTATACTTATAACAATAAAACTTTCAGCTGGTGTCTATTCAGTTCTGAGCTTCTTGCACACAGACACAAAACATGCAGAAGAAACAAATAAAGAAAAGCTTGGACAAATGAGGAAATAAATCAGTAGGGCATTATTTCATTACTTGTTTCACTCCCCAGGTTCAATTGTTCAGTTATGTTCCCCTCTGAGTTGTTGGTACTTGCCAGAACATCTCTTTTTCCAGGAGTTGAAGTGTTCTATCACAATCTCCTCCAGCTTCCTTAATTTTGGATGGCTGTAGATAATAAATTCCTTTTTATTTTCAAACACTGAAAAGGAAACAAAGGAATGAAAGGCCTAAAGTAAACATGTAACAATGAGGAAAGTCTAGTGAACTTCATTTCCTCCCACAATAATACTCTGAGTCACACATACACATTCCTGACACTAGTTCTAATTACTTTCACCTCAGCAAGTCAGTAATTACTTACAGGAGCACAGTTGTTCAAGCCAGGTTAGGAGTGAGTGTTGTGACTTCTGTTAGCGAGTCACACCAGAAAAGATGTCAAAAAGTAACTGCTGAACCATTTGAACTCAAAATGAAAAACTTCAAATATAGGAAACTTGTCTGAAGAGAGCTAAAGCCACCAAGAGAAGAGAGAGAGAGAGAGAGAGAGAAGAGTCTGGGGAAAACCATCTGGAATAAGGAATAGCCAAGTGTATCCCAGGGAAGAGCTGCCTGCAGCCACCAACTGTGCAGAGGTGTCTCCTGTTCAAACAGAGCAGAAGGTGAATATTCTGTCCCCAAAAGGGAAGTACTGACCTGTTTTACTCTTGTAAACATTTCCATTTGCTGAGGCCAGAGAGGTGTCTGCAAACAAGTCTTGCAGCTGCTGGAAGAGCTTCATGAAGTCCTCACTGCGCCCAAGTTCGTTCTTGGTACGGGTGAGCCCTTTGAGAGGGGTGGAAATGCTTTAGTACTCATCTCTAGAGGGAACAGAACTGTGGCTGTCCAAGAGACAAGCTCTCCCAGAACTAGCAAGCTCCTTTCAAGAGCTAACAGACACATGCTGGCTTTAGAAAAAGGTACTAAACATTGCTAGGCACCAGTGGTTTTTCAGGGAAGATGCCACTATAGAATTTAACCAGGAAAACATGAACCCCAATATCAAAAATAGATGGAGAGAGGGAAGCCTTGTCCTGTGGGTGAATAAAGACAGCCATGGAGCAATAGAAAAGGCATCCAGTGCAGAAATGAGGAAGGTGGAGAGGCACAGGAGCAGCCTGTCCAGAGAGGTGGGAGATGTCCCATCCCTGGAACCACAGCAGGTCAGGTAGTCTGGGGCTGTGAGCAACCTGCTCTGGTTGGAGTGCTGACTGCAGGGGTTGGACTAGATGACCTCTGTCTCTCCAGACATATTATTGCACTTTCTCTAAGTTCCATTTGTAGCTTGTTTTTTCCAGGACTGCTGCCATACAAACACATTGGCTTTCTCAAACATATTTCACATAGGCATGAAGGGAAACAAAATGCCAATTACATTTGCAACTCATCCTTTATCCAAGCTGCTTTGTGCAGAACTAGCCATACAGATGAGGGAAAGGAAATGAGTGGAGACAAAAGGAATCACAGAATCATTGAGCTCTGAAAAGACCTCTAAGATCATCAAGACCAACATTAACCTAACACTGCCAGGGCACCACTAACCCATGGCCCTCAGCACCACAGCTCCAGGGCTCAGAAACCCCTCCAGGGATGGTGACTCCACCACTGCCCTGGGCAGCCTGGGCCAGGCCTTCACAACCCTTGCCATGATGAAATTGTTCCTTGACCTAAACCTCCCCTGGCACAACCTGAGGCTGTTTCCTCTTGTCCTATCACTTGTTCCTTGGGAGAAAAGACCAAGCCCCACCTGGCTCCAACCTCCCTCCAGGTAGCTGGAGAGAGTGAGAAGGTCTCCCCTGAGCCTCCTCTTCTCCAGCCTAACCAAGCCCAGTTCCCTCAGCTGCTCCTCACAACACTTGTGCTCTAGGCCTTTCACCAGCTTCTCTGGACACACTCCAGCACCTCAATGTCCTTCTTGGAGTGAAGGACCCAAAACTGACCCCAGGATTCAAGGCAGGGTGTTTCTGAAGACATCTCACCTTTTGCTCCATCCATGATTCCACAGAGGTAGATGAACAAGGACCGCAGTCCCATCTGCAGCAGCAGCTCATAGCCATGATACAAACTGATACAAAGTGCAAAGTCTCCTTCAATTACACCCTGATGGATTCCCTGGGAAAACAAAACAGACTCATCATTAAATTAGGCAGCTGATAAGCATCAGGAATCATACTGCAGTTCTTCTGGCAAAAATAAGGTTGACATCTGAGACACTGAGCCAAAGCACCATCTCCTGACAGTCTGTCCATCAGAACCATCAGGAACCAGCTTACATGATCTGTAATGATCAGTGAAGGCAACCTCCACTGTATGGCTATTTCTTCACAACAAGGACAATCAGGCACTGAATTAACCTCCCCAGGGAAGTGGTGGAGCCCCCAGCGTTGGGCACTGTTCAGATTCAGCTGGACACAGTGCTGGACCATGTCTGACCATGGTCTCCTCAAGAAAGGTTGGACCAGAAGGTCCTTGAGGTTCCTTCTTTTTAAGCTGAGTCTATGATTTTTTCCACCTTCAAAACAATCTCCAGAATACTGGGCTGCCTTCCAGAATTAGCTCATCAGTTCCTGATGCAACAACACTCAAAGCCTTACAGCTGAACTATACATCAATATGTGGCAAAACAAGACATTTCCAGCATGTCTGCCCAGGCTACAGAATGTAGGTCAGGGAAGTTGGCTGCCCACTGTGAGCTCTGCTTCCCAGTGCTCTTTTGAAGGTGCACAGTCTTATTTTCCTCTTCTTTTAGATAATAAACTTTTCTAAGTTCAGAATATTTGAAGACTCTATGCCAACTTACAGAGAGTCAGGAACAGAAATGTAGTTTGAAGTGAAAGAATAAACTTAGCAGTCAGTAATTACAACCTAAGTGCCCAAAACAGTTTGTTTGCTAATGGAGTTCTTCACCTTTTCCTTAACTTTCCTACACCAGCATCAAGAAAAGCAGAGTGAGGAAGAAAGTTTCATTCCAAGACCAAAAAGTGAATGTTACCAGGGAAAAGGAACTTCAAATGTATCAGAAACCTTTGCATGCTGTGCAGGATTAGCATTCCTTCCCTGCTTCCCCATGGTGAAGGACAGACTCACCATGTTCTGTGAGGAAGGGTTTTTCCTGTACTGGTCTCTGGCCAGGATGATCTGGTACTTGGTGAGGCTGGGAACATCTCTCTTTGCTAACACCCCCACCTTAATCAGGCGTCCAGCAAAGGCTTCCAGCACCTGCAAGGGAACACAGGGGGACAGAGGATGAGACCTGCACTTAGCCCTTGGAAGCACTTCCACTCTTTTCAGACCATACACAACCAAGGACAAGCAGTTCCTTCACTTCATCTGAAACAGGGCTTCTCAAACCAAACTGCACTGATTTCTGAAGGATTTTTGCTGTACCAAAAACATCTTGGTGTTTGGCCTCACCACAAGGTTCTCCAGGATCAGGATGTTTCTAGGCTAATTCACAACATGTTTTCTAACTCCAGCAGGGCTATTCCAACTTGCTTTGTGACCTTTACCCTACAAACACCCTCCTGCCCCCAAGATAACTCCATATCGATCACATAACCAAGAACTGGAAACACACACTGTGATTTGGGAACTGCACAAGTACTGACTGAGGAGACAGGAAACAAAACAGGACAGGTAACCAGCTCCTGAAATCCTGCTGCAGCTAACTCTTACCAGTAGCCCAAACCTGCACAGGATGACAGTTGGGGGAGAGTAAACTCATGGAGTCCAACAACAGCAAATGTAGGGAACATGCTCCAGAACCAACTGGAACCCAGGAGCTTGCAGCTGAGCAGGAGGAGAAGCTTGTTTGGTGTGAGGGTGTTGGAGCCCTGGCCCAGGCTGCCCAGAGATGCTGTGGACTCTCCTTGTGTGGAGAGATTGCAAGCCCAGCTGGAGGTGATCCTGGGCAAGCTGCTGTGGGTGCCCCTGCTTTAGCAGGGGTTGGACTGGGTGATCCCTAGAGGTCCTTTCCAGCCCCCACCCTGCTGGGATTTGGGGATTCCAGTCTCAGGAAAGCATGCATTCATCTGTGAGAAGTCTAAATTCCCCCAGGTGGAGGAGTACCAAGAGGTTAGAAAGTTGTGTATAGAAGGGCTGTGTGTCAGGAGACACAAGCAGGGAGGACTGACCATCCAGAGGAGCCCAGCACAGCAGCATTCCCCATTTCCTTTGGAAACCATGCCAAAAGCCCATTTGTTTTTATACATCACATGTACCTGTTTTCCACATGGGCAAAACAAGGGAACTGACCTGCACTAATCCATCTTAATCCTGTTTTTCCTCATTGTTTCCCAGCCTTCAGTGTTCAGGATTTTTTTCATGGACTTAGTTTTGCATGAGTGCTAACTCTGCCATAATTGGAGTAATCAGATTTGTGCTGCAAAAAGCAGTTACAATCTGTTGGCCCACTTGGCTGGGAGCAGCAAAAACATCTTAGTGCACAATAACAAGTTCTCTAAAGGTAGCCTTGGCTTAGTTTGACAGCAGTGAGCTCCTGAGAGCTGCTTCCATGTATGTGGTGTTCCCCATGTGTCCTAGGCACTCGACCACCAGTTCAGCTGACCTGCACTGAGAAGGCTATAGCAGAGCAATTGCCTCATCCCTTTAGAACTCTTCTTTCAGCACACAAAAAAGCCCAACTGAACCCTTTCCCCCTGGGCTGAGCACTGATGAGGCCACATCTCAAACCCCAGGTTCAGTTTGGAGCTCCTCACTCCAAGAAGGACACTGAGGTGCTGGAGTGTGACCAGAGAAGGGCAAGGAAGGTGGGGAAGGGTCTAGAGCACAGGTGTTGTGAGGAGCAGCTGAGGGAGCTGGGCTTGGTTAGCCTGGAGAAGAGGAGGCTCAGGGGAGACCTTCTCACTCTCTGCAGCTCCCTGAGAGGAGGCTGGAGCATGGTGGGGTTGGTCTCTGCTCCCAAGCAACAAGTGATAGGACAAGAGGAAACAGCCTCAGGTTGTGCCAGGGGAGGTTTAGGTTGGCCATGAGGAACAATTTCATCATGGAAAGGATTGTCCAGGCCTGGCCCAGGCTGCTCAGGGCAGTGCTGGAGTCACCATCCCTGAAGGAGTTTCAGAGCCCTGGAGCTGTGGTGCTGAGGGCCATGGGTTAGTGGTGTCCTGGCAGTGCTGGGTTAATGTTGGACTCCGTGACCTTAGAGATCTTCTCTAACCTTAGTGGTTCTCTGATTCTAAACCTGCCTGCTTTTGGAAGTCAGCTTAGGCAGCTAGAAGAAGCCAGGAGTCCTAGTGAGCAATTAATTGATATGAATTCTGTAGTTCTTTTTTTCATATGGGTAACATGAGTCCTCAATGACCTTGGAGGCCTTCTCCAACCTTAATGATATGATTCTATCAGCGGAAACAGGAGTAACTTTGAGGCCTCAGATAATACTAACCTAAGCTCATGTTTAGCTAGGAAAGAGAAAATGCCCTCCCAAGAAAGGGAGTCAGCTTGGAAGTGCAATGTGTGTTCTTCCTGGGAGAACAGACCAAGGAGGACACACCCCAGCACCTCAGTGTCCTTCTTGGAGTGAGGAGCCCAAAGCTGACCCCAGGACTGGAGCTGTGGCCTCCCCAGTGCCCAGCCCAGGAGGCCAACCCCTGCCCTAGTCCTGCTGCCACACTCTTTACTACCAACACACAAAAGACAACTTTTAAATCTTATCTGAAGTTTTTAAATGTGGCCTGCATCTACCAGCTCACTCCAAAAGGACAGAAGAAGAATTGCCTGGGCCAGCTTCTTAAAAATCATTATTTTAAATCAAGTATTAAAATAAATCAACAAATAAATGTTCTCCCTGCAGGGATAACTCAGTGCATGCTGTTTTAATGGGATAGCAGGGGAATAGCCCTTCACCTTCCCAACAAACCCTAAAGAGATCGACAGGAGGACACCTGAAATGCTGAAGATGAAGCTTACACTACTTCTGAAGCAGTGTAAATGGAATCAGGCTCTGAGCACAATACTTTGCTCTCATTTTGTTACAAAGTAATGCCATTAGAATACCCCAGCCCTGGCTGCTGGTCTCCTGTCCCTGCTGCCCAGCTTTTCTAAAACAGAAATTTCCATTCCATGTGCTTCTAGGTTTCATCTCTCAACCTAGTTTATGACAGATAAGAAACCTGGCTTGTCCCTGTTCTCTCAGTGTACATCCCTGTCTGATTTAATCACCTTCTGCAAAACAACCCAAGGAAGACTATTAGGAATGACAGCAGGATCCAGTCACCTGCAGCTTCAGAACTAATAGGGAACAGTAAACATAACCTACTTAGGAGAGAGACAGAAACCACCACTGCTCAGGGTGATTACATTTATCTTGCTTCAGACCTTTATTTTTAATGAAAAAGATAATGCTTCTGGAAAGGCTCTTCAACCTTTCCAAAACATGTCTCAAGTTACCCAAACCAGAAACCAAGAGAACTACAGAATTCATATCAATTAATTGCTCACTAGGACTCCTGGCTTCTTCTAGCTGCCTAAGCTGACTTCCAAAAGCAGGCAGGTTTAGAATCAGAGAACCACTAAGGTTAGAGAAGATCTCTAAGTTCATGGAGTCCAACATTAACCCAGCACTGCCAGGACACCACTAACCCATGGCCCTCAGCACCACAGCTCCAGGGCTCTGAAACTCCTCCAGGGATGATGACTCCACCACTGCCCTGGGCAGCCTGGGCCAGGCCTGGACAGCTCTTTGGAGAAGCAATTGTTCTTCATGTCCAACCTAAACCTCCCCTGGCACAACCTGAGGCTGTTTCCTCTTGTCCTATCACTTGTTGCTTGGGAGCAGAGCCCAACCCCACCTGGCTCCAGCCTCCTCTCAGGAGTTGCAGAGAGTGAGAAGGTCTCCCCTGAGCCTCCTCTTCTCCAGGCTAACCAAGCCCAGCTCCCTCAGCTGCTCCTCACCACACTTGTGCTCTAGACCCTTCCCCACCTTCCTTGCCCTTCTCTGGTCACACTCCAGCACCTCAGTGTCCTTCTTGGAGTGAGGAGCCCAAACCTGACCCCAGGATTGGAGCTGTGGCCTCCCCAGTGCCAAGCACAGGAGGACAATCCCTGTCTTGGTCCTCCTGGAGACACTATTTATTACCAAGACACAAAAGACAACTGGCAGAGCTGTGCTATAGTGCACTAAACTTGCCAAGGGCATGGAGGCTGCTGCTGAATGAGGTATCTTCTGCAGCAACCCACACTGATTGTTTTGAGGCTAGTAGCTGAGATCAGCTCAGGCTCTGCTGCTTGGCATTAGCTGAGGACTGCCACATGTGTGCCAAGCAGAACTGGCAAAGAGCTGTTACTGTTCCAGCTATACCTCACTGAAAACTGCTATTACCCTGTTTTCCCTTGGCACAGGAAAGAACAAAGGCTCCAAGCAAATCACTTGGCTTCATTATTTTCCTAAGGATTTGAAGCATTCTTTACCAAAGCAAAGCAAGAAACCTGCTACACAGGAAACTATTCAGAGCAGAGAAGGAAAGGTTGGAAGGAAATCAGCCACCAAGCAGACTGCATCTCCCCAAAACAAACACCAAGAAGGTCCATTCCTCTCCACAGGAAAGGCAAAGGGTAAGGAAACTGCACAGTGCTCCCAGCCCTGACCCACAGCCCCAGCTGGGTTCATCCACTGACACTGCATTTCAGCTGAGCTCCCATCTCCATCTCCTTCCCCTGCTCTGCCAACCCCCCAGCTCCAGAATTTTTAGTGTTCCACTGGTCACTGATCTCCTCCAAAGGCTCTGGGTCAGATACAGAACTGGTGTGGAAGGACATGAGCCCAGGTTGTGTGGAGGTGAGGCACCAGCACACCCAGAGCTGTGCAGGAAGGTCACCCTGCCCCACTGACACCCTGCTCTGCCTTAGCCAGGGACCACTGGGAGCCAAGCAGCTCCACAAAGCAAACCCAGGTGGTTGTTGTGGCCATGTACCATATGAACATCAGGCTGCTCCTGCCCTCTGCTCCAGATTTTCAAGTGTTCCACAAAGAGGGTGAAGGAAGAGAAGAAAGCAAACTGGGAGACTCCTTCCAGGCTCTGGCTTCACCACCCACAGCTGAAAAGCCATCTCAGAAGGTATTTATCCCAACTCTTCACAACAAAGTTGTGATCCTGCTGTCCTGGGGGAGAGCAAACAGATTTTGCAGGAAGACACGACCACAACCAAGGTCTTCTACAGCTCCAGGGCAGAGCAGCCCCAGTGGAGGTTAGGTGAAGATCTAAAGCATTCATTGTAGGACTGAAACCAGACAGGTCTGGGTTTCTACCCTGAGAACTGTCAGTGCACTAACCTAATACACCTAAAAGTGACTTCCTCCTGGAAGTTCCAAACCTAAACCTCTTTAGACTAACTGCAGTTTGAGTGAAAGACTCTTAGACCCTCATCAGAAAAGTACCTGATGGGCTGGCAGTGATCAGAGGACCTGCCAGGCCCATGGAGGTAGGAGCATGTTTCATGGAGGAGCTAGGGCAGCTAGAGTTATTCTTTAGCCACCTGTACAGAACCACTGGAGGCACCAGTCTGTATGAAGTTTATGTGCAGACCCACAAGAGTTAACTGTAACATTTGACAAGGCCTCTCAAGTCACAGGGTAGTACATTAAAGAAGGGAAGGACAACTACTAACAGGAAAAAATGTGGCTTTCTGGCAGAGCAGACAACTGAGAAGGGTGTTTGGAACTGCTAGTGTCAGGGCAAGTTATTCTCCCTGCAAACCTTCCAAGCCAAGCTCTGAAGCTTACAGACAAGCTCCAGTCAAGAGGGAGAACAGTGCTATTTTGTCTAAACTTTCTACTGCCACTTCCCTACCTTTCCAGTCCTGAAAGCAAAGCACCAATGGCACAGTGGGACACAATGGTTTTAGGCTGAGCTTGGAGTTCTCCCAAGCCAATACTGATCAGTCCACTAGGGACTGTGGAACCTCTGAAAGTTCTGCTCTCAAGTTCACATGAACTCACTTGGACACCTCACAGCCTTCAGGCTCTGCAGATGATACAGCAGTTTGTCCTCTTCTAACATCCTGGTTTACTCCTATTATAGCAGTTTTCATTTCTTCACAGGTACACAAAGCAGGGCTAGAGTTTTGAGTTGCCAGGTAATTTAACTGAGAATACATTTCCTCTTTTGCCTGAGAAGCTGTGAGAGAGAAGTGGCTTTTCTGCCACCCAGTAACTCAATGTCATCACTGTGATGGAAAGCAGCATCCTGGTGAGGGTGTTTTACATCCTCAGTTTGCAAGGCTGAATATTTGTTTTTCTTTTATAACCTGCCAGGAAGTACCAAAGACACAGCACTACCAAGAGGGACTCTCACCTAGCAGTCACAAGCAAAATTAACAAGTTGAGGAGGGGGGAAAAAAAACCCCAAATACAACAAAAATCAGCTTTGGTCAACTCTAGTTACAATCATGACTCTACTGCCTGAGCCAAGAGCAGCACCTAGACACAGACCATGGCACACCTTCAGGACTCTACCAAACACAGCCTTTGTATGCCACTACTAGCACATCACAAACCAAGGACAAACCCAATACACAGAAATCATCCAATGCTTTGGGTGGGAAGGGACCTTTCAAGGTCATCTAGTTCAACTCCCTGCAGCCAGCAGGGACATCTGCAGCTAGAGCAGGTTACTCACAGCCCCAGACAACCTGAGCTGGGATGGTTCCAGGGATGGGACATCTCCCACCTCTCTGGGTGACCTGGCACAGGCTCTCACCACTCTCAGGGGAAACATTCCTTCCTTAAAAAAAAGATCTGTGCAGGCAGATCTGTAAAATTGGATCTTAAACACCTACAGCCTCTTCCTTGCAGGCAGCCACTCAGTGCTCAGTGGCATTATAACAAATAAGAGGAAATTTAACTGTGATCTTAGACAGCTTTTCTGGTTCTTGGCTTTCTGCTTGGTTTATTTTTAACATCTCCAGCGAGGATGCTTAGCAATCTCCTAAACAGAAATCATTTCATTTAAGCAACTCTTCCCTTCTCATCATTAAGGCTTGAACAAAAGAGTTGGGACTGGTTTCTGTGAGAAAGTGCCAGAATTATTTATGCAGGCTAGGCAGAGGAAGAGCCTCTCTATGCTGCCTCAGAAAGTCAGCTCTCCTCAACAGTCATGCTTTCCTGGAAGAGATAGATCTCCAAGAGCCAGGCTCTCCTCTCTTGGTCCATGGCTTGGATGCCCACCATGCTGGGGCTGGGGGGTTCTATCAACAGGACATGAAGAGTGGTGTGGAAAAAAAGATGAACAGATTAGGTAGGAAAGAGAGTGTGAGCTCATTGTGAAAAACCACATTCATAGTGAAAAACATACATGAAATGCAAACTTCTTTAAGATCACTGAATCCCAGCATTGCAGGGGCTGGAAGGGAACTCTAGGGATCATCCAGTCCAACCCCTGCTCAAGCAGGGGCACCCACAGCAGCTTGCCCAGGGTCACCTCCAGCTGGGCTTGGAATCTCTCCACACAAGCAGACTCCACAGCCTCTCCCAGATCTATACATCTTGGATCCTACAGCATCGGCGAGGCTGGAGAGCTGAAGGACTGCAACAAAGGAGCGTGCAGAGACCCTGTCAGGGTTGCACCGTTTCTCGCTCTGCTCTGACTTGCTTCCCTCCCTCTCTTCCCCGGCGGCGGGCGGGCAGGCAGGCAGAGGCGGGGACATGCCTGGGCTATTCCCCCGCCCCCGAATCCCTGGGCAGGGCTGGGCCGGGCCAGGCAGGACGAGCCCTTCTTAAGGCAGCGCGGAGGCGGTGGCAGAGCCCAGCCCAGCTCGGCTCGGCTCGGCAGGATGGAGACGGGAGGGTGCCGGATGAGCGGTGCGGAACCTGCCCCTCCAGCCATGATCACGCTGGAGGATCTGGACGGGATGGCGGAGGAGAGCCCGGACTCTGCGTACCACAGCAACGGCAGCAGCCTGGAGGAGGAGGCGGAGCGGATGGAAGACGAGGAACAGGAGCGGCTGCTGAGCTACTGGCAGAGCGTGGGCAGGGGGCACCAGGTGGAAGTGCCCCGCGGTAAGAGCCACCCGGAGCCGGGCTGAGCCCCCGCGGAGGGCAGAGTTCGGGCGCGGGCTAAGCCGCTTACAGCCAGGGCAGCCCCGCTGGGCTCTGCAGGGGATTAGGGAGGTGGGAAGTGGGGCTTACCGGCTGGCACCATCACCTTCCCGGGTGGCCCTGACCTTCAGCTGCAGGCTCTACCTCTCAGCCTCTTCCTTGTGAGGGTGTTGGAGCCCTGGCCCAGGCTGCCCAGAGAGGCTGTGGAGTCTCCTTCTGGGGAGAGATTCCAAGCTGGAGGTGATCCTGGGCAAGCTGCTGTAGGTGCCCCTGCTTTAGCAGGGGGTTGGACTGGGTGATCTCCAGAGGTCCCTTCTAATCCCCACCATGCTGGGATTCCATGAGATGGTGACAGGTTCCCCAGCAGGAGCTCTGGAAGTACCAGACCGGTGCTGGCAGAGCCCTGTGGTGTCACTTTGCCAAGCTCTCCCCTCTCCAGAGAGCTCAAAGGGAGCCTGGCTATGGGCTGGCAGCCAGCTGTCCCCAGAGCAAGGGTGCGGGGCAGGAGCATGGGCAACGTCTGCCCCCTTGGCCCAGCTGCAGGGTGACAGAGACCAGTGGTGGTGAAGCCAGGTCAGGTTTGCCCTGCTGCCTCTGGAGAGGGGCTGGGTCTGCAGATGTTTGGTGGCAGAGCGGTAAACACCCCTGGGAGTTCTGTGCACTTCTGACATATAAAGCCTGAGCTCAAGCTTTGCACAGAGTGATTCAACAGATTTTAGAGAAGCAGCTGGAGTAGCAGTGAATTGACCTATTTATATACCAAAGAGAACCAATGTGAGCTTTCACTCTGAATTCAATATTAAATTGACTATCTGCCAAAGCATTCCTCTTAAGAGTATCTCCTGCAGCTCTCCAGAAGATTAGTCCTTTAGAGAAGGGTGGTTGAATCAGAAGATGGCCCAGAGTAAACAAGCAAAAGGATCCACTTTGCTTTTTTGACAATAACCCTCCCAGGCTTCTCTTGCTGAGAAATCATGTTCAATTTTAAGAAAGACTGAAGAGTCTGAAGGACTTTAACAAGTCAAATAGCTCCTAACCAGCAGCAGATTTAGCACACTGAGAAGCTTTAACTCACTGTCCTGCATAGAGAAGTGGAGAGAGATTTTTAGCATCTCTGCTGCCCTGATAAATCCACTTCTAAGAGGAAGGGAAGCAGTAAACCTTGAGCAACAGCCTGCAGCAGGCACTACCAACAGGAATCCACTGCTACTTAAAAACTCTTTCTCTACTCCAACCCAGCAAAGAGGGTACAACCTCCTTGTCAACTGATGCCTGAAAGTCTCATCTCCTATTTCTCATGTTTTAACAATGAAAATCATTGCCCTGACTGGTACTAAAAAGGGCAGAGTCAGTCTGAGCAGAGTTCTCTGCCTGGCCCTGTCCTCCCTTCCCCCTGAGGAGAGATCTTTGGGTGCCCTGTGCCAGCAGTGCCATCCCATAGTTTGAATGGGCACTCCAGAGCCACAGGTTTGTGCCTGTCATCAGTGCATGACTGGGTGATCTGGCACAGAGGGAAGAGGAGAAGAAAGGGAAGAGGAGAGGAGCTCCCTATTTAGTGCCTGCAGGAGTGAGGTGTGAACATATGGAGGCCAAGTTGCTCCTTAAGAGCTGCTTTGAGTAGCAGAAAACAAGGTCCCTTCCCCCAGAACCACCTGGTATTCTGATAGCCAGTGAACCAGGGCACTGAAACCCCCAAATTGATTAGGCAGAGGATCAAGTCTGGGCAACAAGTTCAAAGCAGCATTTCAGTACCTTTTAGTTACTGTGTTAGAAAAGCTTTCCTTTGTCATGCTAAGAAAATGGAGCAAATCTAAAGGGCTCTGTCAGGAGCCACCTGTGTCTCAACTAGAGAGTTCCGTGGTCCAGCCCAAGTTCAAGTTAACTGTTAATATCCCTGCTTGGCATCCAGTCAGCTAAAGTCTATCTGAGCCTCAGGGAACATAGAGAGCTTCCTGGCAGGAGGAATCCTCCCTGTCCCCAGGGAGCAGTGTCTCCTGACCAGTGTGCCCCAGCCAAGGGACTGGTGTCACTGGAGCCATGCTGTGAGGACACACAGGAGCTCCCCTTGGCTGGCTCCTGACTGCCCCTCTGGTAACTCTGCAGGCAGAGCACTCCAGACCTTAACAACAAGGACACCTATTTCCTGGAAGCTCCAAAATAAGAGCAAGCCAACCCTCTCACCAAGAGTTCTAGGGTGCCACAAACTCTGACGTGACCTGGTTTGTTCTCTGGTGCCAATACACCTTTCAGAAAGGTGATTTGCACTGGAGCTTTGGTCAGTGGCTGTGATGGGTAACAGGAACACCAAAAGCACTCTGAAAAGATCTAGGGTTTTGGAAGATGAGAACAGCAGATACTCACATGGCTGGCACTGCAACTTATCACTGCTGGCAAGATATTAATCCTACAGACTGTCTGGCCTATGCCAAACCTTGCAACAGGAAGGTAAAAGAAAATGAAAGGTGCAGAAAGGTTTCATCTAACATTCTTGGCTCAAAAACTCCATTTTCCCCACTCCCAGCAGAAGCAGAAAACATGCTGCAGCAGCTACTTTAGGCTTCTCAAGTCTAACTTCAATCTCAGAACATCCATTAACAATCAAGCTCAGGAAAGCTGCTACCCATCAAACCCATCTCCTTGCTGAAACATGATGCTGTCTGAAGACTGCACACAGCAGCATGCTCCAGGGCCAAGTAGCCAGGCTCCAGATCAAGCTTTAGATCTGAAGTGCAGTTGCTTTTCCACCAATTCCCATGTACCTCCCTCCCTTGCTGGGGTTACCTCATGTAAGCAGCAGCCAGGATCTGCTGGTACTGAGGCTGCTGAGCAGCCAAAACATCTGGGAGTCTCCCTCACTGGGTCATTCCTGAGATGCAGCCTCATGCTGAAGCCCAGCCCAGAGTCTGCTTCCAAGGTGGTGCTCATGGACACCTCCCAGGGCTGTTCCCTCAGGAATATTGGGCTTCTCCTCTCTTTGGTTTTCTCCTCTACTCTAGAACGAGAAAAGCTTTGCATGTCCCTGAAGGGTGCAGCTGATGAGTGCATCCCACTTCAGTGGCACTCTGGCACGTCCTACCAGGCACAAATCAAGACATGCAACACCTTCAGTACTGTTCAGTCTTGCTGCTAGGAACAAGTCTTGTCAAATGTCCCTTATCTGTGCAAGCCCCACTGTAAAGATTTGCCTATTTCGTAACACCTACCTGCAGCAGCAACTGTAATCACAATTTTGCAATGCATTTAAACCAAGCCTTTCCCTAGCCACTCTGCTACAGCTCTTCCTGACTTCTTTTGTCACAGCAGCATCTGAGTTTGCCAGCTGGGCTGAGAGATGACATGGAAATCAGGCAGCTCACTTGCTTTGGGGCAGTACCATCTTATTTATAATGGGAGTGCTGTACACTCCTGCTTGACAGAGATTCACAAACCAATGAGTAAAGCTCCTGGAAGGCCTTTAGTCAGATATAATTCCTACCCTCTGCATTAATATGGAAGGAAAAAAAGGCAGAAAATGCAAACCACTCACATTTATCAATAACAGAATCCAAAAATAGTTTTCTAGAGCCCTAAAATGCTTCCCAGCTCTTGAATACTCTGAAAAATTCAGTGCTGGAGTCCAAACTGTCTTCATTTTTTCTAATCTACCTTACTTTGCTCTCCAATTAGTCACATTTTAAATGATTTCTCGTGATGTTGAAAGAAAAAATACAATGAACTGAAGTGTGGCTTTCTTCCCTTTATTAAAAGGATCTTTACTATTCCAAATAGCCTTAAAGCTAAAAGCCCTGCACTGGACACCAGGAGATGTAGGTTTGATTCCCAGCTCAGCTACAGATTTACTGAGTGACCTCTGCCAAGTTAATTCTCCTGCATCTTAATTCTCTGAAGCATGGATAATACTCCCTCCCCCAGCAGCCTGCCTTTCCCACTTAAGATGCTAAGGCATTTAGAACACCCAAGAGCAGGGCTCTGATTTCAGTTGGCACTTGAGCCCTTTCCATGCATGTCTGATGTATACCATCAGGTAGAGTGGCAGAAATTCACACCCAGGCCCCAAGCACTGGACATAGAAATGAAGTCTCTCATGCTCTGTCAAAGCACACAAATGCCTCTTGTTACTCCAGGTTTGAAATGCACTTGGGATAATTGCTGTTATAGAGCTGCAATATGTGAGGATTGGGAGAGTCAGATCTGCCTTAACAGTACAGAGATAGAAGTCACTTAACTTTTCCTGGCAGTGAAAAGCAAACTGAACTTGTTGGGTCCCCTGTAGTCTCCTTCATGGCCACTGGAGTTTAGCCAAGGGAAAGAATGAAACCCCTTTCACTCTTCCTTCTCCAGCTCCTGTCTAAAACTGGACTGTGTTGTTTCCTTGCAGACATGGCAGAGCCCATCCAGCAGCTGACTAGGAACAACAGCCCCCAGGAGAGGCAGAGCATCCCCTTCACGCTGATCCAGCGCAAGGAAAAGGTACTGGGTCCCTCCCCAGCTGGGCATCTAACTGTTCCTCCCCAGCATTCAGCCCTAGCTCCCAAAAATGTGCTTAGTGATCCAATCATTTTAACCTCTCAGGGCTTCTGTCTCATAAGCACAAAGCATTACACCTGGATAACCACAGGAAACGTGCAGACAAGTGTCTAACCCTCAATACATGGCCAATCCAGAAAGCCTTTCCTAACCATGAGTGAAGTTTTCCTCTCCCATTTCTTTTAACTAGACCTAGAGAATTCCAGTGTATAATTCTGATTGTGATGATTCCACCTAAGCATTTTGGGACTTTTGACTCCTGTTGTCATTCAATGCTTGAAAGCACTTTCTCAATACTACTGCAATAGCTGCAGATAAAAAATAAGGTGTCAGTGTTGATTGCAACCAAATGTTTAATACCTGAAGGCCAAAAGATGGCAGCTCCTTATTTTAAAGGAGAACCACCTAGAAGTCTGCTGAAATAAGTGTTGGACCAGGTTCAGCAGCAAGTCCCTTCTTGATTTTGATGAGAAAGGACTGGAATTCATGTTCCTGTCAAGATCATTTCACTGACAGCTAAAAAAAGATGCAGTTCTTCTTGTACTCAAGTAAGATGCACACACAGAGCTCTGCTTTGGGCAGCTCAGAGCTTGGAGTGAAGCACCTGTGACCTAGTATTAGAGACAGCATGCCTGAGGAGTAGCTGGCACTGAGATGTAAAAGCATTCCTTGTGCTTGCTGTTCTGCTCACACACCTAGAGAAGTTGATTTCTCGAGGCTGTGAGTAAAGCACTGCAGTCTTGTTTGACCTGTATGTGTTTGCTCAGAGGTTCTGAAGTGGTTAACTCCAACCACAGAGCTGTTCTCTTCCTGTGCCTGCAGCTGGGAGATCTGCTTTACGAGAAGCGGCAGTATGGCAAAGCCAAGTGGGCTTGTATCAAAATGAAAGAGAAGCAGTATGAGCAGAGCATTTGCCTTGGCTTCATGAAGCTGATGAGGTACATTTGTGAGCAGAATTCCTCAGGTAATTGTTACCACAATTCTACTTTCAAGTTAAAACACTCTGTTTATGAATTAGCTTCTCCTTTTATTGGCTTGTTCCAAGTACTCCACCCTGCCCCTAGGGACTGAACCAAAGTGCTGCTCCCACTGCACACATGCTGGGAGAGAACATCTGGAGTGAGGAGCCCAAAAGTGACCCCAGGATTCCAGGTGTGGCCTCCCCAGTGCCCAGACCAGGAGGACAATCCCTGCCCTAGTCCTGCTGGCCACACTAGTGCTGATCCAAGCCAGGACGCTCTTGGCCTTCATGGCCACCTGGGCACTCTGCTGCCTCACCTTCAAGCTGCTGTTGACCAGCACCCCCAGGTCCTGTTCCACTGAGCAGCTTTCCAGCCTCTAAGAGCCACTGACACAAAGTCAGTTTAGAGGATCAACACAACTCTCTTAAGAGGGTGAAAGAAGTTAAGCCAAACTCCTTGCCCTACCTGAAGGTAGGGGAGCTCACCAAATACCACATTCTAGACACACATGCATATATTTGCATGTGTAAGTTTTAGAGCTGTATATACACAAACACATGCACTCAAACTACAAGGCATGATCAACCCTCCTTCCACTTGGAACATACAACCCCATTTTCTAAACCAACCTGCTAAATTCCTTTTAGTAATCACAGAATCATTAAGGTTGGAAAAGATCCCTAAGATCAAGTCCAGCCCTAGTGACACTTTCTGTAGCACTCACTTTATGTGCTCCACTCTGGGTTCAGAAGTCAAGCCTGGTATGTAGCCCTCCCCTTGTATGTCCTAACAGTCTGTGTGTCTCCTCAGGGCTGTACTTGGGGATAACGATCCCCATTGTGACCATTGTCCATACAAACGAGTCTCAGTCCCAGATGACAGAGGCAGTGACAGTTGCATACTACCTGCCTGAAGTGCTGCAGGCTGAGCCACCTCATCCTCTCGACTCTGACATCATCATCGAGGAATGGCCCTCCACTATTGTTTACAGCAGGTAGGAAACACTCTACTTTTGTTCAGGAAAAATGGGGAAAGGGTGGGAGTTTTCATTTTGGGGATGTCATGTCTTTTAAACCACGTTCTGCAAGCTAACAAAGAGCCAATCCTGGGCTTCACTACTTGCTGAAAGCTGCCTGCTTTATGAAACTGATATTCAGGAAATGATGGTTACCAACTTACTTTGGGGAATGATGCATCTGTAAAGGTGAGACATGGTTGGACTTGATCTTTTCCAACCTACATGATTCTATGAGTCTACATAACAGCCTCTCAGAACACAGACTGTTCTGTGTAGCTGGGAACAAAGTGTCTGCCAGATGACTGCAAACATTAAGGAAAACCTGTTACCTTTGAGATCAGACCCAGGCAGTATCAGCTGCAAAACATGACTGCATCATTTGGAAGGAGGCATCTCTAGCCTCTGGGACAAACATGGGGTTTACAAAGAACTCCCTGTGAAAAGAACTTGTGTTGCAGGAGCTTCAGAGGAATCACCAATGAAGACTCAATAATGAGAGAAATAAACCTGTTGGCAGACATCCTGGAGAGTCCTGAGCTATGTTTGCAGGACACCTTCATCATTGCAGGATACACCAACCCCGCCGCTGCCAACCGCCACAACGAGATCTGGTTCCTCCAGAGGCCCTGACCTGGTGCTCCTCAGCCACACCAACCACTCCTCATTTCAGAGGCCCTGACCTGGTGCTCCTCAGCCACACCAGCCACTCCTGATCTCCTGGCAGAATCTCACAGGTGAACCACACCAGACTAGATGTCAAACCCTCAAAGAACTGAGATGTGGCTCTTAGCCAGCCTAGCTCCAGCTTCAGCATCCATCAGAGCTAACAGCTGACAGACACGGTTTCCTCTGTCACCTGGGACACCTTGTACCCAGTTTTTATGGAGAATGTTGGCACTTCAGAAGTTCTGTAGCTCACCTTAACTCTTTTTGTTGATTTCTTTTTTTACACAAGATAAGGGAGACAGAGACCTCTCTCCTCATCCACTCCTGAGCATCTCTAGACTGCTTGGGGCAAGCCTGGAGCCCCTGCTCTGGTCTGTCCTGAACACTCAGCATTGCCTCAGCCCCACAGAGAGCCTGTTGGGGCTTTCTGTGGGACACACAATGGAAGCACCTCACACATGTAGGCTGTGCTTCAGAACATGAACGTTCAGGTCTTCATTTCTGAGGAGAACTACCAGATTTAGACCACTAGGACCAAACCAAGGAGCAGGAGCAGACCAGTGCTGGCTGCTTTTCATATCATCATCTGTGGAGCAGAGATTCTTAATGCTTACCTCAAAAAGCATTCAACCAAAGTACTTCTAACCTTGAGAAGAGACCAAGAAGGCAGAGCAGCCCTAATGCTCATTAAAGTCTGGATAGCAAAGAGGTCACCTCAGCCACACACTCATAGCAATCCTAAATAGAAAGTGCTTTTCAGTTTCCTAAACACTTTCTTCTTACAGCTTTGCTGAAGATTAAAGACAGCAGCTGAAGGAAGTCATCTGTTCAGTATTCTTTACCCTCCTCTGACAGCACCACACCATTAATGTTACAAATGATACAGAAATGTCACTGAATCAGAAGGCAATTACCTGAGCAGTAACCTGATCAGGCTGCTCAGGACCTCCCCCAGCTGAGTTCTGAGCATCTCCAGGGCTGAGGAGCTCCTAACCCCTCTGGGCCCTGTTCCAGTATCTGACCACCCTTGCTGTGAGGATTTTTATTTCTAGTACCTAATTTTCCAGTGCTGCAGCTTGGTTTTCTTTACCCTTCACCCATATGATAATTCTTCTAGTAGACAACTGCTAGTCCAGCATGCTGTGACTGAAAGGCAAGGCCACACAGTTCCACATGCACCCCAAGGTCTGAGAGCAGCTTCTGCTTGGCTCTTCACTTCAGTTAAAGAGCACCTACTGCACTCTGGAGTTGGAGCAGCACACAGGTTTGCTCTCAAAAATCCCTTCTTAACACCTCCCCTTACAGATATGATGGCAGAGCTTCACCTTAGGAGAAGTAAATGTCTTCTGTCTCCCAGTACATCAGCATTATCTATTGATTACAGGATTTAGGCTCAAATAGAGCTTTTGTGTTCTTCAGTCCCACAGAGCAGCAAGCAGAGCCAGTGTCTGCTAGCTTACAGTAGAGTTCATTGGCCAGCAAAAAGGATTTGTGTAGCACTTCTGACTGAACAAACCTACAGGTCTCAAGAACCTTCGAGCCTCCTGGTTCCACGAGGCTCTCTGCTGCACAAAACTGTCTTTTTGCTTAACCTCAGAGCTCTTGCTGAGCAGCAGGATCAGAGAGCACCAGCTGGCCCTGCTGAGCAGGACCAAGGTGCCCTCCAGAGGCTGCTGCCCACAGGGATTCCAAGGGAGACAGCAAGAAGGGGGAGGAAAAAGGAGAAAAAAAGAAACCACCAAAACAAAACCAGAGAGAAAACCACCTTTGTTTTACACAAACTGATTCCTTTTGTGGGGATTACAAAAGCAATCTTCACTCTCTTCTTCTGAATGCCTGATACCTCAAGCTGGTCAGCCACCCTGAGCTAGTCCAGCACAGACACCTGCACTGCCACAAGTTAAATGGATGTTAAACTGGTAGGGGGAATCTCAAAGGCTGTAGGTTTGGGGTATTTCTTATTTCAACAAGCAAGCTATCAAATCTGGTTTGCCAGGTGACAGCACAGATGCTTGGGCCAGTGGTGGCCACAACTCAGAGCCTCTTTGTCTGAGGTGTCAGTTCAAATGCATCTCCAAGTACTGAGGAGGAGGAGATGACAAAGGCACCTGTCTGTCAGGTCTGTTACTCCTCTCAGCCAGTTCAAGACACAGGACTACAGCCAGGGGACAAAACCAACAATAACCAGACTTCCTTTGCAGGATGTGGAATTGTTCCCTCTTTCATTTGTCTTTATCTTGCTTTGTCTCTACTGTTACCATTTCCCCAGACGGCTGGAAATGCCAACCAGGGTCAATCAGAGCTAACAAATCAAAGCTGAGCTGAGCAGAGGGCCCAGGGAGGCACTAAATAACAGGCCTTGGCTTGCCCTCACAATTTTCCCCTCTGACAAGATTTTATGGCACATTAAAGAAGTTTCTGCCATTTGATTGCTTTTGCCAGTTAGAGAAATGATTTTAATGCTTTGGCACAACAGATGCCCCACAGTTACTGAAATCCTCTCACCACCCAGTACCACCCTGTACATACTCCACATTCTGAATGTCTGCTGCAGAAAGCATTTGCTCCAGCTCCTGTCTCTTCCCACTGGCAACCTTCACCCAACTCCTCCTGTGACCCAGCTACTTGTGGGTATGTTATAAACACTGCTGTTGCTGCAGAATATCCCAGTGAGGTGTTTATCTGAGTGTGCTGATAGCCCAGCTGCAGCAGTGTGGTCAGTGTTGTTCTGTGTCAAACTGTGAATTCCAGGATAGTATTTATTTTGACTTCCCTTAGAAGGCTTCTGCTGCTGAGAACCAGTTCATCCCCAGTTTGAAGATACACTTTATGGCTATGGAACATTGTACCAGCTTCTGTAACTGCCCCTCCCAAGCACTGGCAGGAAGGATTGTGGGTTTTGTTCCACTGACAGACAGTGAAGTTTACTTTATTCACCAGCAAATGCCAAGGATATGTATACAGTTATCACTCAGATATGTCCTTTCAGAAAGGCTGAAAACATCACGATGACCTCACTCAAGAAGTATTTGATCACCTGTCTGTGGCTCTGCTTTGTAAGCCATTCATTAATGGCTTTTCATTTGGAAGTGAAGTTATTCAATTTCTGCCCTTCAAAGGAGACAATAAACCAGAACTCAGCCCCACTTCTGGAAGCTAAATGATGTAGCCTTAACAGCTAAACCTTGTCCTGCATACTGTGTATTTTTCAAACAAGCATTAGTGCCTCAAAGCTTGATTCCAGCTGTTGTGACACTCAGGGCCTTGCTTTCTGTACGCCTACCAATAGCAACGTCCTGTTTCTGGTGTGGTGGTGGTGTGCTGTTCTACACTGTCCTTCATCTTCACTGAAATGCTGTCCTGTTTACTGGTACTGCCTGTCAGAATTAAAGATGATGATCTCACCGTGCAGAGCAGCCTGGCGTTCCCTTCTGTGCCACACCCTTCCTCTGGCTGTCCTTCCTGGGAAGGGCAAGGGCAGGAGGCACCGGTTGGCTTTGCTGATTTCAAAGCCCCAACTTTGCAACAGTTGCTCTAAGACCCAAACCATAGTAACCTTCCAAAAGCATCCCTCTTCTGAAATAAACAGGCGTGTTTGGAGCTGTGGGTCTACATGCTGCAGCCGGCAGACCGCTGGTAAGCCTGCTCCTCTGCCCCTCTGCAGATGGAGGAGCCATCTGCAACCCCATTTTGGTCAAGTGTCCACCACAGCCTCCCACAGCTCCTACTGCAGCACAGACTGGGCTAGGACTGCTTCCAGAACAGAGCTGTGTGACACAGGTACCCTTGCTTGCTCCTAAATCCAGCTGCCATTCAGAACACAGCTCCCAGCCCATTCTTTTGGCAAGGCACAAAGATAATGCACCACGGAGGACAGGAGCATGTGGGTGTGTTATAGACAAGACAAGAGGAAACAGCCTCAGGTTGTGCCAGGGGAGGTTCAGGTTGGACATGAGGAACAATTTCTTCCCCAAAAGGGTTGCCAAGGCCTGGCCNTGAGGGCCATGGGTTAGTGGTGACCTGGCAGTGCTGGTTGATGGTTGGACTCCAGGATCTGAAAGGTCTCTCCCAACCCAAACTATCATGTGACTCTACAGTATGTGGCTGCACTCACACATCCCAACCCCAAAGCACTCAGAAGCCAAGGCAGAGGACACAGTAAATGCTGTGATTTAACTGCAGGGCACAGCCAAGGCCACTGCTGAGTGGCAGAAAACCACAACCACAGAGACAGCTCTCAGAAGCCGAGGCAAAGAGCCCTGGCAAAAGCACTGAGGTGTCCAGGGCTCAGGCCTGGCTTGCACACCCACCTAGGCACAGGCTGGCCACCACCAGTGTACCAGTGTACCTGCTGGGCTGGTACAAGCCCTCTTTTCTAAGTCAAGCACTAGCAATACAAATGCAAATACCAGACAGCAGAAAGGAAACAGAAACCACTGAAGCCACAAGGTTTGTCTAAGCAATTACAGCAGAGCAGCCAAACCCAGCTGCTTGCTTCAGCTTAAGTCATGTGAAACACCTCCAGAGGGATCCCTGCACTCAAGGTGAACATGCAGAGCCACCTATAAGGATGCAAAGCTGCCCTCAGTGGTTTTGCTAGCTTACCAGTGGAACTCCCTCATTTAAACACACCCTCAGCTTACTTGTTTGAAAGCAGCTGATTTAACAGCTGGGAAACAAAGGAACAAGTCTGTTCTTCCACAGACTGCACCAAACCCATCCAACTTTAACCAAACAGACACTTGAAGGACAGCATTCTGGTAGTAAAATAATCCTGAATTTATATCTCACACCAAAAAGAGAAGATCCATTTTGGATTCTCCAGAGTGGTATCTGTCTCCTGCTACCTCACTGAGAAGACACAGATCACCAAGCCATGGTTACCAGCTCTGGTCCCTGCTTACCTGGCCTATATTTGGGAATTATTTACTGCTGAAAGAGAACAGAAAAACAGCTCAGAAGAGGAAAACTAAAAAATCCCAAAGCAACAACAACAAATCAGTGAGAAAACTAAGCACACTTAGAGATGACTTAAAGCTCTAAAGACTATTCCTGACCAGAGAGAATGCTTCAGCCAAGATACAGGTTCCAGGAGGCTGCCAACAGCCTGGAGAACACAAGCATGGCCATTTCTCAGCACCTTCAAACTACCAAACTCAGGCAAGATAAGAAGCCTTCAGTTTAGGTCTCATGTTCACTTTGCAGGACTCCTGAAGAAGGAGGAGAAAACCAATCCCATGGTAAGCTTTCCCCCAGAGAGCTCTTGCAAGGTAACACTGACACTAAGTGAAACGGCAGCTACCACAGTTGAACACTTGGGGTTTCTGCTTTAGTTATACTCAGACAAAGTTAATCACACAGCAAAGTGTTACCTTTCTAAGTCACTGCTAGAGATGTTAGAACAGGAAGGGAGATTAGTGCCCCTGTCCAGGCAGGGGCAAAGAAACAGCAACTCACCCTGATGTAAGCACTCTGAATGTCTCCCAGCTCTTCCCCCAGGGGAACAACCACCTTCTCCACCTGTCGTTCATGAGAGTAAGGCTGAATCTCTGGGGAGTCCTCAGCACACAGCTCTATCTGAGCAATCAGCAGGTTGGAAATGACTTGCTGCACAGCCTGTTTGAAGAGGCACCAAAGACAACAAAAGGGCTGTTATTTGCTTGCTAAGGCTCCAGCAATGCAAGTCAGCATCACACATTTCCATGTGCTAGCAGGTCCTGACTGTGACTGTAAGGAAAAGGCAGCTCCAGAGGAACAGTGAAAGACTCTGCACTCACAGCTCTCAAGTAACACAGGAGGAGACAACATGGCAGAATCACAGAATCAGAGATGTCCCAAGTTGGAAGGGACACAAGAGGATCAGCCAGTCCAAGTCCTGTCTCTGCACAGGATAACCCCAAAATCACACCATGTGCCCAAGAGCATTGTCCAGATGATTCTTGTTTGAATTCTGTCAGGCTGGCTGCCATGGCTGCTTCCCTGGGAGCCTGTCTCAGTGCTGACCACCCTCTGGTGAAGAGCCTCTTCCTAATATCCAACCTACCCAGGCACAGCTTCATGCTGGTCCCTTGGAATGGACTCATCCCTTTGGCTTTAGGTGCACCATGAAATACCTGATGAGAAGCAACCTCATCAACCTAGGAGCTTAAACTGAGTTTGGATGTCCATCTACCTCAGACTGAAAACCTCAGCCTTACTGCACCAGGTTCAAAGGAGGCCACAAAAGATGTTCCCAGACCTGGAGCCCCTCTGCTGTGAGGACAGGCTGAGACAGCTGGGGTTGTTCAGCCTGAGGAAGAGAAGGCTCTGGGGAAAGCCTGCTGTAGCCTTCCAATACTTAGAAGGAGCTTGTGAAAAAGAGGGAGAGACCTTTTACATGGGTAGACAGTGGTAGGACAAGGGGGAACATTTTTACACTGAAAGAGGGGAAATTTAGATGAGATGTTAGGATGAAATCCTTTCCTCAGAGGGTGGTGAGACACTGGAACAGCTTACCTAAGGAAGCTGAGGATGCCTCATCCCTGAAAGGGTTCAAGGCCCTGAGCAGGTTGACAGTGTCCCTGCTCTCTACAGAGGGGTTGGACTCAAGGAGCTTTAAGGTCCATTCCTACCAAACCATTCTACTTATGTTTGCCCAACATACCCCAGTGAAGAGAACAAGAAAAGCCATTTTGCACTGAGCAGATTCTTCCTGGGTCAAGGAGTTTCTTATTCTCAAAGCCTAATGCCTTCACTCCTTTCAGAAAGGTCAGGAAATCAACAGCATAGTCAAGAGCCTGAACGAGTCAAACCCTTAACAACCAAGGGGTTGTAAAGAGATTCAGGTTTTATGTGGAACTCTACCAGACTTCAGTGTCCTGCAGAGTGTTCAAACTGGTAGCAAAGAGAGGCTCTCCTGAGGCAGAGGAGGAGCTGGCTCACCTTGGTGTCACTGCCGGGGGTGGCACTGAGGGCCAGGATCCGAAACTGACTTGTGTACTTGCTCAGCTCCCGGACCACCTACAGAGAGGAAAGGTTCTGTTAGCATCCTGAACTGCTCACACAAATAGTGATGAAAACACCTACCAGGCAGGAAAAGCTTAGCAAAATACACTAATACATCTAAACTGAAATGGGAAGTGCTCAGTTCAGAACCATTTATCCAACAACATTCACCTTGATCAAGCCCCATCCAGCAGAACAGCCTTGGCAAATCAGTGAGGCAGCAGTGAGCCCAGGTGGGCAAAAGAACAACAGCATCCTGGCTTGGATCAGCACTAGGGTGGCAGCAGGGCTAGGGCAGGGATTGGCCTCCTGGAATGGGCACTGGGGAGGCCACAGCTCCAATCCTGGGCTCAGTTTTGGGCTCCTCACTCCAAGAAGGACACTGAGGTGCTGGAGTGTGTCCAGAGAAGGGCAAGGAAGGTGGGGAAGGGTCTAGAGCACAAGGGTTGTGAGGAGCAGCTGAGGGAACTGGGCTTGCTTAGCCTGGAGAAGAGGAGGCTCAGGGGAGACCTTCTCACTCTCTGCAGCTCCCTGAGAGGAGGCTGGAGCCAGGTGGGGCTTGGGCTCTTCTCCCAGGGAACAAGTGGTAGGACAAGAGGAAATGTTACAGGTCACTTCACATAACCATGAATATTTTAAGACACAATTTTTATGCAACATTGTGAGATCAAATAACCCAGAAATCTAAATTTCTTGGAAAGAAAAGTTGCTGTGGCACTGACAAATGTTAGAGAGAATTGCAAGGCTGGGAAACCAACAGGTACTCTTTTAACTTGGCAAGCCACTGTCTCCTTTCCAGCATGAGAAGTTGGAGAATCACCAGAAACCACTCAGTTTCCTCTAGAGGCCTAGGAAACAACCAGGCACAACAACTCCATATCCATCCAGTTGACTTCTCCCCTACATAAACCTAACTTTCTTTTAGGTCATATATTGCTATAAGGAGATGAAGTCAAGATAATGCAACAAAGTCTTTGCCAATAAAGACAAACCCCTATTTTAGAAAGAAATCTGGAACTGATGTTGCAAAGATGAGGAACCTTACCAAAAATACCACACCTTCCCCTGAGAAATATACCTCCCTTCACTTCAGAGCTATTCCAGCACAGCACAAACACACCACAGCAGCCCTGCAAACACAGGCTCAAGGGAAAGCAGCAGCAGAGTGACTTTTACAGGCAGAAGCAGTTTTTGGAAACAGAAATAACCACCCCATGTAGAAATTAAAACCAGGACTGAATACAAGTTTTGCTTAAAATCAAGGCACTGACACCACAGAGGAGAGTTTGATCTCATTCAAAGCAAGCTAAGGACCTTGAGGCCAATCTCCCTATGGAAATGATGACAGTGACACTTCAAGGAGAACCTTGGGGTGATTTTGGGAGAGGTATGTTGTAATGCCAAGGGAAGAGCAGGGTGACTCCAGCATTACCTGGCAGTAGGCATGATTCCCCAGGGCTTTGTGTGCTTCATCAATAACCAAACACTTAATCTCTACAGCAGGGCATGTCCCACGAGAAAGATCATTCACCATAACCTGAGGTGTGAGGAAGAAGACTCTCCTGGTAGCCCAGAGTTCCCGACGGTGGAGAGCTTGGGTTCCCCCTGGAAATTAACAAGTAACATTAGCAAACTGATCTCCTGAGAGCAACGGCAGCAGGGCTGGGAGACACATGCTGGCTGTGGGAAACCAGTGCCTTTGCAAACAGCACACACCTTGGTCCCACTTCCAGGAATAAAAAGGTTCAATACAATCACTAAGATTTCTTTTTGCACGAAAACACTAAATCCAGAAGCACAGAGAACAAGCCTAGAAAGCTCAACGTGCTCCCTAGGATCCCACAGCTCTGTACCCAATTTACACCACCACTGACACAGGTTTGTGGTTAAAAATAGGTTATAGATTCAGTCATTTGAAGACTCAGCTGGCAGGGGATGAGCCATCTAGACAAGGCTTTTCCCAGGAAAGGTTGGACCAGATGATCCTTGAGGTCCCTTCCAACTCATGATTCTATGACTCAGGCTGCTACTTCTACAAATAAAAAGGTGCAGTCCATGACTTTGCAGACACTTTAAAAACAACCCAAACAAACTAACATTATTCTTTGACTTAGGTTTCATAGAAAGTATATTCTCTGTGCAGACATTTACATCTCTGCATGGAAACCCTGTGACTCTGTACTACAGGGCTCCACCTATAGGGCTCTCCTCTCCTTGAGAGAACGTGTTCCAACACGTCACTGCCCTTATCATAGAGTGTTTGGGTGGGAAAAGACCTTTCAAAGTTTTCTAGTCCAAGTGCCCTGCGGTCACTAGGGACATCTGCAACTAGAGCAGGTTGCTCATAGCGCCCAGAAAACTGACCTGGGATGGTTCCAGGGATGGGACATCTCCCACTTCTCTGGGCAACCTGGCACAGGCTCTCACCACCCTCAGACTCAACAATTTCTTCCTTCTCTCTAGTCTAAATCTCCTCTTTCAGTTTCAAACCATCAGCCCTTGGCCTGTCCCAACAGCTCCTGCTAACAAGTCTGTCCCCAGCTTTCTTCTAGGCCCTTCAAGTCCTGCAAGGCTGCAGTAAGATCTCTCTGGAGCCTTGTCTTCTCCAGGCTCAACAACCCCAACTCTCTCAGCCTGGCCTCACAGCAGAGAGCTTCCAGCCCTCAGATCATTGCTGTGGCCTCCTCCGGCCCTGCTCCCCCAGGCCCATGCCTGTGCTGAGGACTCCAGAGCTGGCCCCAGCACTGCAGCTGAGGTCTCCCCAGAGCAGAGCAGAGGCACAATCCCCTCCCTGCCCTGCTGGCCACGCTGCTGGGGCTGCAGCCCAGGACAGGGTTGGCTTCTGGGCTGGGAGCTCACATTGCTGCCTCATGGGCAGCTTCTCCCCCAGCAGTACCTGTCATCTCGGCCATGTGCCGGCCCGGGATGCCCATAACGCGGGCGCAGGCCTCCATCTGCTGAGCCACCAATGGCTTGGTAGGGGCGAGGAAAAGCACTTTGCCAGAGGGGAACCAGCGGTAGAAGTTGTACATAACGACGGCGGCCACGAAAGTCTTCCCCAAGCCGGTGGGCAGGCAGACAAGCGTATTCCCCAGCAAGGAGGCGTGAGCCATCCGCAGCTGGTAGCTGCGGACCGGGTAGTTGGTGGGGTAAATCCAAATGGAACCTGCCGCCGCGCAGAACCCCTCCGCAGGGCTGGGGTCTGCCGCCGCCGCGGCTTCCACCAGCAGCAGGTCATCGTCGGCTTCCTCTCCTTCTTCTTCTTCTTTATCTTCCTCTTCCTTCTCCTTCTTCTCTTTGTTCTTCTCCGGTGCCTTCTCGCCCGCCGCCCACCACGCCTGCGGTAACGTCCGCTGCCTCCCGCCGCTCATCCTCCCTCAGGCAGCCGCCATGGCACGCGCCTCCCGCCCGCCCTGAGGGAGCTGCCACCCAGAGGCAGCCTCCTCCATTTTCTCGTCGGCGCTGACGCTCGAAAATCCCGCGGGGCCCAGCGGCAGAAGATCGCAATGGAACCGGCCCTCCACTCCGCCCCTCCCCTCCGCTCCGAGCCTCTGCTGCCGGCCACCGCGGGATCGACGGGAAGGTTGGGCGGTGCGGTAGGAGGAGAAGGAGGAGGGGGAGGAGATCGTGGTGGCGGCGGGCGGGAAAATGGCGGCGACGGCGGGTCCGGCGCAGCCTTGGAGCGCCGAGGAGCTGCGGAGCGAGGCGCTGCCCAAGAAGGATATCATCAAATTTCTTCAGGAGCACGCAGCCCAAGCGGTAAGGGTGATATCTATAGCTGCATATATATTTATGCGCGTTTGTGGAGTAGGGGAGGTTTCCCCGCAGCTCACCGCCTTGTCTTTGCAGTTCCTAGCGGAGCACAAGCTGCTGGGGCAGGTGAAGAACGTGGCCAAGACGGCGAATAAGGAGCAGCTGATCGCGGCCTACACGCAGCTCTTCAACACCCAGGTACGGGGCTGGGGGTGGTGGGGCTGGAGATCGGGGGTCGGGCCGTGGTGGGGCTGGAGAGTGGGGATCGGGTGGTGGTGGGGCTGGGGGGTCGGGGGTTGGACCTTGGTTGATGGCTGTAGCTCTATTCCTTCCCCTCAGCGGTTCAAGGGTACAGACGGTGCGGAGAAGGCAGCCGAGAAGTCGAAGCCCACTAAGGCAGAGGAGGCCAAGGGGAAAGCAGTGAAGCCTGAGGAGGCTGTGGAGGAGGTCGGTGAGGCATCCCTGCCTTCTGTTCTTTGGGTGATGGCGTGGGGCAGACAGGTTAACCAGATCTTCTAAAAACAGGTTACAGTAAGGAGCCTGGTGTTTTTAGTATGCCTTAACCTAACGCAGCTTCTATAGCTTGAGTTTGTGATGGGCCCTGTGAATTCCACTTGAACATAAGGGAAAACTTGTTTGTTGTGAGGGTGTTGGAGCCCTAGCCCAGGCTGCCCAGAGAGGTTGTGGAGTCTCCTTGTGTGCAGAGATTCCAAGCCCAGCTGGAGGTGATCCTGGGCAAGCTGCTGTGGGTGCCCTTGCTTGAGCAGGGGGTTGGACTGGATGATCCCCAGAGGGACCCTTCCAACCACCACCATGCTGGGATTCTGTGCATTTCTTTGTTGAAAACTGCATCAATGCTGCTATGTTTCCCCACATATCGCAGCCCTACAGGAGCATGTGAACATGCCATTCATTACCACTCCATGTGTTCATTCCCTGCCTAAGCAGCTGTTTGATTTTGACCTTAGTTGTTCTGTGACTCGTTAAAGCAGCAGTCATAACTGTTTTTATAAACTCAGGGGCCACCAAAGTATACCAAATCAATTCTGAAGAAGGGTGATAAAACCAACTTCCCGAAGAAAGGAGACACTGTTCACTGCTGGTACACAGGAAAGCTACAGGATGGAACAGTCTTCGATACCAACATTCAAACAAGTAAGGTCATACATATACATATATATATATATATAGTGTTTGCCTTCTGTTGCAAGTGCAGCTAGAGGGAATTGGCTGGATTCATTACACAGCCTTGGGCAGGTGTTTGCTTCTCGAAGGGCTGTGTGTGGCAGGAGTGTTGGCAGACTGCTTGCTGAGCTGCCAGGGGGCTGTCCCTGCAGTCCCCTCCTGGAGCCTGATTTTCCCTGAGGGAATGCAGGGCAGTATTTTAGGGCTGGCTGGTGTCAAGTGACACTGCTGCATCTTGCCAGACCTTCTTATTTGGCATTCTTCAGGCCACAGATAATGTGAAATGCAGGGGTTTAATCAGTGCTGAAGCTGATGGTTCCTGCTGAGGGAGCTTGCCTTACCTCTGGAACTTGAGCACCAACTGTGCTGTTAGCTTCTTTAAATAGACGACTCTTGGTGTACTTCTGTGAGGAGCCCTTAGACAGGCATGGGAATGAGAGTGATTTGAAGCAGTCTGGTGTAGCATATCCCCTGCAGAGAAGTCTGCTGGTATTTCTAGGACAGTTTCTTGAGCAGAGGATTTAGGTACATGAAACTCTGCCATGCTAGAAACGCTTTTCCAGCAGTGATGTCCAACCCTGGCAGTCACTGGGGTACTGTCTGTGGGGCATTGCCCTCGTTGGGTGATGTTGTACCTTCCCTAAAGACTCTGCTTTTGCTTCACTGGTGTGTTTGTAACTTGTGCTGTCAACTCCAGCAATGCAGAAAGGAGTCTTTGGTGGTTCACTGCATCTGTACTTGAACAATGCTCAGCAACTCCAGCTCGTGGTGAAACTGGATTGTTTAGTATCATTTTTAATGCACAGCACTAAATTTTCCCCCCAAAATCTGCTAGTGGGCTAAAAATAATATCATAAGAACAGCTATTTCTGTAAAGCATGATTGTAATAGTAACTTCAGACAGATATGTGTGGGATGTGCTGGGGTGATGTTAAAGCAGCTGAACATAAAACTCTCTTCTAGGTTCAAAGAAGAAGAAAGCAGCCAAACCTTTAAGCTTCAAAGTTGGCATAGGAAAAGTAATCAGAGGTGTAAGTAAACCCTTTAACAACTTCCTCACAATCCCAAAGGAGTTTTCATGCTGCAGGATGCAAATTGTGAGCTGCTCTTCCTGTTTCCTGGGGAGGCAGAAAGGCAAGTTGGAAGTGCTTGCATCTGCAGGATGTCATGTGTATTCCTCACAGAGGCATTCACCCATCTGTGGTGCCACTGCTCTCCTGAAGCAGGGTGTGGAAAACACTGGAACATCTACGTGTTCCTCAGGACCAGCACAGCCTCTTGTGCATGTCTGTCTGAACCTTGTCTCCTCACAGCATCTTTCATGGTATTTGCTTCTTGCATAGTCAGTTCATCCATTAACTCTGAACTGGATGGTGGGACTCTGAATTCTGGCTGCCTTAGAGCACTGCAGTGAGCTGCAGCTGGATGCTGTGACCCCTCTGCTCTGTCCAGCTCTGAGTGCTGTGGTGGTGCAGGTGGGAGCTGTGTGAGGGAATGCCTGGGTGGGCTGAGAGCACGCAGTAGAAGAGCTGAGTGTGCTGCACGCCCACCTGTCACTGTGGCAGTCAGACACTGCTGTGAGTGTGCTGTGTCTGGGAGACACCAGCAACTCTGCACATCTCTGTCTTGCTGCTGCTGAGCCAGTGGGGAACTTGGGGGTTGTCTGCAAGAGGTGAGGACACAAAAAGGAAAAACTTGTTTGCTGTGAGGCTGCCCAGAGAGGCTGTGGAGTCTCCTTGTGTGGAGAGATTCCAGCCCCAGCTGGAGGTGACCCTGGGCAAGCTGCTGTGGGTGCCCCTGCTTTAGCAGGGGTTGGACTGGGTGATCCCCAGAGGTCCCTTCCAACCCCTGCCATGCTGGGATTTGGGAGTCTTGTGCTTACTTGACTTGGAAAGCACACCAAGCCCAACCCAGCATGATACTCCATGCTGCTGGTGTTGTGCTGGAAGGCCTTTGCAGGTGATGGCGTTGGAGCTGGGAAGGGGAAGATGTCCCTGGGCTTGTGGCCAGCACTGCAGAGGCAGCAGTGGCCTGGGTTCTCCTGTAGCCTCTTGGCACAGCCCTGCTCTGTTTGTGTAGGTGCCAGCTATCAATCCCTCAGCAGCTACAAGGCAGGAGCAGCAGCTGCTCTTTGTGCCACGCTGATAGGGTGCCAAACCCAACAGCAACCTGGGGCAGGGCCAGCGAGCCTCGAGGGGGACACACACCAAGATAGGGCCAGGTTTTAAGCAGCAGCCCTTCTGGAGCTCTGGAGGACTGCTGTGGTCTTCTGTGGGGTGGCCGAGTTTGATTGGCTTTTGGTTTTGTGTTTCAGTGGGATGAAGCTCTCCTAACAATGAGTAAAGGTGAGAAGGCCCAGCTGGAAATCGAACCCGAGTGGGCATACGGCAAGAAGGGGCAGCCTGATGCCAAGTATCCTTCCACAGCTGCTGACTCAGGAAGTAACTTAGGAATGCTTGGTGGAGTGAAGGGCTTTATGAACAGGGAGATAATGGTGAGAGCAGTCCCCTGTTACTCACAGTAGGTTTAGGATGTTAACATCAAAAGATGGAGTAGTGAACTTAACAAATGGATGCGGTTGCCCATTTGTTCTCCTCCAGGGAGCACTGCAGAGGACAATATGCTGTTGCTCTTCACCTGCTGTTTTTATTCTAGCTGCTTCCAAACGCTTATTCCTGCAGCACTGTGGATGCTACCTGGTGTGGTGGGGAGGTGGGAGGAAGGTTCTGCTGCAGCTGTAGAAACAAGTTAAACTTTTGTTCTGGGCTGTGGGATTGAGTGATCCTGAGTATCTTACAGAGTCATGTTTCTTTTCTACCAACACTTCTGGAGGAAGGGAAGTGATTGCTCTCTCTAGACATTCCTCTTCCCTCTCTAGTGCAGCAGGACAGTCTGACCTCCTCCCAGAGGAAGGCAGCAACTGTTCCAAAACCAGAGACAAGGCTGAGGGCGAGCCTCGGCTGCTGCTCTCCAGAGGAATGGGGAGCTTGTCTCAGTAAAGGTGTACCCACAGAACCGGTGCTGAGTCTCCTGCCAGCCCATGTCAGACAGCAGCTGTGGTTCCATCCCAAAGCCAAGGCATTAAAATGGGTCAGTGAAATACAAAACCAGCCCAGGAGAACAGGTGGTGAAACACAGACCAGTTGTCAGCTGTGGGTGGGCTTTGGGCTTAAGCTTCCTTAACATCTGCCAACAGGATTCCACCAAATGCAAAGCTTTTCTTTGAAGTGGAATTGGTAGATATTGAATGAAGAGTTTCCTCTGCTGCTGGGAATCCAGTTATGATCCAGAAAGCTTCTGACAATGCAGTTTTGCTCTGGTAACTTCAGGATGTAGTTACAACTGTGGCCTTGTACTGAAATCACCTCTTGTTTTCCCTGCTCCCAACTGCTGTACAGTAACATACCACTAAAGAAAACTTAGTTTATACCTGCACGTGGGTTCACTCCTTTTCTTTCTCTTTGTATGCTCACTTCAAACCTTCTCTCTCTTACTATGGGGAGAAAGAGGGCAGAGATATGCAGGAACCTGCTCCAGGAACAGCAGAGCCAAAGGGAACTGCTGCTGGCCCTTGCTGTCCTGCGTGATCCTAGCTTGTGTCCTCAGCAACACAGGTCACACCTTCTCTGCACAGCTGCCCAGTCTTACAGCAGCACTGAGGCAGCATTTCAGTTCAGATATTAGAAGGGGGGGGAAATTCACTTTTCTACTCCAGGAATTGCTTCAAGCTAGGAAGGAAAAATGCAGTAAATTTCTCCTTTGAGTATCAGACATGATGCCCACGCTCTGCTAGGAGCAAACATCCGTGCCAGCGGTGATCCCGTGCCGCCGCAGTTTGAACCCCGGCTCCTGGCTGGAAGGAGACAAGAAAGCTCTGAGCACTACTGAATTCCTTGCTTTTATTACAAAAAAGGGAATGATCACTTTGATCCAAATGAAAAACAGGTTTGCTCACACTGTGTACATGAAAAACTCTAAATACAAAAATCATCCCAAAGACAAGTTTGTGCTTAAAAAAGAACACGAGAGCCTTCTGCACTGCACTTGATCTTCTGCCCCCCCTCCCGGGAGTAGGCAATGCAGCTCCTGAAGAGTTTCAGCTGTGACAAGGTGAACAAAGCAGGGTGGGATTGGCAATGGGCACAAAAGCCCTCGGGCTAGCGCAGTCAGAGAGCAGAGAGGACAGCCCTGCTCCAGAACTGCCTCACCTCCTGCAGCAGCCAGAGTGGCTCCGGTCAGCAGAACCCCTTGGGGTAAGAGAAACAAAAACCCTACAGCTTTACCCATTAAACCTATGGAATCATTACCAGACTGAACAAATTCTTCAGCTACCTCCATAAATTAGTGCAGGGAATTAAAAAATAAAAAGAAAACCCAAATGCATTTGTGGTAAACTAGACTTGTACAGAGATGCCATGTATCAGAGACCGGCACACATACCCTGCCCACAGCAGCTCCTTCCACATGCAAAAGACTGGAAAGCATATTACAACAGTTCTGTCACATCCCAAAGTTAGAAAAATAGATTCTTTTCTTTTTTTTTTATTATTCCATCTTTGTTGAAACTGCAGCACAGTCAACTCCACTTGCTCTTCAGATCAAGTTGGATGATAATACTGTCCATAATTCCAGGCGTTCTGGTAATTGTACTAGAAAGAACAGACAACACATGGGAATGTTACTCAGACTGCCCAGGGAGGACACCCCATAATAAGCTGTCACTCCAGAAAGGCACAGGGAAGTTCACCCTCCTCTGAATGAACGGTAGGGGATCATCCAGTCCAACTCCTGCTAAAGCAGGGGCACCCACAGCAGCTTGCCCAGGATCACCTCCAGCTGGCCTTGGAATCTCTCCACACAAGGAGACTCCACAGCCTCTCTGCAAAGCCTGGGCCAGGGCTCCAACACCCTCACAACAAACAAGCTTCTCCTCCTCAGCTGCAGCCTCCTGGCTTCCAGTTGATGCCCAGTGCCCCTTGGGCTGTCCCTGGGCACCACTGAGCAGAGTCTGGCCACAGCCTCTTGCCTTCTGTCCTTCAGCTCTTGCTGAGCCTTGAGCAGCTCCCCTGTGGGGCTGCTCTTCTCCAGGCTCAGCAGCCCCAGGGCTCTCAGCCTTTCCTCCTGCTGCAGATGCTCCAGTGCCCTCAGCATCTTCCTAGCCTCTGCTGGACTCTCTCCAGTAGTTCCTTGTCTCTCTGGAGCTGGGGAGCCCAGAGCTGGACCCAGGACTCCAGATGTGGCCCTACAAGGGCAGAGTAGAATCTCCCTGTACCTGCTCATCACACTCTTCTTTAATGCACCCCGAGACACCATTAGCCTCCTTGGCCACAGCAGCACATTGCTGGCTCATGGAGGATTTGTTGTCCACCAGTACTCTCAGGTCCCTCTCCAGGACCTGAGTCTAAGCAGTAGCCAGCATGGAGATGCCCATGGCGGACCCAGGACACTTGGGTTTCTGCCAAGGCTTTGCAGGCAGCCTGCACTTTGGTCAGCTATGGAGACAGAAGACAGGAGAATTTCCTTGGCAGCACAAGGCTCAGGAACACTGAACCACCTTACAAGCCTTCTGGAGGTCAGCTTTGTTGTGGAGCTACAACAGATACCTGGGGCAGTCACAAGCCCAGGGCCAGGTCTGTTCCAAGGGCAATCACAGAGGCTGGTACTGCTGCCTCTAATGGTTTTAGTCACTTCACAACCATGTGTGGCAACTCTTTCCACACAGGACAGCTCAGGGGTTCACCATGGCTCCTCAGATCCCCTCTGGTACCTACTCTATGGCTTCTCCTCACTTCCCTTTCAACAGAGACTCATTAGAGGGAAGGGAAAGGGAGAGAGCAGAAGCATGCAGTGTCCCAGCCCCATGCCTGCTGTTCCAGCACACCAAGAGGAGAGCCAGGGCAGGCAGCTCCACCGCCCTCACACTGCTCCCTTTAAAGAGACCATCACAGAGACAGCTCCCATGGCCCTGCAGCAACCAGCTGTGCCCCAGCTGAGCATGGCCCACAGGCCAGAAGAGGGAACCAAGGCATGGTGTGACTGACTCACTCGGGATGCCACCTGGGGACAACATCAAGTGCCAAGCCAGAACAGCCAAAAGGCAAGTTACTGGGGATCAACATCACTCTCAGCAAGCTTGCAGGTAACACCAAGTTAGGTGAAAGTGTTGATCTGCTGGAAGGTAGAGAGGGTCTGCAGAGGCATCTGGTCAGGCTGGATCAATAGGCTGAGGTTCAACAGGGCCAAGTGCCTGAGTCCTGTACTTGGATCCCAACACCACCAGGAATGCTCCAGGCTTGGGGCAGAGTGGCTGGAAACTGCCAGAGGAGAAGGACCTTGGGGTGTCGGTCAGCAGTGGCTGAAAATGAGGCAGCAGTGTACCCAGGTGGATCAGCACTAGTGTGGCAGCAGGACTAGGGCAGGGACTGTCCTCCTGGACTGGGCAACAAGTGATAGGACAAGAGAAAGTGGCCTCAAATTGAACCAGGGGATGTTTAGGTTGGACATGAGGAACAATTACTTCCCTGAAAGGGCTGTGAAGGCCTGGCCAGGCTGCCCAGGGCAGTGGTGGAGTCACCATCCCTGGAGGGGTTTCCAAGCAAGGATATGTGGTGCTGAGGGCCATGGTTAGTGGTGCCCTGGCAGTGCTGGTTAATGGTTGGACTCTATGATCTTAAAGGTCTCTTCCAACCTTTATGATTCTATGATTCCATTGCACAGACTGACCTTGCATGCACTGTGTACCTCTGCAGCAGAGCCCAAACCAAGATGTTACAGGATCTACTAGCTGGAGAAAGTAATTATTCAAACAGACAGTAAGTTGCCATCTCATGCTGACTCTCCTGGCCCAAACATTTCACACAGGTCCCTCGCCCTTAGCCAGCAATATCCTTAACTGCTGTCACACCTCCCTTCACAGGAAGGGCCACCACAGTGCTCATCTTGCTCCACACTGGGCAGAAATATTTCACACCAGCATACAGGCCAAAGAGGAAAAACCAAAAGCAGGAGCTAAGGCTTTCCTCAAAGGTTTCCTCCCAGCTGCCACTGGGCCACAGATGCTGAAGCACCCCTGGGCCAACCCAAGGCACACAGACTCTGAAGGGAGTAACTTGGCCCAGACCCACCTGGTACCAGGCGTTGTAGTTATATGCTGCCTGGTTGACTTGCATGTCTCCATCCATCATCTGTGCTGAGGCCATAGTGGGGTCATCTGTCAGCATTTTCTTTTCATCTGGCTCCTCTGACCTGTCAAGGCAATTTGTGCTTGTGAATGGCCATGGAGGGTAAGCTCTGAGCAGCTCCTCATGTGAGGAGAGGTAAGGGTAAGGAGTATGTCCTGTCCCAGGAGGGGAGCAGGATGTGGTTTGCAGGCAGACAGCACATCACGGCACAGAACAATAGTCTGTGCTCAGATTGGTCTGGTGCTCAAAGCTGGACACCAAAAGCAGGTTTCTGCTCAGAGTACCAGAAATGTTTAGGGTTTTTTTGATACAGGCAACTCAAAAAGTGATTTTCCAATCCCAGAATGTTTAGCCAGCAGTACAGCCCTATTTACTTTGTACTGCAAGTGAGTAACCAACTGTGAGTTTGGTCTTGTAAGCTGTAAGTTTAAAGCTGAAAAATCTATATTCATAATATATATTATGAAATGTATTTCTAGTATATATTAGAAATACCTTCTAAAATCTCAACCTCTACTGACAGAGTAAAGACAAAGCCATGTCCTGAGACAGGCTTTCTGAACTATCTGAATCCATTTCTAAGTGCTGTGTACTAGTTCTAGCTCAGTGCAGTGTGTTCCAGCCACCCCACACTGCACCATCTCTGTCAGTTTATACCCTCAGCGGAACACTTCCTACCCGTTCTCTGCTCTCCTCTTCAGAGACTCCTGCTCCTTCAGAAGGGCTTGGTGTTCATCATAGGCATCCAGCAGCCTGAAGGGGACAACAAGGAAACAAGCTTTGCTCACCAGTTTCATGTAAACACCTTAAACACCTGAGCAACCAGGTTACAATGTCTACTTCCAACTGCACAAGTACAGAAACACTCCAAACCAAACCCCCTCACAATCCCACTGTAACCAGGGATCCACCACAAAGGTGGGAAAGCCAAAACTAAACCCCCAGTGCTTGAGTCCAGAAGGCACAGTGAGAATTTCCTGTTAGCTCAGCAGTTCCCAGCTCTCACACTCGAGGCAGTTGTTCTATGAGGTTCTCTAACAAAGATGTTCCCTAAAGCTTCTTTTGCTGCAGCTGCTCCAGAATTCCAGTGCCTGCACTCCCTCAGCTCCTGAGCAGCCTCCAGCCACAGCAGCACTGCTGTGTAGGAATCAACATTCCTCTAAATACCAGGAAGGAGCATTATACAGAACTGTAACAACCCCAGAGCAGCACCAGCAGCCTTTCCCAAAGAACAATTAACTGTAGCACAAGAGCCCTAAAGTTCCCACAAATGGCTACACATCACCCCACCTCCTGCACAAGCACAGATTACAAAGTACCCCATGAAAACTGTTGTTTCTGCCAATACTGCTCTCGGTGAAAACTGCTCCTGCACTTAGGCTGTGCTCAGTGTTATCTGGGAACTGAAACCTTGGGCCTATCTGGGATCCCAAACGTGCAGGGCTTGGCTGCCACGTGAGTTAGGATGGTCAGAGGCAGCAGAAATTAAGGACAGTTATTGTTAATAAACCCACAGAGAGAAAAACTAACTCAGGGTCAGTCTTTCCACGTGACAAGATGAGAGGGAATGGCCTTAAGTTGTGCCAGGGGAGGTTCAGGTTGGACATGAGGAACAATTACTTCCCCAAAAGGGTTGTCAAGGCCTGGCCCAGGCTGCCCAGGGCAGTGGTGGAGTCACCATCCCTGGAGGGGTTTCCACGCCCTGGAGATGTGGTGCTGAGGGCTATGGTTAGTGGTGCCCTGGCAGTGCTGGTTAACAGCTGGAATTGATGATCTTAGAGGCCTTTTTCAACCTTACTGATTCTGATTCTGTGATTCTAAGCTAATTAGCTGCAGAGGTAAATAAAACAAAGTTTGCTTTACAATACAGAATTAAGAGGGGAAAAAAGTAAATCTAGTATTTAATTAGAAAGCTGCACTTGTAGCATCTGATCCTCCCACACCAGTGTCCAGCACTGTTAACACTTCTGAACACAGAAAAGTCCAACCAGTGCAGCTTTGGAAAGCTGAAGCAGCAGCTCCCAGGGTTTGTGTATCAAATGATACCAGTGCCACAAAACCAACCACCTTCTCTTGGAGCAACACCTTCCCGTATTAGACTTAGTGAAGAGAAAATTGCTGGAAGGAGGTAGAGGCAGCACAGTTTTGCTCCATGAGGTGTTGGGTGCCTCAGAAATAGAGGGATTCTCTTCTGAGAAGAGTCCCATTTAAAGACAGGAATTGGGTTTAGGAAAGTAGCCATCCCTCAGCAAAGACCTGATGGCCTAAAGGACACTCTTTAACAGATGCCACTAACCCTACCCCTGCCCTGCCACCTCTCCCAGCACTCTTCTGGTGACCCTCATTTGGCCAATGCAGAGATCACATCTTACTTGTTCACATCAGAACCGAAATCTTCCAGAAATTCCACTTTTCTCTGGGAGAAGGTAATCCTCATTTTTATGGACAAGGCTCCATTGACAGCTTTATCAAAGCAGCTCAGGATGTTCTCCTCATTCTGCTTCAGGTCACCACTGTACTCCATCTCAAGGAGGTTGAGATACAGCTTTGTGTTTTCCTGTGCAAAAGATGCATTAGAAGTGGTGCATGGGTGGTGTCAGGTATTCAGTGCTGGAGTGTCTCTCTACCAGAGACATACCAGAATGTTTACATCAGAAACACAGCTCAGAACAGGCAATAAAAGAATTTCCCTTTTACATTGCTCATCTCTGACCTGGCTTGCTGCACACCCAGAGCAGGAGTGATCTGACACTGCAAAAACACACCTCACACTTAGCTCACTGCTAGCAAAGAGCATTCGGAGAGCCCCGAAGATGTCTGTGGTGATACCAAACCATCTACAAGCCCACACACTTTCCTTCACCTCAAGAGGTGACCACACTAAGGTTCTACAAAGGAAAACATGAAGGTAGGAAGCACATTGTGACGCTGATGGAAAAACCTTGCCAGCTTCCCTATGGGATGGCAACATCAGTTTAGAGGGACTGGTGTCTCCATGCAGTAATGAAACATTACAGCTACAGTTCCTGTCATCACTGTTGCCATATACTGAAAGAAACGGTTCAGAGAGAGAGAAAGACCAGGATATCTTGGGGGTGGGGAGGGAGTGGTAATAGACCAAGGAGGGAACACATACTTTGTCCATTTCTATGGCTTCTGAGAGGACTTTTCTTGCCTTTGGGAGGTTTTTCTGCACTTTGAAGAGGTGCCGAGCCAGCTTGATGGCATAGAAGGAGGCTTCGGGAAGGGACTTGGCGCTGCGGACAGCCTCCTCCAGCAGGTGCTCGGCCTCCTCCATGTTGCCGTGCCTGCGCTCCAGGCTGACCCTCCGCAGGCGGATCATTGCCAGCCCCAGCACACACTCCTCAAAGCTCTTCAAGATCCTTCTGGCTTCGTCGATGTTGCCTGAAACACGGTGAAGACGCTTCAGGATGTGAGACACCCAGCAGCCTTTGGCAAGCAGAACCCCCTCCCAGCAACAAACACCACCCCAGCCAAAGCCCGGTGTTGCTCTTACCCTGCTGCTCCTCAAAGGCAGCCCACAGCATGTGAACCATTGGTTTCTTAGGGAGGTGTATTGTGCAAGCCCTGCTGTAGACATGCCTCACTCCTTCAATACTATGATTCTCCATGTATTTGGCATACTATAGTTGAAAACAGAGCAGAGATGGAAAAGTTTAAAGCTTGTATTTGTCTTTCAAAGCATGCCAGAGCGATAAAATTCTTTTGTTTAAACCCATTCAGCACCTTTATTGAACCACTAGACTAGTTTCTGTAAGGAAGGACGTAGAGAGGCAACGAAGTTGGCATATGCAGCAGTCAAATCTGGTTGCAAGCAGACCATCTCCTAATGCAACAGATATAGTTATATATGAACAACGTTCCACAAGAGTACAAAAGGTTAGTCACTAGATCAAGGTGTGCCATCGGCAGGAGGAGATGGGTGGTGAACCCCTTCCCTTACCTTAATCCAGAAGTCCTCATAGAGGGCACATGAAATAACACATCTCTCAAAGAGGACCACAACGCGCTCATGAGTGCCATTCTCTATCTCAAAATCTAAGTACTCTTTCCAGTTTTTCAGCTGAATTTTCTCCAGAGGTTTTACGTGAAAGTAAGGCCTCTTGATCTGCAAGAGTCACAGGATGGCAACTTAGCTCTGAGAAGCTTCCCACCACCCCCAGCCGACGGCCAGACAGCCCCCAGTGACACCGCTTAACTCAACAGGACTGGGGAGCCATACGCCAGCACCCACCCAAAGCAGCCCCCCTTGGAGCCACCCCCCCACTGACCGAGAGATGGCTCTGACCATCACAGCTGAGGCCACTAACTTCTCTTCCTACAAAAGCTTCTGGAGTGCAAGGGTTTACAGAAGCTGAGCAGGACTTCAGTGGGTGAAGCCCTTCAAAGCCTGCAGCCACGGTGTGACAGCAACGTGGCGAGCGACCACGTACACACATCCAGCTCCAGTCCTTACTGCTGCACTGGTGACTGTCCTACACATCCAGCTCCAGTCCTTACTGTTGCACTAGTGACTGTCCTACACATCCAACTCAAAACTTGGTGGAGAATCATGGCAAGGGAAGACAGAGCACTCAGTTGAACCTCAGATTAGATACCACTGACATCAAGCTGGTTATTCCCAGGGCTAGTAAGAATGTTACCGGTGGCTAGTTACCAGGGCTAGTTACTGGTGACTACGGCAGGAGCTGGGTGGGACAGAGTGCAGCACAGAAAATGTAAACACTGCTTTCAGCTAAGCATAGCAAAGCATCCTTCTGGAGATCTTCTGCTTTTTCTCTCTCCATCTTTGATGTTACCTGTTTATTTCTCTCCTCTACTGCAATTCCATCTCACAGACATCCACACAAATGGATGAAGAAGCTACAAGAATTAGGGAGTAACACTGAAACCTAAAGCAAGTCACCTCCTCCATGCACCTCACAGAGCCCAACACTCTTTTGACACATCCCCAGGTACATCCTCCCTGCTAAGATAAAGTCAAACAGCAGTAAGTGCTCTCCACCACTTAGGTGACATCTGTTGCCCATCTACCTCATTTCTGTCCATTACAAGGCACATTTCATTTTACATTTTGAACTCCTCAGAGCCCCAGCACGTTGGTCTGCAGAGAGCAGACACAGCCCCTTGGCAGAAGAGGTACCGACCCTGGCCAGCACTACTGGAGGACAGTATTTCCTACACATCTCCTCCAGCATGGCCACAGTTTAGCATTCTCCCAACTTTCATTAACTTGTAGCTTAGGGCTTCCTGAGCCAAGAACACCTACCCTGACATCACCATTTTCCACACCAGCATGGCAGAGCCTCCTCTACTCCAGGGACACACTCTGCATGCTCCGATTCTTTCTACAACAGGCTCCAAAGTGACCCTGCAATGTGTAGGGTTGTACCAGCACATCAAGCTCTTTGGGGTGGAAAAGGAAAAGGAGCCCCCAGGGATGAGACCATGTTCTAGTCTATGGTGCTAGGACTGGCCACATGCTGCACAGCCGAGTTCCTCTGCCTTACGAGGTGTCTGGAGTTGTCCAACAAAGGGCAATGAGCAACACCCCAGTTCTACCATCACATAACCCCAAGGGGAGTCTCTGCAGCCAACAGCTGGGACAGATGAACAATGTACTTTGGAAAGAGAAAGTCAGTGTAAAACAAGAACCACGTTGTGCAACATGGTGTTTGTCAGGAAGGAAAAAAAAAACCACACTTCAAAAGCATCTGTCAAACAAACAAAACACTGAGAATTAAAAACCTCAGGTTGTTTTTTTCCTGAGTAACTGAACTTTACACATCTCTACAGGGATCAAATGACTACTTTAATGAATTAGTTCCAAGGCATTATACACAGGAGCTGCCTGTTACGATGCCTGCTGTTGGAGAACAGAAGCAAACAGGCTGCAGGTTTAGCAGTGGAATGGTAAAGTACAAAACCATACAAATTTAATCTCTTAGGAACTTTTCCATCAGAATTACCTCCATCCCCCACTATTGTGCAACACCCCAAACCCAGAAGGCAGCACTCACTCACTCCCACAGCCTGCCATGCACATGTATTTAAAGACTGCTTAGGAACACCACCACACCGTCCTGCCTCTCTCCAAGTACTGCTCAACTGCTGTGGCAGAGCTGACCTCACAACTGCCTCATCACAAGAAAAATGGTAGAGATGTGACATGTGCTCTCTGTCCCCAGCCCCAGAGCAGTTTGAAGTGTAAGGCCTGTCACTCAGAATTCCTAGCTCCCGGTCTGCTGTTCAAAACCCTCACACAGGAGAAAGGAACTTACCGCTTCCTCAAACGTCCACCTCTTACTGACTTCGTGCTCATTGTGGTTAAACATCTCCTGATGAATCTCAATGATCCTGTGCCTCATGTTCTCTATCTCAGTGATTAGCTAAAAAGAGAGTTTTTACACTGTAACACAGACAGACACCACATCACCTTTGTCAATGTGCTTTGTGATGGCAGTATTGAGCAGAACTTAAAACTATCACAGATTTAGTAGAACTGTTACCTTGAAGAGCCAGGGGAAAGGGACAGATCCCACCTTGGCCTTTAGCACAACCCAACTGAACTGCTTTTCTATCTGAAGTGTTGCTCTTATGGTGAAAAAATTGAGATTACAGATGAGAAGGCCACAATAAGGTCTCCCTGGAGCCTTCTCCAGGCTGAGTAACTCCAGTTGTGCCAGGTCCCGCACTTGGGTCACAACAACCCACAACCACCAAAGCAACAGGCTTGGGGAAGGGTGGCTGGAAAACTACAAAGTGATAGAATAAAAGGAAAGAGCCTCAAGTTGTGCCAGGGAAGGTTTAGGTTGGCCATGAGAAATGATTTATTCCCCAAAGGGTTGTCAAGGCTTGGCCCAGGCTGCCCGGGGCAGTGGTGGGATCACCATGCCTGGAGAAGTTTAGAAGCTCTGGAGATGTGGTGCTGAGGGCCACAGTTTAGTGGTGACCTGGCAGTGCTGGCTCAGGGTTGGACTTGATGATCTTAAAGGTCTTTTCCAACCAAAATAATTCTATGATTCTATGAACTAAGCCCCAAGCCAATCATGGCTTCAGTGTCTGAGTTTTCAGAGTCAGCAATTCCTTTGGACAGCTTCAAGTTTTCACATGCCTGTGAAGGCCAGGAACCCACACAGACCACTGCTGAGGGAGAGCTTTCTGAGACCACAGCCCCAAACCTGTCAATCTGGAATAACTAACAGCAGCTCCTAAAGCTTTGTACATCACTTTTCATACTGTGACTCCATTTCTTTGATAGCTACCAAACCACTGGAACGAGATGCCCTGCAGACAAGAGCAGTTCCCACCTAAGCCAAAGGGCAATGACATGCAAGAGAACGATGGGAACGCCTCAGCTACAGACACGCTGTTCTGCAACTAAACTCATCTTTCACCCAGAGAGTAAGGCTAGGAATCCTGAGGAGCATGCTGTGGGAAGGTACCTTGGCAGGGTCAGTTATATCTTCAGTCCCAGAGGGCAGGTCGTCTCCAGGCTGAGCCTCCTCCCCGCTGTGGCCGTTCACTGACGCCAGCTCTCTGCGCAGCTGAACGAACTGCTCCGTGGTCAGAAAGTCTCGAGGCAAGTTGTTCTGGATATGCTCTTTAAACCTGGGAACAGGCAAAAAGGAGGCAACACAAACTGGATGTGTCATGGTGCAATACTCTGCTGAACCAGAGCGCAACAAGACATCCTAGTGGGGTTCTGCATTGCTTTATCCATCTAGAGAGAGACCGAGAATGAAATTTCTGGCAACATACACAGAAAAAGTAAATCCTGACACCTAACAGACTCCAAAAGCTTCATATTCCAAAGAGAAAAAAAAGGATTATGAACTTTAAAAAGCCAGTGGTCTCCTGGGGGGCATTGAGAAGAGTGTGACCAGCAGGTCCAGGCAGGTTCTCCACCTCTACTCTGCCCTAGTCAGGCCACAGCTGGAGTCCTGGGTCCAGCTCTGGGCCCCCCAGTTACAGAGAGACAAGGAACTGCTGGAGAGAGTCCAGCAGAGGCTACAAAGACGCTGAGGGCACTGGAGCATCTGCAGCAGGAGGAAAGGCTGAGAGCCCTGGGGCTGCTGAGCCTGGAGAAGAGCAGCCCCACGGGGGAGATGCTCAAGGCTGAGCAAGAGCTAAAGGGCAGAAGGCAAGAGGCTGTGGCCAGACTCTGCTCAGTGGTGCCCAGGGACAGCCCAAGGGGCTTTGGGCACCAACTGGAACCCAGGAGCTTGCAGCTGAGCAGGAGGAGAAGCTTGTTTGTTGTGAGGGTGTTGGAGCCCTGGCCCAGGCTGCCCAGAGAGGCTGTGGAGTCTCCTTGTGGGGAGAGATTGCAAGCCCAGCTGGAGGTGATCCTGGGCAAGCTGCTGTGGGTGCCCCTGCTTTAGCAATGGACAAGATCAGTTTTAGAGGAAGACACTTTCCTTCTCAAACCAAAAGACCTGTAGAAAGTATAGGGAATACTGGTGCACAATTTAACCAAGGTTTCTGGTTCTCTCTCAACCTCTCCACATTAATGCAGAATTCTACTGCCTCAAGCTTAACCAAATAGTTCTCTTTAGTCAATTAAACCAGTGTTTCACAAGACATGAGCACTGCATGAGGAGTTAACACTCACAGCTGCTCACTATGGTTTTGCAGAGACATCCTCTCTTCTTCCTCACTATTCCAAGGCCTTCATTTACCCCACAGCTGGGTCTGTGAAGTTATCTACAGCCAATCTCCTCTAAAATGTGTACCAATGCTTTAAAACAACCTCTCAAACTGTAGGAGGACAGGAAGAATTACACAAACCAAAGTTAATGATTTCAAGTTCTTGCCCTGAGTGAACACTTCACCCTGCCAGCAGCAGGTGAGGGTGTGCTGGAGCAATCCCCAGCGTTAGCCCCACTGCTGTTTTCCCCTTACCTCTGGAAGTGGTGGCTGTAGAGCTGGGTTGGGATCCCCAGGATGCGGTCATAGATGGAGGTCACCTCCCTTAGGTTTCCCTGCTCATTCTCCCAGTTTATGTACATCTCCCAGAGTCTGTCAGAGCGGAAATCTGTCCCAGCAGCTAACACTGCGTGTTCATAGGCTCTGCAAAAGCAAATCATTGTACAGTTGGACTCTGGGTGTGGTGACAGAGAAGGAAGAGAAGTTCTGTCTCTTATTCAAAGGTTATGAGGATCCTCATCTCCTTGCAAGCACACTTGGATTCACTGTTTGAATTCTCCAAAGCATTTTCTAGGTATCTAGAAGATCTGTCGAAATTCAGGATGTTCACACTCACTTTCTTCCTCCCTAGCACCACAGAACAAATCAAGGCAACAGGAAAAGCCACTTGCAGGAATCAATCTCTCACAATCTTTACTGCTTCCACCCGATTCCAAACCCAGGACTTCATCAGCTGAACACAGCTACACACCAATCATGCAGCCTGGAGCTGCTTCACTTGCACTTCAGTTATGGTCTAAGATCAGACTTTGATCCAAGCTCTCATTCAAAGCAGGACCACTGCCAGCCACAGGTAAGGTCACACACTTTCTGGCCATACCTTGAAAACCTCCAAGGAATTCAATTCCAAAATCTAAATGTCATGAAATTAAATTCCCCAAATTCTCTGAGGAACCTATTCCAGCAGTGCACAAATTATTCCGTAACATCCCTCTGAAGCTCCCAAGACACAGCCTGTGATCTTTGTGCTGCACTGCGTTGTCTGCCTCTTCTTTGGAATTTGGCTCCATCATCTCTCGAGAGCCGTTGAAGTACCTGTGGGCTGCTCTCAGCTTGTCCCTTGGCTTCAGCATATTAAACTGATCCCTCTGCTGTCTAACTGTATGTGGAACCATAGAATCACCAGAGCTGGAAGGAACCTTAAAGATCGTCTAGTTCCAACCCCCCTGCCTGCCAGGGACACCTCCCACTACAGCAGGTTGCCCACAGCCCCAGCCAGCCTGGCCTTCAAAGCTTCCAGGGATGGAGCTGCCACAGCCTCTCTGGGCAACCTGTGCCAGTGTCTCCCCACCCTCACAGGGAAGAACTTCCTCCTGACATCCAATCTAAATCTCCCCTCCTCTAGCTTGCATCCATTCCCCCTAGTCCTGTCACTACCTGACCTCCTAACAAGTCCCTCCCCAGCTTTCTCGTAGCCCCCTTCAGATCCTGGAAGGCCACCAGAAGGTCTCCTGGGAGCCTTCTCTTCTCCAGACTGAACAACCCCAACTCTCTCAGTCTGTGCTCATAGCAGAGGTGCTCTAGGCCTCAGGTCATTCTCCTGGCCCTTCTCAGGACACACTCCAGCACCTCCATACCCCTCTTGGCACAGGGGCTACGTCTGGACTCTGTGCATGGCGTACTCCGCTTCCCACTCACCCTCGAATGGTGCTGTTGGTTTCAGGATCAGCAGGGTCCAAGGTCTCCTTTAGGAAGTTTATATAATGTATCCAGAGATCAACACTAAGAGGAATTGCCTGGAGCCCTCTGCGATACACCTATGAAGAGAAGAGGGACTGTACTTCACATAGGCAATGGTGTCCTAGTAGAGAGGCAACACTGTGTTATCCGGTGAACCTTAGAAATACTAAGTACTGGAATTGTGTTTAAATAATCTACCATTACCATTTGGGTGGAGGTTGGATAGAACATGGCAATGTTCTGATCTCCACGTGCAGAGTCTTGATCTTCAAAGCGCAGCGGTCCCTGCATTCTGACCAGGTTGTGTGGGCAGGCTTTGGGGTACAGACCATAGGGCACAGACCCATTAGAGCATCATTGACAGCGTCTGACCAAAAATGCAATAAGATGGAGCAATTGTGACCAGCAAAACCAACTATTTTGTTTTGAAAAAATGAGCAATAAATGGAAGTGACAGAAAAGCCCTGCCCTACTTGTTAAGCTGCAGTGTAAATACAGAGGCTTGCACTGCAAAGCTTGACAAACTGTAGAGGTTTAACGCACCTGCCAACAAAGAGAAAAAACATTAGCTACAAATGCCACAGAGGTGACAAGTGCAAACAAAATCCCTACAAACCTGACCATAGATGGCAGGTACTGGCAGCCAAATGACTGGTGGGAGGTTAGTCATTTTTTGGCCAACAGGACCAAAGGCAACAGCTGCACCCAGCTCCTTACATACCTCATCAGACTGCTTCACGTTGTCATGGCGCTTCTCCAGGTCCGCATACTTCTTCCAGTACCCATAGCAGTACGGATAGTGTGTGAAAAACCTGTCAAAGGCCTTCCTGGCAGCTGGCAAGTGGTTCTGCAAGAAGGCACAGGAGAGAAGCAATGAATCCTTTCCTTAAGGAAGCCTCCACAGTATTCTAAACACAACTAGTGTTTGAACATTGTCCTCAAAAACATCCATTTCATTCGGTGATCTCTGCCGACGACACCGGCAAGGGCAACTGCCTCACAGCAGCCTCTGTGAGAGCCTGATGTACAAATCCAGGTCTGGATTTGTCACTGGAGTATCCACGACCTGGGTTTGGTTGGCTTTGCTTATTTCTGGAAGGCTAAGGAAAAAAGGGGGGCACATACTAACCTCCTGCTCTACATACTGTAGGAGATATACCCATCCCGTGAAATCCTGGGGGTTGTCCTCTACCACCTTCCAGAACTTGTCAAAATCTGGAGGGAAGGAAGCCTCAAGATCTGAAGTCTGTAAACTCTCAATATTTGGAATTTCACTCTCCTGTGTGTTCTCTTCATTCAAGCCAGGGGAGCTGTCAGGTGACTGTTCCATCTCGGTTACACTCATGATTTCTGTACTGAAGTCCATCTGCTGTTCCTCTGCCACCGTTTCAGTGCCATTGCCTGTGCTCTCATTGCTTACTGCTGGCTTCTCCCCCTCTGCATGCTCCGTGTTCTCCATGGCTGACATTACTCCTCTACTAGACTCTGTGGAAACAGAACGATTCAGGATCCATGCAGCAAAGACTCGGGCAGACCTCGGGTGGGACCTGTCAGCTAGGAGTCTCCCAAGTGCTTCTGGCACCCATGTGTTTCACCACAGAGCTTCACCACTTGGATCTGCCTCACCTCACTCGCAATTAAAACATGCTAACAGCAGTCAGACATTTCAACACCTGCACCTACAAATCACTCTGGTTTTCCCAGAAACCATCACAAGCAGAAGAGGTACAAAACTGAACCAACCAACCTGGCTTGTAAAACTCTACCAGGAGTTTATCCCACAGAAAGAATTATGTTCAGATTTATCCAATTAATACAAATCAATAACTTCTTTGCCAAAGAAATCTATGCTGAAATATGCTCCCAATGCCTTCAGGGATAAAGTTGCCATCAAAATCATAACTGTAGGCAGCAGACTCAGTCCATATGACTGATCTCTGCACCAACCAGCCACCACCAGAGGACCACACAAAACGTTTAGGCTAGCCCTGATGCACAATCCCTAGCTCTCACACACAGCTCACACGTTGGGTGCTTCCTCCTGTCCCTCAGGACAGACTCCATCTTCCACCCACTCTCTGTTTTGAGCTCCCTCCCAAAGGCTGCTGCCCAGCCCAGCCCTGCCCTGCCCTACTCCCAAAGGCCACTGCAGCCTAACTCGGGCTGCTGCTGCTCTGCCAACAGTGCCTGGGCCTTCAGCACTCCACACCTGGGCAGGGGGCTTCCACTGAACCTGCTCCACAGCCAAGGCAGAGCCTAGAACATGGACACCAGGTAACACAGAACCCAGCTGGAATAGAACAGCACTTAATTGTGTCATACAACGGGTGGGTGGGAAGGGACCTTTCAGGGCCATCTAGTCCAACCCTCTCCAGGCAGCAGGGACACCTATAACCAGAGCAGGTTGCTCAGAGCCCCAACCAACCTGAGCTGGGATGGTTCCAGGGCTGGGACATCTCCCACCTCTCTGGGCAACCTGGCACAGCCTATCACCACCAAAATTTCTTCTCTCTAGTCTAAATCTCCTCTTTCAGTTTCAAACCATCAGCCCTTGTCCTGTCCCAAGAGCTCCTGCTAACAAGTCTGTCCCCAGCTTTCTTCTAGGCCCTTTAAGTCCTGCACGGCTGCCAGAAGGTCTCCCTAGAGCCTTCTCCAGGCTGAACAACCCCAACTCTCTCAGCCTCTCCTCATAGCAGTGGGGCTCCAGCTGCTGGCTCATTTTTGTGGCTTCCTCTGCACCTGCTCCAACAGGTCCCTGTCCTTCTGGAGCAAGTGAATCTATTGTGTATGAAATACAGTGTGAAACCATCATCCTTGAAGCACTACAGCAACTGCCATTCCTCCTTCCTTTCAGTTCCACTCAAAGAAGGTAGCAAAGAAGTTTAGCATTAAACACAAAAAAGCAAACAAAAAAACAGCCCCCACATCCCTTCTAACCTCCAGAATTCTTCCCCACCAAAAGCCTGAAAAGAGAGCAGACAGACAACTTTCTTTCACTCCAGTAAGTACATCAGTAATATAGTGAGAAGGAAACTGTCAGAAAGGATAAAAATCTATACCCTGTCCTCAGCAGCATCAGGCAACAGTTCATGTCTTCCTGAGAGCTCACCAGGCCAAAGAACTGGGCTGCAATGTTAGAAGGTCCCAATGCCCTACTCTGCATGTCTCCTGTAAGTGCTTGTTAAAATGAATTATTCCAGTTCTCCACTGCACCCCTCATCTGCCAACTGCATCCACACAATTTCTTCCCCCAAGGTAAACATGTTGTTCCTGATGTTGTACCTTTCTATGGTAGCTGTGCACAAAAATGAACAGTTCATGCCATTCCAAAGTCACAAGAACATGATGTGACCACAGAGAGCACCACAGTGCCTGTGTTCCAGAGGAGGATGGATAAGCAAGATGAGCAGTTTATTTTGTTAATCATGGAATCATTTAGGTTGGAAAAGACCTCCAAGGTCATCAAGTCCAACTGTTAACCACCACTGCCAGGTCACCACTAAACCATGGCCCTCAGCACCACATCTCCAGAGCTTTGAAACCTTTCCAGGGTTTCCAGCCTATGCCAGAAGCACAGGGGGAGCAGTCCTGGATTGCTCAAGGGTTCAAACAGCACCTACAGTCTGACTGGGAATTCACTTCCTGCTGAATCATAGAATTATCAGGGTTGGAAGGGACCTTAGAGGTCATCTAGTCCAACCCCCTACAGTGAGTAGGCAATCTCCAACTAAATCAGGTTGCCGAGCACCCTGTCCAACCTCACCTTGAACACCTTCAGGGACGGGGCCTCGACCACCTCCCTGGGCAACCTGTTCCAAGGTTCCACTACCCTCATGGGAAGGAACTGCTGAAGGTGCTCCAGAACACCCACAGTGACCAAGGCACATCCCACACTCTTACAGGAGCTAGAGGTGACAATAGCTAACAGGTCCAACCCCGCTGGTACCAGATGGACACCCTACAACCACAGAGTGGAGACAAAGCTGACGAACATCCAACACAGGCAACCATGTAACGCAAAATCTTAATTCCAAGCCTTTTAGGTCACTCAGCTAACTCACTAACTGAGGATATCAGATAACACACGCACTAGTTTTAAATATTTATGCCGACATTGTATGACTTAGCCTGTTTCAATTAAACGCTGACTACACAGGACACTGGCGTTTATAAATATGAATGAACTAATGGAAAACACCTAGGTATAGCCCCAAAAGGGCAGCCCCAAGGAGTTTCACGCCTTGCCTTACAGCCTTCCCGGCTCCTCAGAGCCCTGATAAGCAGCTGCCGGAGCCTCCCCAGGGCAGGGCGTTACCGGCCAGCCCCCTCTACCGCTTCTGCCCACAGACGAAGCTTTTGATAGCCAAACCATCGTCACAACGCGATAAACCGCGAAGCACCCGAAAGCTGTGAACTGGCCGACGACTCCACCAGCGATTTAACGGCTACCGCAGCACTCGAAATAGAGACACACCAGCTTTTCCCTCACTCCCAGGATTTACCCCGCTAACGGAAGCCTAAGGCCAGGCCGGTCCCTCTCGGTGTCCTCCTAGGATGAAAGGCGGCAGGAGGCAGCGGCCCGAGCGTGGCGGCAAGCGGAGGGCGAACGCCACGCACGGCGCCTCCTTCCCTCAGCACGCCCTGCCCGCTCCCGGCCTAACGGAAGCCCTCTCTCGCCTCAGCCTCCCGCCGAGCCCTGCTAGGCCCTTCCTTAGGCCTCAGCCTCCCGCTCACAGCGGCAAATCCCCCCACTCCATCGCCGTTCGGTACCTGCCGCGGGGCCGGTGACCGCCAGCCTACCGCGCTGCCGCCGCCGGGCCCCAGGGAAAGATCAACGGAGAGCGGAGCGCGCCTGCGCGCGGGACACCGCGCATGCGCAGCGCGACCGCGCCCTCTGCGCGCCCAGGGCCCGCGGTTTGCCCGCGCCGCGCGGCGCGTGCGCCCTCCGCGCTCCCGCCAAATGGCGGCTGAACCGCTGCTCCTCTGCGGCCGCAGGGAGCCGGAAGAGGGGAAGGGACCCACGCAAGGATCATCGAGTCCAGCTCCTGGCTCTGCGCAGGGCAAGCCCAGAAATTACACCATGTGGCCGAGGGCATTGTCCGAACCATGCTGAGTTCTGTCAGGATTGGTGCTGTGAATGGTGCCCGGAGGAGCTTGGCAGAGAGCTCCGCCACCCCCGAGGGGAAGAACCGTGTATAGAAACACGGAATCATTAAGGCTAGAAATGACTTCTAAGACCATCGAGTCCAACTGTTCATCTAACACTGGCAAGTCACCACTAAGCCATGCCCCCTCAGCACCCTATCTATAGCTTTTTAATGCTTTAAGGAATGGTAACTCCACCACTTCCTTGGGGAGCCTGTTCCAGTGCTCCACCACCCTCTGGGTGAAGAACCTTCTCCTAATAACTAACCCAACCCTCCCCTGGCACAGCTTCATGCCATGCCCTCAGGTCCTGCCACTGGTCACCAGGGAGAAGACATCAGCACCTGCCCCTCTGCTTCCCCTTGTCAGGAAGCTGTAGATCACAATGAGGTCTTCCCTCCCTCTCCTTTAGACTGAACAAACCAAGTGACCTCAGCTGCTCCTCATATGGCTTCTCCTCTAGACCCTTCCCCATCTTCATGGCCTCCTTTGGACACTCTCCAGTAGCTTTATATCCTTCTGACATTGTGGCACCAAACCTGCAGCCAGAGCAGAGCAGGAAAATCAGGACAATCCCTTCCCTCCATCACCTACCAACGCAGAGCATGATGCACCCCAGGACACGGCCGCACCTTTTGTGTGCCGGGCACACGGGTGACTCCTATTCAACTTGCTGTCCCTTGTCTGCAGGGCTGCTCTCCAGCCTCTCCTTCCCCAGTCTGTACCCACCTCTAGGGTTACCCCATCACAGGTGCAGGATTACAGAAATAAATCCATTTATTTGAGTCAGGTTCCCATGTAAAACACGTACAGTACCGGCAGCGGGAAGGGTGGGGTGGGGACCACAGGCAACAGCTGCCAGGGCGTGGGGACGGGGAAAGGGTTCGAGGTTGGTTTCCTCCAGAGCAGGTTGGATGTGCTTTGCTCTGAGCTGGCAAGTAGCTTGGCTGTACATTCCCCTGCAGATGGAGGTGCCCAGCCACCAGGCGAAGGTTCCAGGATGGTAACAGCAGCCACAGCAAGCTAATACTGCACAACTGTGTTAGGTGGGTGACAAAAGACAGGTTTTTCACAAGTGTCACACAAAACCCTGCTGCACTGCATAATGATCTCCAGGATTTGCTTCCACTTAGCAACATAAAGCTTGGTGCTAGAACAAGCCAAACCACGACTATGTGGTAAGTGTATTTATTTGTCAGCCTTCTGCCACCCACTGCTGCAGAGAGGGTGTTGTGCTCTGCCTTCTCCAGCGACGAGCAGGAGTGGCTTGGGAGTGACCTTGCCTCTGTCACCAGGCGCTCCTGATGGTGGCAGCGAGGGCAAACAGCCCTGGCAGAGCTCAGGCTCCCCCAGCTGCAAACAGCAGCACCATGGGAATGGTCCCGTGTGTCTCCATGTACGCAGCTGTCCCTCTGTCCTGAGTGTCACACACACAGACGTCCTGCATTTTAGGTTGCTATCTCCAGAAACTCTTCTAAGCTCTTCCTGATGTGTGGTGGCTGAGCTGCAGCATGAGTTAAGAGACTCTGCCCCATCTGTGCATAAAGTGCTTTGGAGAGTTTGGCTGTGGCTGTCCGGATGTTGCCCCCAGCTCCAGGCAGAGAGCCACTGTTGGTCATGTTGCCCAGGAGGTGCCAAAGGACAACCAGAACTTTCTGCTCCACAGCGTAAGGCTTCCGTGGGTATAACTCTGTAACCAGATCTGCAGGGCAGACAGCAGCAGGTCAACAAGCAGTGTCTGGAGAATGGCTTTAAAATGCACTTCAGAAGCAATCCCCTGCTCTGGCAGGGGTTTAAAAGCACCAGCTGTCAGAATCCCAGCATGGTTGGGTTGGAAGGGACCTCTGGGGATCATCCAGTCCAACCCCTGCTAAAGCAGGGGCACCCACAGCAGCTTGCCTAGGATCACCTCCAGCTGGGCTTGCAATCTCTCCACACAAGGAGACTCCACAGCCTCTCTGGGCAGCCTGGGCCAGAGCTCCAGCACCCTCACAGGAGAGTAGTGTAGCTCTTCCTCATGTTTAGGTGGAAATCTAAAGATTTAAAGAAGGGAAGCTTGCTACTCACAGAGCTTCCTACACACAAGAGCTCATTTGTTGTTGCAACACCACCAGTGCTCTGATAAAAACTACAGTATGTGTAAGATGAAGCATTTCCCTTACTTAGACATTTACATCATGAAGTATTTAATTTCATTATTTTCATGCTGGACTCTGTCCAGAGAAGGGCAGGGAAGGTGGGGAAGGGTCTAGAGCACAAGTGTGGTGAGGAGCAGCTGAGGGAACTGGGCTTGCTTAGCCTGGAGAAGAGGAGGCTCAGGGGAGACCTTCTCACTCTCTGCAGCTCCCTGAGAGGAGGCTGGAGCCAGGTGGGGCTTGGGCTCTTCTCCCAAACAACAAGTGATAGGATGAGAGGAAATGACTTCAAGCTGCACTAGGAGAGGTTTAGGTTGAAAATTAGGAACATTTCTTTACTGAAAGGGTTGTGCAGGCCTGGCCCAGGCTGCCCAGGGCAGTGGTGGAGTCACCATCCCTGGGGTGATTTCCAAGCCCTAGAGCTGTGGTGCTGAGGGCCATGGTTTGGTGGTGCCCTGGCAGTGCTGGTTCATGGTTGGACTCCATGATCTGAAAGGTCTCTTCCAAGCCAAATGATTTCATGACTCTATGATTTGCCAACGTTTGCTGGCAGAGACTCCTCTGATCAATCACCCAAACTGCTCCAGAAGATCCCAGCAAGAGATCTGCTGTTTCTAGTCTGCTGCCCAGCAGATGCAGAAAGCATCTATTTAGGCCTGTTTCAGGAACGGGCTCTCCATTATGTTCTGTAGCTCAACTGCACAGCTCCTACAAACAGAACTACCCTGAAAGGAAGCCAAATAATGGCCTTTTGGCTCAAGGGGTTTCCCAGAAAGGCATCCCTTGTTCACTTCAAACATCAAAGGAACCTTCAGCACCCCCGGGGTGTTTACACATCTTCCACCTGACTCTAACACACAGTAACATTTGGTTTTGCCAGCAATAGCCACAATCTGCATCAGAAAAAGGTGAACTTTAACAATTGCTGGAACTGCAAATGCCTCCCATCTACTGTGACTGAAGGGAGGATGAACAGTCACCACCAGCCTATAATGAATTTGCCTAATTAGGGCTGTACAGCAACAAAGAAAGATGCCAAGGACAACATCACTTTACCAGCAAGTTTTTCTGTCATCTCTTGCTTTGCTTTTCCATTCAGAAACTGAGCTTTTGTGCAGAAGGGCTGGAGGAGCAAATAGTTATCTAAATGCAAAAGAACCAAACATGTTAAAATGCTGAAATGGAAAATGAAAGAGTCTGGAAATAAACCAAACATGGAAATAAGGATCCCACTTATGATACATGGACTTCAAAAAGCAGAGTGATGTGCTGAAGGGCATAAAAGCATCACAAGACACTCTTAACAAACCCCAACTAGAGTCTGGCAGAACACAGCACATCAGTGAAGAGCCCAAAGCTCCAGCAGCTGAGGAAGGAGAACAGTTGCGGCACACACAAATCAGCAAGGATCAAGGTCTTGGACCTGTTGAAGAGACTCTGCAGTGTCTCAAAGGTTCTGGACAGTGAAACAGAATCACAGAGTGCTTGAGGTGGGAAGGGACCTCTGGAGATCTACTGGTCCAACCTCCCAGCAAGAGCATGGCCACCACAGGGCCCAGGGCCACGTTCAGACACCTTTGGACTATCTCCAGGGATGGAAACTCCAACCTGTGCCAGTGCCTGGTCACCCTCACAGTGAAAAGCACCTGCTGTGGAAAAAATAACAAAGCCACCTCCACCCTTGGGAGCAGCCCAGCCAGCTGGACTTCTCCAGTGGGCTGGCCAAGGACTAAGATGACTTGTGTGGTTTAAAAAGTGTGAGAACAAACCCCATGATCCTTCACCCAGTGTAGTGAATGGATGGAAACTGTTGGCAAGAGGAACTCTCTAAGCATGGGATTTAATGAATGCAATTAAAACACTTCAAAGTTAAGGGAGAGGAAATGACTTACCTAAATGCTGACACAGAGCCTGAATAACATTTGTGGCAGCAGCATAAATCCCTGGATTTTTGGAATTCAGGTTGTTGTCCACCATGGCAGGAATTAACATGTTGATCACAGGAGATAAATTGTCTTTCAGCAGTGGAATCATCTTGTGCATTGTCTCCAAAGCAACCTGATTCACTTTACTGTTGGAGTCATGCAAGCGAGGCTTGAAAGCATCAAAGATCTGAAACAAGTGTCCAACAGCACTCAGCTGAACTGACAATTGCTGTGTGAAGCCCTTCCTGCTTTATTGTCACCCTTTAACTGTCCAATTTGCCAAAAGACAAGCTCTGACAGGCAAATACCCGAGACATCTCTTTTTAACCCTGCAGATTCTTCGACTGTGTCTCACCTCACCTCAACCTGAAGCCTTCCTGTGCAGCCTCATGGAGCTAAACCAGCCACCTGCAGCTTCCAGGATGACTAATATTCTCTGTGAGGAAGTATTTTTAGCTCTGTTTAGCCAAGCAGAACGTTTTACAGGTTTCAAAATCATCCACAGTTAAGATCTTGCACAGTTCCACAGGTGCTCAGAAAGGGCACTGCAGTGCTGGAAGACAATCTTGGGTTTCCTTTCACTATATCTACCTTTAGTTTACAGCACTTGGAGCTCAGCACAGTATTTTTCTCCTTTCCTATCAGAAATGATAATTCCCTTAAGCTTTATGGCACAAAGACCTTCCCTCACCTCCTCCTAGACAGCACATGCAGCTGTGCTTCAGAGACAGCCTTTCAGGCCTTTCAGATTAATCCTTGCTGCTCTTTTTGTGACCTGTTCCAGTATCTGGACATTTACTCAGCAGTGGCATGAAAACCTGCACTCAGTAGTCCAGAAATAGTTCAAAGGCTGCTACCTCCAAGTGAAAGCTTTCAGCTTCTTTCTCCTATTCACTTCCTTTCCTACCTTTGTACTTTAATATCTCTCTCTGGAGCACACCTGGCTTCTTCCCCTATCTTCCCCTGTTAATCAGCCACTTTACTGGAAGAAGAACCCAAGATTTTATCTAAACACATTGGGACACAGCCTGAAAGACCTTTGAGACAAAATGTTTCAGTTACCTTCACCATGTTTGCCAGGACAAAGGCTGGATTGTTCTCTGTGTCTGAGAGCAGTTGCCTAATGCCACTGATCCGGTCCCGGAAGTCTCTGGCACTCAGTAACCCCAGAATCTCCTTCACATACTCCTCACTTTCCAGGGCATTCCGAGGAGCTGGCCTCCTGCTGCCTTCACTGCCTGCTGACATCTCCCTGCTGGAGAGGAGAGAGTGACTCAGGGCACAGGTAAGCAAGCTGAGACAGCAGACTTGAATCTCAAACATTCTCTTTGCACTCAAGTGCAAATATCAGAAGTAAACAGAACCTTCTGCTGGAGGACTTCACTTTGAACATGGGGATGGAAGAAAAATAACCTGAGAGTAACTGTTGTTCCTAAAGCTTCAGAACACATTCCACTGCAAATGCATGTACACTGATCAGAGAGGTAAACCTCAGCTAGGCAGGAATCTCAGAATGGTTTGGGTGGGAGGCCATCCAGTCCAACCTCTCTGGGAGACCTGGGATAGGCTCTCACCTCCCTCAGCTCAAAGCATTTCTTCCTTGGATCTAGTCTAAATCTATCTTCTTTTAGTATAAAACCACCACCCTTGTCCTGCCCCCATCTTTCTTATCAGCCCTTTAAGTCCTGCAAGGCTGCAGTCAGGTCTCCCTGGAGCCTTCTCTTCTCCAGGCAGAAGAACTCCAACTCTCTCAGCCTGGCCTCACAGCAGAGACCTTCCAGCCCTCAGATCATTCCTGTGGCCTCCTCTGGCCCTGCTCCCCCAGCTCCATGTCTGTGCTGTGCTGAGGACTTCAGAGCTGGCCCCAGCCCTGCAGCTGAGGGCTCCCCAGAGCAGAGCAGAAGGGCTCCTACAGCATTCACAACCCTGTTGTGTTTCAATACTCTCTTGTGCCCAGGGTGTTATCCTAGAGGCCAAGTTACTAACAGGGTAAAACACTGAGGACTGTTACCTGTCAGTGACGTTGAGAGCATCTCTGGAAGTAGATGATGACCTGGAATGCCCAACACCACTGGCATGGGAACGCCTTCCTTTGGCTGAGGGTGTATCTAATGGCATCTCCCCCAGGCCCTGCACAGAGATGTAACCATTCACTGACCTGGCAAAAGCAAGTCTGACAGTCAAGTTGATTCCATGCAAGGAGTAAAGGCCTGCCCAAGGCAGCTGACAAACAGCACCTTGTCCTGCTGCAGTCACTGCTTGTCTTGCCCCCAACGCCCTCCCCTCACTCCCTGTAGCCTCACTGCCTACATCCAACGGCCACTGCCACCCATTGACATCTCCTGGTGGTTAAAGAAGGGCTCTTCCACACACCTTCTCCCGTAGGCTGGCAACAGATTCCTTCAGGTAAGCCAGATCCTTGGCTGGCACATACTTCTCAAGGGTTCTGTCAAAGTCAGGATGAGCCATCATGCTGCAGAGCATCTTCCGCCCGTAGAACCTGCAGGACACCAGATGGTGACACACAGCTGTGACCACAGCTCTGAGCTGGAACTCTCCTGACACTCACAGCTTCCTAGTTCCAAAGTAAGGAAGTGCAGAAGATTGCTGTCTGTATGTGTAACCAGACACCCCTTTCATCCTCCCACAAAGAAACTGTGCTCCAGAATCACTATTTCATCAACAACTGAGCAAATTAATGACAACAATCTTCCATTTCTTAAAAGAGGATGGTCCAGGCCTGCCAGCCAGACAGCATGGACCCCAGCACCAGCATTCTCTCTATGCCCAACACAGCACATCCTCTGAGCCCCTCTCCTGTCTCCAGCCAAGGCAGGCACAGTTGCAGCTGGCACTGACAGAATCATAGAGTCATTTTGGTTGGAAAGATCTCCAAGATCACCAAGTCGAACTGTTAAACCAGCACTGCCAGGACACCACTAAACCATGGCCCTCAGCACCACATCTCCAGGGCTTGGAAACCCCTCCAGGGATGGTGATTCCACCACTGCCCTGGGCAGCCTGGGCCAGGCCTGGACAAACCTTTCAGTGAAGAAATTGTTCCTAATCTCCAACCTAAACCTGCCCTGGCACAACCTGAGGCTGTTTCCTCTTCTCCTATCACTTGTTGTTTGGGAGAAGAGCCCAAGCCCCACCTGGCTCCAGCCTCCTCTCAGGGAGCTGCAGAGAGTGAGAAGGTCTCCCCTGAGCCTCCTCTTCTCCAGGCTAAGCAAGCCCAGTTCCCTCAGCTGCTCCTCACCACACTTGTGCTCTAGACCCTTCCCCAGCTTTGCTGCTGCTGGCTCAGGTAACCCCTGTCACATACACTGCCTTAACAGCCTTGGCAGCGCTGGCTTAAGGGTTGGGCTCCATGACCTTAAAGGTCTTCTCCAACCTAAGCAATTTGATTCTTCCACCTCCACTCACTGCAGAGGAACGCACACAGAGCTCTGCAGAGGCTCCAGCCCTCTGCAGCATGCTTACCTTCAGCCCGGGGTGACTAACCTGGTCTGCTGGGAGCTGTCCTGCACGAAGCGGGCTATGGCAGGGCAGAGCCGATCGGCCACGGCCTTGGCCCCGCCCAGGATCCGCTCCGCTCCCATCCGCTCCACGATGTCCGAGAGGTGCTGGGCTGTGCATCTCCTCACTGCTGAGTGCAGGTGGCTGCAGAGAACACAGCGGCTTAGGGACAGCTCAGCCCTGGAGCTCATCAGCCAGCATTCACCTGCTCTACCAGACAATGGCATGCACAAGCTTGCTTCTTTCATCTTTAGCATAACCTACAGCCAGCAGACTGCTGCTGTTCAGACACTGCTGCTGGCTGGCTAGGCAAGGCCTTGTGGAGCAGAGGGGTCTATGTCAAAGGATAATCCTTCTGATGGGATTTCACTTCATTCCCTCAAAACCCCACACTACAAGAATGCCAGTGAAGCCAGCTGTGACCTCTAGCTACACTTTCTGGATTAATAAAAGTAGTGACTTGCTTCTTTCTAGAATCTAATGTCTAGTTTTCCTTAAACTAATGGTAAGGCATTTTAGGAAGCACACCACTGCATATTCTTCCTATCAACTATAGGAAAAGCAAGTCCCTGTGCTCAGGAACACATCCTGTGTGGTTTCTATCAATCTAAATGGCTTCTAGAGATCTGGCAGAATCCTTTCTTCTTCAAAATGGGGCCAAGTAAACACCTCCCTGAGGGAAAAGCTGGGACCAGTTCACCAGCTCAGGCAGTGAACTACCCTTGGACATAAGTTCTGCTGTAGCTGCTGATCAGAGTGCACAATTCCACAGATTCCATCTTTTCCAGGTTTATTGTTAGTTTTGGGTTAAAAAAAAATCTTACTTGTTTTTAATTAAACTGCAGAAGACTCAGAGCACAGAGGAAGCTGTGAAACCTCTCCTGCACCATGGCAGGTCCCACCTCACTTAACACTAGCTTTGGCTTATGCTTGGTACCTGCTGCTACATCTGTGCAGCAGCCACACATCTTGGGGGCTTGGGAGAAGGGAAACACTTCAAGACTTAAAGGCTTAAAGACCTCCCTGGGTGGAAGCAAATCAGCCCCTGCTACCCATAGCTCATGGGAAACAGTTGGGAACCTTTCTGTACACCCCACATGACCTCAGAATGAATCACCATTGACAGACAAACCCCATGATTTCAGCATTTCTGAGACAGAACTGCTTTCAGATCTAGCCCTGGAATCACCAGGTGTCTATGCACTGAGGTGAGCTTACAGCAACAGTTCAGTATCTTTAGAGCAGCATCTCAGAGAGGCAAACAAAGATGTGGTTCATGATTCTTGCTGGCAAAGTCAAAACCAACTTTGTAGCCAAGGAAGAATCCTCTCTCCAGATATCTATCTACATCTATAGACACCACACCAAATAGATACAGCTATCTGCCTACTCAGGGTGCCAAGCATCAACACTTACAATCACAGCAGGCTTGAAATGAGAAGCAAACAGATCAAATTTCAAAGGTCTTATGCACTGTAGGCAAAGCCCTAACTGCTGATGTGGACACAGCAACATTTAGAGCTGTTTCAATAACTTCAGCTCAGAGAAGATCTCCTTTGTGTGGCTGCAGACAGAGCCTTTCCACTCTGTACTGGAGACACACATCACTGCTCCCCCAAACCTCCACTCTGAAAGGGAATTCTTGTGTTCACTGTTCCAGCCTCTGGTGACAACAGCTCCATATGCTCCATTTGTGACCAATAAGGGGAGAGTCTCCTGAAGCCAGTACTAGAGAGGCTGGAACTCAGCAGTGCTACTTAGGTTGTCCACAGATGTGTATGCATCAAAACCATCTGGTACTCCAGGATTTAGGCACAGCTTTGACTGAAGTCATCTGAGCTGTGAAGAAATGAATCCCTGCTTCAAATGCTTCAAAACAGACTCAGGTAATTTTGATGCTTTGGATCTCTGAAAAGGCATCTGAGTTCACAGACTGGAGGGGCAAGATATTGACAGGTCTAGAAAAGTCCAAGGGAGAGGTGAGTGTGTGAATGTGCCCCTGTAAACAGGGAGCTCAGATGTAGCCAGCTGTGACCAGCAGCATGGCTCAGCCAAGGGTTTCTGGGGACAGCTGGAGGTACACAGACAGACCACAGCACTGTGCAAAGTGCCTGCTCTGAAAGTCACTACACCAGCTAACTGTGGGCATGGGTCATAAACAGTTGAGATCCCAAGGCTGCTCCCTGCCTTTCAGTTTAAAGTCCAGATTGCTGCAGCATGGTTCTCACTGGCTTCCAGGAGACAGAATCAGTACATTCCACAAGCACCAACTTCCCAGGAAACAAAACATTTTAAGCCAGGACTAACTCTTCTGATTTGTAGCTGTGCAGAAAGCCTAAGGATTGATTTATAATGCTGCATCTGAAGTGTTCAGTGGAAGGGACTGGCTGCCAGAAACACAACCTGTTAAATGTGATCTGAGTGATCAGAGGTGAAGGGCACACAGGGAAGTATCCTGAGCACACTGGCATGCCTAATGGCTTGGCTGAGTACTGCTGGGAGGAGAGGGAATGAGCAGCAAAGAACAACATATTTAAGAGGAAAAGTGAAAGGAAGGAACTGCTACTGCAGACTGAGGTGAGCCAGGGCTCAGAACCAAACCATGCAGCCAGAAATGGAGGTTGTCAGGACTGAGGGACTCCAGAAAATAACAGGGCACCAGCACCACTGGGAGGGGAAGGAAAATGCAGACAGAGACTATTAACCAGCCAAGTCCCAAGAGGAATAGGAAATCAACCAAGATAGCTGCAGCCAGAGAACTTTTAAGTTATAAATCATCCTTCTAAACACAAGAGTAGTGCTGCAAACTGAGAGGCAGGCATTGGATTGCAGAGCAAATGGCCACTGAGAACATGATGTGAGCTTCAGGAGGCAAAGCAAACCAGCAGCTTCCTACACATACAATACTAACAGCAAATCAAATTACTGAAGTGTTGCAAAGTGACCAAAGAACAAACCAAGCTCCAAAAAATCATCAGCCAGCTTTTTATATCATCTACAGGAAAATCCAAGGGGGCTACATTTCCCTTGTATGCAAACAACCCATGCCCTGGGTAGTTTTGCAGAGCTGACCTGGGATGTTCTCACATTTCTGCCCATTGGATGTTGATTATTTTAATTTTTAAAGGCTGTATTTGCTAAATTCAGATGTATTCACAGGTTATTTCTTCAGAAAGTCTTTGGGAGAATTACCTCTGCCCTCCATTTAGGAGAGAACACAGTGCACGTGCCGGAGTCACGTTAGTAACCATAGCCTTCAGTGCTTTGTCTACCTCTTCCCTTATAAATGTGTTGGATTCCCCAGCTTTGTGCAGAAGGACCTTCACTGTATTATCCAGCTCTTGATCCATGCTCCTCTTCAGGTGGGTGAACAGATCCCCTAAACAGACCACAGCAGCCCTGGAGACCCCTGAGCGTAGATTCTTCACCTGCACCCAGGGAAAACCCAAACAGTGAGCAGTGCTTACAGAACACACTTGGAAACACATCAGCCTTAACCTCTCCCTTGGCAATCTGTCAGTGACATTGAAAGCAACTGAGAAACACATTTCTAGCTCGATTCCCAGTGCCTGACAATTCAAATACATTCTCAAGTCACAGTCTGGATTGTCCTCAGTCTCAGCACATCAGACCACAGGGGGATCTGAGGCATCAGCTGCTCTGCTGAACAACAACCCCATCCCTTTGAGACTCTCCAGCAGAGGAAAACTATCCACACAGGAATATATGACTTCCCCTCAGCGTGCCTGAGAGCTACCAAACACATTCTACAGAGACACAGAGGCAGGGAGATGTTCTGAGAGGAAAACTGCACCTCTTGAGCCACAGCCAGGCTTGTTTCGTGCAGCTTTGTGCTCAGAACAGCTGCATGGTAGGCAGACAAGCATCTGACAAAGTTCAGACCTTCAATTTTCTTCTCCCTATGCAAAAAAAAAATACATATATATATTTCAATTCAAGACTTTTGCAAATTGCCAGCCAGTTATTAAACCACAGGCTGGTAAGGAACAAGGCAGCCAACAAATCAGACTGTGAAACAAAGCCATGCCATATCTTGGAGGAAAGCCTTTCACAGGGAGTCTTTACCCTGATGTGGCAGCAGGACTGCTTTTACACACCAGTCTCTCAGCTCCTTCCCACAGTTGTGCCCACACCTTGCACTGGTGGCACTGGCAGGATCACTGGCCTTGCCCTGGAACTGCAACCTCCCTTCATCAGTATGAACACACTGACAGTGGGTGACAAAGGTATCAGTTGGGCCCACTCCAGAAGAGAGCTTAAACTGAGACATCTCTACAGTCCTGGGGAAAAACCCAAACCTGAGAGACATTTCCCCTCTGGGCACTGGGGAGGCCACACCTCCAATCCTGGGCTCAGTTTTAGGTGTCTCATTCCAAGGACACTGAGGTGCTGGAGTGTGTCCAGAGTAGGACAGCAAAGCTGGGGAAGGGTCTAGAGCACAAGGGTTGTGAGGAGCAGCTGAGGGAACTGGGGTTGGTCTCTTCTCCCAAGGAACAAACAGTAGGACAAGAAGAAACAGCCTCAAGTTCTGCTAGGGGATGTTTATGTTGGATATCGGGAACAATTACTTCCCCAAAAGGGTTGTCAAGGCCTGGCCCAGGCTGCCCAGGGCAGTGGTGGAGTCACCATCCCTGGAGGGGCTCAAAAAACATGGAGATGTGGCACTTTACAACACAGCTTAGTGGCCACGGTGATGCTGGGTTGACAGCTGGACTTGACCTGGGAGGTCTTTTCCAACCTTAGTGATCCTACAAGTCTCTAAAAGCTTAGCTATTAAGCCTCAGTTTACAGCAGTTACAGTTTAACCTAGGTCTGGACTAAAACACTTTGTTCTCTCTGTCACTTGCAGTCCTTCTCAGGGCTTTTGATCTTATGCCCACTCTGAGGGGGTTCAAGTTATCAAGCTAAACACCTCCTACATGACATCTGGGAGCTAGCTAGATGTTTACACCTACCAGTCCTCATCAGCTAGAAGTGTCAAGGCTTCTGTCAGTGCCACTTCTGGTTTCAGGAAGGGCTGCAGTTCTGAGGGGTCCATGATTTCTGGGCTGTGAGTGACGGAGGGGGTTTGGTCTTTGTAGCGTCCTCGTGTCCCAGGAGAAACCTCATCTGCAATGTCAAACAGAGGGAGGGGTGAGGGGGAGCTGGGGGGCTGTGAGGGGGAGCTGGAGAAGCTAATTCACTCCAAGGAAGGAAACAGAACAAGTCTGAGGTGTAGACTTCCTGTTGCTAAGGGACCAGGTTTCCAGACAGACAGTTCCATCCTCAGTCACTCAGCATTTCACTCAGGCAACCAAGCAGCACTCCAGAAGTCACAAACACTGTGCTGTTTGAGGACAAAACATGCAGTGTGTTAAAAGCCAGGGTGGCAGTGAAACTGGAAGAGCCACTTGAGAGCTTCTGAAGACCACTGGCCACCATCAGTTTGAACTTCTGTTCTGAAATATCCCTCCTGCTTATTTGGAAGGCATCTCAGTGACTAAACCTACCCAGAAATGCTTCCCTTGGAGCCACTTTGCCACTAACACATTAAACCATTCAAACTGCTGAGGAAACAAAAAACCTCTCTCATGTTTCAAACACCTTCCTCACATTACAGATGACAAAACACTTCCAGAGAGCAGAGATCAATTCAAATCCCCTTCACCAGCACCCCCAAAGTGCTCATCTTCCAGAGCACAAATAGATCAGGTGAAGCCTGGCTGTACCTTGGGACTGTAACAGCTTACCAGAGTCTAGCAAGGCTGAACATTTTCTCCTCTTCAAACTGGAGCCTCTTTTGAAGGAGGGAGTCAAGGCCACGTTCTCTAATGACAGAGATACATTTCTTGATGGTGTTAAGATATCTCCCCAGAGACTGAACTCTAGAGAAGAGAAGGAAATGCTCAAAAAACAACAACAACAAATCAGAAAAGAAGGAAAACACAGCAGTATTTCCAGTCTTAATTTGTCCTTTGACATCTTTCTTAATGACAGTCTTTCAACTCCTTCCCACAAACACCTTCCCCCATTCTCTTCACTAGACTGGCAAGAAGTGACCAAGAGCAAACTGCAGGGCACAATGAATCCATCACCACCTCATGCTGCACTAAACAGCCACTATGGGCAAGTACCACAGAGCTTTAATTGCCATTCTCACAGCATTTCACAGTCTGTTAGGCAATTAAGACAAACAATCCTCACTTTCTGTTGTGGTTTTCTCTGCTTCCTTCAGTTTCACTCCTTCCCAAGGGTTCTCTTCCTTCCCTTCAAGGTCTCTGCCTTCCTGTTCTCTACAGTGAGGTTCTGGTTCTTCTTGCTTCCTACGTCTCATCTTCTCCTGGGCAGATCTGGACATGACAACTTTCATCTGCAAAACAAAACGAGTGCACCCACTGTGACAGGCCATGGAATATAATGCACAAGCTAACTTACTGCCCAGCTCTTGATGCTGTCTAAGGCAGAGCATGGACAAGCACTCTTCTCACCATTTACACAGCAGAAGGGAATTATTCACATAAATATCCTGCCCAATCCTGAGAAGAGCTGAATGGGTGCCTCCTGCATGGCCTATGGCAAACAGAAGTAACATTCCAGCTTTCAGAGAACTCTCAGAGCTGGAAGGGACCTTAAAAATCATCTACTCCCAACCCCCTGCCTGCCAGGGACACCTCCCACTACAGCAGGTTGCCCACAGCCCCAGCCAGCCTGGCCTTCAAAGCTTCCAGGAATGGAGCTTCCACAGCCTCTCTGGGCAACCTGTGCCAGTGTCTCCCCACCCTCACAGGGAAGAACTTCCTCCTAATATCCAATCTAAATCTCCCCTCCTCTAGTTTGCATCCATTCCCCCTAGTCCTATCACTACCTGACCTCCTAAGCAGTCCCTCCCCAGCTTTCTTGTAGCCCCCTTCAGATACTGGAAGGCTACAATAAGGTCTCCTGGGAGCCTTCTCCTCTCCAGACTGAACAACCCCAACCCTCTCAGCCTGTCCTCATAGCAGAGGTGCTCCAGATGTGTTTAAACACATCAGGGAAAAAATCAGGAGAATCTACAGTATCTCAGTCAGAGAATAAAGGTCTAGAGGCAAAGATCTTCTATTCCCTGGCAGTGTTGGTGTGGTTCCTTAGAATTGTACCTAACAAATCCACAGGCTGGGCAACTCCCTCACATTTAAGCACACAGGTTGTGTTTTAAACAGTGGATGTTACTAGTGGAATCTGACTCTACTCTCTTACCTATTGAAGACAGCTCCTCATGGAAATATTTAACACATTCCTTCATTTACTCCTTTGAATTTGACCCCTCAAAGTATTCCCATCTCCAGTGGCATCAGAACTCAGCCATGTGAAAGCAGGAAGTGAGACAGAAACATGCTCAGAAGCCCTTACCTCTCTTTCACTCTCAGCATGGCAATGAGCAGCACTGTTCTGGATGCTTCTCCCCCAGGTCCCTGCTGAGGGCTCGGTCTCCTCTCTGCCAGCTCCCTCATCTCCATTCAGTGCACATGCTATGGACTGGCTGTGTGCTTCTGCAGGAGGAGGACTCCCCAAAACACCTGGAAGGCAGATCATGCTGTGTCCTCACCAGAACAACCACTTTACTCAGCAGAACTTACCTAATGACACTGCCAGTGCCAATTGCCACCCAGCAGTACTCTGGCTCTGCTCTGCCAAGGAGCATGGACACAGATACATGTGCATACACTGGGCTCCAACCAGCACCTAACCTTCCCCCTTCCAGCTGGAGATACTCTCTGATTCTACCATGTGCTGCCTCTCTTGGCTGCTGGAAGGGAACAGCAGCTCCAGCAACTGCAGAACTGCAAAACTCCTTGAGCCTGGAGATGGTTCACAATCCCAAATGTTGTAGCAAACCTGTACCAAACTCTATAAAGTGACATTCTCCCTCATTTTCACACCATGCTGGGACATAAGAGATCGTTTTGGCTTTGCAATACCTTTACCAACACTAACAACTGCATCTTCAGGCAGGACACTTGGTGAAATGAACTCTAGACTGTCCATCTGTGGGAAGCAAGATGCTGACTCTGCAAGACCTGAAAAAACCCAAAGCAGCCAATGTGGATGATGTAGTTTAAATTTGGGTAATGTTTCCTTCTTCTAAATGCCATCATACACCACACCTCAATTTATCAGCCTGGACAGGATGAGGGTTGGGGGAGAGGAACCTCATGGAGTTCAACAGGGGCAAGTGTAGTGCCCTGCACCTGGGGAAGAATAACCTCAGGGACCAGGACAGGCTAGGGGTCACCTGCTGGAAAGTAGCTCCAAGGAGAGGGACCTGGGAGTGCTGGGGGACAACAAGTTCACTGTGTTATCCTGACACAGAGAGGCACAAACCCTGGAGTCACTGTGTGAACTTGTGGCCAAGAGGGTGAATGGTCTCCAGGGGTGCATGGAGAGGAGTGTGACAAGAAGGCAAAGGGAGGGTCTCAGGATCCCCCTCTGGAGATCACCCAGTCCAACCCCTGCTCAAGCAGGGGCACCCACAGCAGCTTGCCCAGGGTCACCTCCAGCTGGCCTTGGAATCTCTCCACACAAGGAGACTCCACAGCCTCTCTGCAAAGCCTGGGCCAGGGCTCCAACACCCTCACAACGAACAAGCTTCTCCTCCTACTCAGCTGCAACCTCCTGGGTTCCAGTTGGTCCCAGTGCCCCTTGGGCTGTCCCTGGGCACCACTGAGCAGAGTCTGGCCCCAGCCTCTTGTCTTCTGGCCTTGAGCTCTTGCTGGGCATTGAGCAGCTCCCCCCTGGGGCTGCTCTTCTGCAGGCTAAGCAGCCCCAGGGCTCTCAGCCTTTCCTCCTGCCACAGATGCTCCAGTGCCCTCAGCATCTTCCTAGCCTCTGCTGGACTCTCTCCAGCAGTTCCTTGTCTCTCTGTAACTGGGGAGCCCAGAGCTGGACCCAGGACTCCAGCTGTGGCCTGGCTAGGGTGGAGTAGAGGGGAATCTGCATTTCCCTGTACCTCACTGTGAGTGTCAAAGAACAGTATCACTCAGCTTAAATTTCATAGCAGGTAATGAACTGCTGGGAACATTTTGAGCCTTCTGACTCTCACTCAGTTGGTGCTCAATGAATTTACACAGCACTGCACTGAAGTCTGAAGTGCAGATACACACAGCTGCACTAACACGTTACCCTGACACAGAGGCACAAACCCTGGAGCTCCTCTCACCTGCAGTACCACAGTATGATCCCAGTCTGACCAAACAGCAGCTAGCATTTCCCTTTGTATTTTTAAGTGCTGAAGGGACATGAGCTCACTGAACAAGCAAGAACAGACATCAAGTGACCATCCTGTTACACCAAGGAAGGTATGGATTGAAAAACACAGCCAAATACCTGTGCTGGAGTTATGTTCTGCCACATTTAGGTCTTTGCTTCTTCCTGAAGATGCCCTTGCAGGCTGTGATTTGCTGCCAAGAAGTGGAAAGGTGTCTGACCTGTTAAAATACAAACCACATTCTTACAGGTACAGCTCTAGAGAGCAGCCAGAGCCCAGCTGTGCCCAGCCCCAGGGCAGCAGCAGTCAGTCCACTTGCTGCCAGCACTCAGACACATGACTAGGAAACCTGCTCTGAAGATCCTAAGCAAAGCTCATGCTTCAGAAGCTTCTCTAGGACCAGTATCAAGTTCCCCCTTCCCAGGGGAGTTTATCAGTGATGAACTGATCCTTCCCAAAGTAAAGCCTACACTCTTGTTGCCCAACCCCACAGCTTTTGGGATCAATGCTCATTTCCAAAGCATCTAAGCTAGATTCTGTGGTATTTTTATGGACAGTCCAAAGTTTCCAGTGTCCTCTTGATACATTTTGTCCCTTCTACAAATTCAGCCTTGCTGCCAGCTGTCTCCTCTCTCCCTCCCCAGTTCAGAATTCCTGCCTGTGAATCCTGTCAAACATTAAGCTTGGGTGTCCCTGACTAATGGACACTGCATGTGGCACAGAAGTCAAACCCTGCCTGGAAGAGCACCACACACAGGAGTTTAGAGGTCTTCTGCTGTTGGAATCTGTTATTTGAGAGATGATTTTTGTCACTGTGATTCAGCAGGGAAGATTCATCTATAAATTAGTTCTGAGACTGCACAACAGTGAAACTCTTCCTGAATCATTCCAGTCTCCCTCCATCTCAAAAAATCTTCCTTCTGCATGTTCCCTCTCCTCCTCCTGTGCTGTCAAGACAGTTGTATGCCAGTCATAAAAAGATGCATTAATACATCCATCATAACAGTGAACCTCGGTTCAGAGCTACAAGAATCTTTGCTGTGGCCTCTGGGAGAAGCAAAGGAGATTCTGGCCTGCAAAATGCCTCAGAAACCTCTTTATTGCATTCAAAACTAACAGCTCATACTGCTCAGAACCAACTGGGTCACTGCTCTCTGCTACTGGAGTAACATGTGTCACCACACCACTTCTTGCCAGCACAACTCTCTGAAGGCATCCTTAGTTACCAATGTTCTGTTAGGAACCAAATGGAAACAGCTCAGGGTTAGCAACAATAAGAAACATCCATATTGCCCTCCTCTTGCCACAAAAACCCAGGCCATTCCTTCTTCAGTGTCCAGGCTAGAATAAGCAAACCCTAGCCTTGCCCTGAACTCCTCCTCCTCCTCAGTCCCTTGCTGAGGCTATGGTTCACACAGCATCTATGGGCAGGCTGAAGCCTTCATAAAATATCTACTCCCACTGGCAGGAACTGACTGCACTGTGCTCCTCTGCCTGCCCCAGGGAACTCTTTCAAACTAAAAGCCAGCACAAACTAGAATAATATCATTAAGAAACGATTCTATAGAGCAATGTAGTTTTGATAGGAAAGTAATTCATCCTGCCTTGGAGCAGCTCTACTGTGGCAGCAGGGCTAGGGCAGGGATTGGCCTTCTGGGCTGGGCACTGGGGAGGCCGCAGCTCCAATCCTGGGCTCAGCTTTGGGCTCCTCACTCCAAGAAGGACACTGAGGTGCTGGAGTGTGTCCAGAGAAGGGCAGGGAAGGTGGGGAAGGGTCTAGAGCACAAGTGTGATGAGGAGCAGCTGAGGGAACTGGGCTTGGTTAGCCTGGAGAAGAGGAGGCTCAGGGGAGACCTTCTCACTCTCTGCAGCTCCCTGAGAGGAGGCTGCAGCCAGGTGGGGCTTGGGCTCTTCTCCCAAGGAACAAGTGATAGGACAAGAGGAAACAGCCTCAGGTTGTGCCAGGGGAGGTTCAGGTTGGACATGAGGAACAATTTCTTCCTGGAAAGGGTTGATCCAACATTGTCCCAGGCTGCCCAGGGCAGTGGTGGAGTCACCATCCCTGGAGGCATTGGAAAGCCATGGAGCTGTGGTGCTGAGGGCCATGGTTCAGTGGTGACCTGGCAGTGTTTGGTTAACAGCTGGACTTGGTGATCTTGGAGGTCTCTTCCAACCTCAATGACTCTACGGCTCTATAAAAACCCAAGCCGTTAAGCCCAGCAATCTTCTCTAAAAAAACACAGCACAGATCTCCTCCCTTTGAATGCTGAACTCCCCCCAGCAGAGCCTGTGTGGGAGAATCTGACAGCAGCATTTACAGACCAGTTCCACTCACATTTTCCTCCTTCTCTGGGGCAGGGTGGACACAGGGGAAATCAGAGACTCCTGGCTGTAAACTCCACTCTCGCTGCAGGAGCCCGTGCTGGGGGAGGAGCCGTGGGAGGAGCAGTCCCCAGACAGCTCCAGGGTCAGAGCAGAGTCCGGGCTCTCCAGTTCTGCAGTGTTGCTGCTGAGCTTTGCCCTTTTCTTAGCTGCACTGTTTCGGAGGGAGCGAAGCGAGTTCTGCATCTAGAGAGGGGTGGAGACAAAGTGCCAGGTCTGATCACTGCAGGGGCAAAAAGCTTTGCTTCAGGCATAAGAAAGCATGTTTCTGAGTGCTCCGTTCAGCAGCTCAGAGCACATGCCTCTGCTGGGCAATGGGATGGCCATTTCCACAGGCTATGCCACAGTGTAATGAACCCTTGCATGGTTTTCACTTCACCAGCACGATCACCCTGCCAGCAAAGCAAGTTCACAGCAGCACTGTGTTCTCCACTCTGCAAAGCACACTAACAGACCCCTGCACACATGCATTAGCTATGTCTTTAATGGACTCAGGGAAGAGTTTGATGGCTGCTAGTCCCCACAACTGGGAGCTCAGGCTGCTCAGCGCAGCACTGCACAAAGCTGAAGTGAATCCTGAGCAGAGCCCAGCTCCTGCTCAAACCAGCAGGGAAATCTGTACTGCCTAGAGCCTCATGCTGCTGCATGTTCTCTCCTCTTCTGGCTGAGTATCTCTGATGGAAAAAAGAAATTCTGTTTACCATCCCATGTTCCTTTCAGCAGTGACTAGAGGAGGGAAGATATAGTGGGGCAAAGGCTTGAAGTCCCACTGCAACTGCTCTCAACTCCACAAGGGCTAAAGACAGGATCTGAGATTCACTTTCTCTGACCTGTGACATGGATGCTGACCTGCCAAGCCTAATGCCAAATGTGTCTGTGCCATGCAGGTGACACCACATTCTCCCAGCTTCACATAAGTTCTTTTCATTTTACTCCATGAAGAAAAAGTGACTGAATTCTGAGAGAGCTGGGACCTGCTGTGAGGGCGTCAGGGACAGCAACCCAGAGGGCTGAGGGAACTCCCAGGCTGAGGCAAGTGAACCTTCCAACAAGTTACTCATTACTTCAGGCCCTTTGCTCTAACCAAAGAGAAGAAGGCATGAAACTTAAAATGAAGCCAAGACAATGAGCAGAGAGGCTGCATAAAGGCCCATGGTTCTGCCTGGGTTCTGTGACAACTGGAACACCATGACTTTGCCTCTGAGAACAACAGGGGAGATGAAGATGTCTGGACCAACCATGAGAAACATGCTTCAGCACTGGCACTTTTTGCTTTAGTTATCTTCTATCAGGCACCCAACAGCATCTCACTGCAAACCTACTGATGACTGCCAGAAAACTGAAGCCAAAAACATGACTTTCTGCCTCTTGTTTAGAAAAACAAATGAAGTTCCCAGCGTATCAACAGTTAAAAGTGTGTGATGTCACAGCCAAACCAACCTCCTCTTGGTCCACTTCCTCATCATCAACATTCAGCTCTGAGAGATCAGCTGCTAGCTTCCTCTCCACCTGGTTCAGCCAGGGGCCCTCACACTCCTCGTGTCTCCACCTGGCCAGGCTGAGCTCCACCTTGTCTGGCAGCGGGCTGGCGAGGCGAGGGAGGGGGGGCACGGGTCTGCTCCCCTTCAGGCCCCTGCAGGAGGATGGGCCTCTCAGCAGGGTGGGCTTCAGCTCCAGAGCAGAATGGTTCTCCTGCAAATCCTCCCCTAAGGAAGACAGAGGCAGATGTCAGCCCTTGGGCAGGGTGGCAGGGACACAGCACTCACCAGAATAAGTTCAGGTCTCATTTCTCTGTCACCTCAGAGAGCTCCTGTGCAGTGAGGTGAGTGGTAAAACACACTCATGCACATAGCCTTCTGTGCTATTGACAAGACATTTCAGGGGCCTTGTTTGCAGAGGGAAAGCAAGTCTGAACAAAAGCAATAAGAACTTCAAAACACCTGTAGTGTGTTGAACACAAAGCCTGTCCCCTGGGCAGGTAAGAGACACTAAGGAGTATCCAACAGGATTCAGGAACTTCCTTGGTCAGAGATTTGATCCAAGCCACTTCACAGAATCCCAGCGTGCTGGGGGCTGGAAAGGACCTCTGGGGATCACCCAGTCCAACCCCTGATAAAGCAGGGGCACCCACAGCAGCTTGCCCAGGATCACCTTCAGCTGGGCGTGCAATCTCTCCCCAGAAGGAGACTCCACAGCCTCTCTGGGCAGCCTGGGCCAGGGCTCCAACACCCTCACAACAAACAAGTTTCTCTGCACCTGTTGAGTCCTGCCCAGTGGCCACCACTCAGAGAAGGTGCAGCCAGGATGGGCTGCTCACATATTTGTACGTACATACACACACATTTAATGGACCTGAAAGCAGATGTCATTACATTGAGCTCACTCCTACCTGCACTGTCTCCTGGCTTTGGACAGAGAAGCTGCTTCTGTGAACTAGGCTTGGGCAGTCCTTCAAAGCTCTTGAGAGGCCAGGAGTTGGAGAAGCTCATGGTGTTATCACCTGACTTCTTTGGAGAGTCACCTGGAGAGGAGAGGTGCTTGGGGCTGTTCCTGGCTGACGACAGAGGGTAAGAGGGCAGGAGGAAGGTGCCCTGGCTTGCACTGGGACCTTGGAAGGATGTTGTCTGCTGTGCTTGATTGCAAGAACCTCTCTGGGTCTTGCTGGAAAAATTCAGGCTGGAAAACACTGAGCAGAGACAAAGAGAAGAGTATGGGTGGTAGTTAGCCTCTTGGATAGCTCTTACAGCAACAATCACTTACCATGAAATCATAGCCAGCTGGACTCACAAACTGCAGGTCACCATTTTACCCAAGCAGACAAAACAGCTAACCTCAGATTGCAGACTGCACTGTCCTTCAAACACCAATGTCCTCCTTCTGTATTGGCCAAAGGAGTCTGAGCCCAAGGTATCTGTCAGTCATGATTTGAAGAGCTAGACTGAGTGAAGGAACAATGCAGGTAGATTGAACATGGTTCTTTTGCTTCAACAGGATTCTGTTGCTTGGTGCTCCCTCTTCCAAGCCTTCATAGCACAAAACCTGGCACCACCACTCTCATTTGAGTACAAATAAAACACAAATGTCATAAATTCTACCTCCTAAAACCCCTGAAATCCAAATGCAATTATTTCCCAGAAACCAGTAGGCCAAAAGTGGAAAGATGAGAGTAGCTCTGGAACTAGGGTGTTCTGATTGTTCCCCAGGGAAAGCAGATGCACATTCTCCACATGCACTCAAGCTTTGAACCATGCAAGTGGAAAAGAGGACAAGTTTTAACAAAGCTCCTGACAGCCTCTGGCAGGGTCACTGTGCATTGGCCACCTCAGTGCTTGTTGAGAGAACAGCCCCACAAACAGCTCCATTGGCACAACTGGGAGGAGGAGGAAGCACAGACCAGGACTGAGAACAAGTGACACTGTGAGTTGGGCTGAGAGAACCTATTAATTGTTTATGTCACTCCAAAGAAAACCATTCAGCTGTGCCTTTAACTATAGCACAAACTCCCTTTACAAACCAGAGGGCTCCAAGGTCTTAAATTAATGGAGAGAGATTCAGACTAGAGAGAAGGAAGAAATGGTTTTAGTTTGAAGGTGGTGAGAGCCTGTCCCAGGCTGCCCAGAGAGGTGGGAGATGTCCCATCCTTGTTTGGGGCTGTGAGCAACCTGCTCTGGTTGCAGATGTCCCTGCTGACTTGCAGGGGGTTGGACTAGATGACCTTGGAAGGTTCCTTCCCACCCAACCCAGTCTGTGATTCTAAGGTCTCTGCCTCCTGCTCCTGGTGTTTTCCAAGGCTGCAGCATCCCAGTGCTCCCCAGGTATCCCTGGGGCAGCAAAACTGAGACAATCAAGTCAGGTGTGGTGTGTACTGCTGGAGAAAGGCTCAAGGAACAGGAACACCTGGCACAAACAATGGTTGCAGAGACATAACTCAGCAAGTGTGGGCAGGTACCCAACAGCCTTGTGAAGGCCCAGGCTGAGAGAAGACAACATTGGCTTTGCACTTCCAAAGGCAGAAAAGAGACAGGAAACTTCTCCTTTCTTTCCACAGGCATGAGAAACACAGTTAAGTGGCTAGAAGTAAATCAAGTTCCTCCCTATCTTCCAAGAAGGATGCTAGCTCTAACCCTTATCCAGCACATCTGGACCACTCAAAGCAGCTCTGTCCAGACAGGGAGGTTATTCCTTCACTAAGTGTGCATCTGGCATTTTTATTACTGGTACTAGCGATGAACAGACAAGTTTATACCTGTTCCAGGTCCTGCTTCCTCTCAGCCTCCAGTGCTAGGGTCCAGATGCTCTCAGTCAAACCCCTCACTTCCCTCTTGAGGGCAGGAGCCAAAGCTCCCTGACACAGCAGAGCCCTGGCTACCTGGCTAGCAAAAGCTGTCCAGAGACCACCACAACCTAAAGCACCACTATGAGCATGAAGAGCTTGAGAGGCACCAACACTTGCCTCAGCAGCACAGCAAGCTCTCTTCCACCTGGCAGGGAAGCACAGAGGCATTTCCAAAGTGACACCCTCTGACTTAGAGCACAGTTAGAATCCACATACCTTTGTCCTGCTGACAGTTATTCAGTCCTAAGAGCTGTAACTCTGAGTCCACACTGCCACTCTTCCCACGTAGCTGTGTGCAGCCAAGGCTTCCACATCTCCCTGCAATCTGTGCCTGGGGAGAGCCCCCAGCACCTTGCAGAAGAGAAAGACAAATAACCAGGTAAATACTTAACACATGGAATTCAACATAGAACATCAATGATATTTAACAGGGAGCTAAGGCACTGTCTCCTTTTCAGTGTAAAATAGAACTCCTTTCACAGGAGCTAAGTCAAGAGCTCCTAAGCAACCTCTTAATGCTACTCCCAGGCACCAGCTGGCAGAATGGCTGGAAGCTCTTCCAGGGCACTTTTCCAGCTGAGGAGAAGGAAAGCCCAGCACAATCCCCTCTTTGAATAGATGACAAGAAAGGGAAGACAACACCCTCAGACCCCCAAAGCCAGTGAGTTTCCTCAGAGTGATGTCCCCCAGTCCACTTGACATGCCACACATGCCAGTGCTCCTCAGGACAAGGAGAGAGCTTAGCCTGCTGCCCAGGGAAGAGAAGAAATCAGGTCTGGTCTTGCCTGCTCTTTTCAGAAGCCTTTTGCCAATGAAAACACAAATCACCATGTCCACATTGCTAGTGTAAATTAAGTGGAGCACTACACCTCCAGTCTTCTACAGACCTGCTTGCCAAACACAGGCCATTTGTCATGCTCTAAAACAACCTTTAGAGCTCCCTCTTAGCCAGTTTTCCACTCTAGCTCTTTATGCAAAGCAGAAGAGACAAAACACACCAACCCAGAAGAGATATGCCTTGCTCTGCATTCCTGAGCAGCCCACCATGCAGAAATACAACCTTCCCAACATGCTGTCTGCTCTATTGGCTGGTATTTCATACCCTACTGCCACTATCAGCTAGCTCTTGACAGCATCTCTTTTATGGTAGCAGCTGCTGTGCTAGCCCACAACAGAGCCCTGCTCCAAACCAGTCAGATTCTGTGTGGCCAGGTAATGTGCTACTCCATCTCCAACTTACAGTGTGCTTTACAGCATGAACACTGGCTGAAATACTCTGTTCCTGATCCCCATGGCATTTCTTGCTCCTCAATCTGCAAAGCAGCTGAAAGCTCAGTATCCCAGGGACACCCCCAGTCCTTTTCTTCAATCCATCTGTTCATATAACCACAGCACTGGCTTTGGGCTGCTGTCTGCACAGAAGCTGATCTCTAAACTCCCTTGGGTCCACCCAGACAAGTGACAATGTGTGTGTACAGCAGGGCTGCCAACAGGGCTCTAGGTTCTGCAGTGGTGTACACAGAAGAGTGGCAGAGCTGTGCCCAGTGCTCAAGCCTTGGCATAAATGACAGTAAGTAACCAACTCAGCAAATGCTAACTCAGGCTCATAGCCACAGGTTTCTGCTCAGCTTCCTCTAAACTGGTTTTCAAATGGCAGACCAAACAGTTCTCTGTGTTGACACTTACCAGCACAAACAGAAGGATGCTGAGAGTTAAAATCAACACTATTCTGGAATAAATTCCTTGATGGCTTTTTTCTACTGAAAAATAACTCTTCACTGGCTGCTGCTCCTTGAGAGGGCTTTGACTTGGGGGGATGAAGATCATTGGATGTAGACAACTGCAGGAAAAAGGAAAATCAAGAACCAGTCAAGTGTGTGAAAAGACTGCACATCCCTTTTCTGTCCAGACAACAGAACCACTCACCAACACCTGTCCTCCAGACCCACCACAGCCCAGACCTGTCTCTCCACAACACAGCTACTCAAACCACTCTGTCTGTTCAAGAATATTTCTTATTTATTTTGGATCAGCACTAGTGTGGCAGCAGGACTAGGGGAGGGATTGGTCTCCTGGCCTGGGCACTGGGGAGGCATCTCCAGGCTACAGCAGCTCTGCTCTCCTGGCATACACAAGGCTCCACACAGAGCGTGAACAGAAATGGAAATATTTATTCATGACTGGAAAGAACAGCAGCACTTCAAGGGTGAAACCTCCTTTACTCAACATCCTGGCTGTATGAATGAAGAGCCTGTATCCAACACACACACTACATTCATTTCTAAAAGGATGTGTTTTTAATGTCACTGAGGATCTTTATACAAAGAGAAAAGAGGAGTCCCTGAAAGTCTTGCAAGTGAACTGATTGAGTCAAATAAATGCTAGCTGCAGCTCCATGGCCTGATTTAATATCCTGAAGGGGGTTAGTTGACTATTCTAACAGGCTTTCACAAAAAGAAAGCAGACAGAAGCTCAGCCTGCATGGACAGCATGGCTGTCAGCATCCACTAATTGGTTTTAAATGATTATAGTATTTACTTTGTCACACAGCATCTTCAAAATAGATTTGTGCATGGTTATGGAACATGGACAAGAAACTTGGAAGAGCTGCATCCAAAACTTCAGGTCCCTTCCCAGCAAAGAAGATTCACAAGACACTAGCAGGCAGACACCCAAGCCCAGAGACATTCCATCTCCAGAGCCTACCAACAAGCCTCCTACTGAGGAAACAACCCTCCCAATTCAAACCTTGAAATGATGCATGTCTAACTCTCCTCCTCCTAAAAAAAATGACTCACAGAAGGTACCTGTTAGCAGTAAATAAGTAAGTGTATTTCCATGCAGTGCCTTAAAAACCCAAGCAGCTCCCTAAGGGAGAGTCAGTCATCCCTGCACCAAGAGCCAAGGCACACAGCCCTGTGGACACAGCTCCTGGGTGGAAAAGCCTCCCAGCTGCTGGCAGGGGTTTGCTGGCTAAGAAAAATGGCAAAAAGGTTGCCTTTAGTCCAAAACAACCACATTTCAATTCACTGTCAGGCATTCCACCAGCTCCAGGTTCAGCAGATCTGATTAAAACTCATCCAGGTGAACAAACCAAAGTCTCAAGTCTGAAGCATTTCTGAAGCACTGGAAGCAAAAATGCTCAGGAACTGCATAGAAAATCTTCCCTGGAAGCCACTAGACTTTTTAATTGGCCTTTAGGGATTAGACTCTCACTGACAACATCTGCCAACAACTGCTTAAAGCAGCAAGGAGAAATCTCCAGGAGCTTCAGCAGAAACTGGACCAGCCTGAGCCCCAAGTTTAATGGAAGATAACAGAAGGAATCCAGCAGGTATCAAATTATTTAGTAAGAGCAGAGCAGGAGATATGAAGCTCTGCAAAGGACAAGAAACACCAGGAGAGGTTTAGGTTGGACATTAGGAACAGTTCCTTCATGGAAGGGGCTGTCAAGGCCTGGCCCAGGCTGCCTAGGGCAGTGGTGGAGTCACCATCCCTGGAGGCACTGGAAAGATGCAGAGCTGTGGTGCTGAAGGCCATGGTTTAGTGATGACCTGGCATGTTAATGGTTGGGCTCAATCATCTTGAAGTTCTTTCCCAACCTAAATGAGTCTATGATTCTAAGAAACAAGTTTCACTTGCTTGCTATCCAGTAAGAACATGACTTAAATCACAGCAGTGGCACCTGTCCTGTGCTAGTCTTTTAGCACCCAAGCACCCTGAGAGACTCCAGTTTCACTTCACAAAGCAGCCCAACGGGGGAACTGGTTTGCTCCAGGTTATTACAAGTCCAGATGAAAGAGAAGATGAACTCAAGCATTCCTGCTCCTCTGATAAGCCAGTGAGAAAATACCATTTTCAATCCACCTATCTCTCAGTCTGTAACTATATGTTACTTGTGGAGACTCCTTATCCCTATTTCTCCATGCCAGGCAACACAGAAAGAGCAAATTACACAGTGCTGACATGACTGCAGCTTTGCTCAGTTGTTCCAGCCCCAGCCACAGGAATGAAAACTGTCTGCTTCCCTCTACACAGGTCACAATGACAGGGATTCTAGATTTGCTAAACATATGCCTGCAGGGTGGGGGCAAATAAACACAGACCTAGAGCTGCCAGATTTGGCACTGAGGGAGGGACAGATCCTGGCAAAGGGATGTCTCACAAGGTTTGGGGTTTGTTTAAATCTCACTGGTATAGCCAATGCTGGAAAATATTCTAACCCACCCACCAAAAGAAACATTAACTTGGTTACCAAAGCACAGCCCCTGAGTGGCCCATCCCTGACCAATGCTCCACTCTCACATTCCCTTCCCAGATGAGCAGCAGCACCACAGCATAGAACCACAAAATGCTCTGGCTGGAAGGGACCTTAAAGATCATCTAGCTCTAACTCCCCTGCCATGGGCAGAGATGTCAGCCACCAGATCAGGTTGCCCAGGGTCCCAATCAACCTGGCCTTGAACACTGCCAGGGATGGAGCATCCACACCTTCCCTGGACAACCTATTCCAGTGTCTCACAGTAAAGATGAGACAAAAGAGGCCCTCCTAATCAAATACCATCAACACCAGCACATCTAGATAATGATATCTTCCCAAAACACTCTCCCAGCCTACAGGAAACCCACAGCTCACATCCCAGAGACTGACCCCTCCACTCCCAAAGCAAGCACAGCTTTATTATCATCACCCAGCCAGGTCAACCTCTGCCTCCCTTTAGCCCTCCTTATCACTGGGGAAAACAAAGGCTATTTGTTCCATAAAACTCATTTCACAGATCATTTGAACACTCACTGAGGTCTTCCAAAAGCCCAGCTATTAAGCTCCCTGGTTATCAGATCAGTATGTAAATGGCAAAGAATTCCTCATGGATTGCCACCCAGTGACATTCCACACGGTTCATGTATTCTTTGCAACGTGGCTTCAGACTTCCAGGGAAATGTTCAGATGCTCTTGTTCTCCCCTAAAAGAGCACTGCTTCCAAAAGCAGGTACAGGAACCCACAAGGTCCATACCCTACCATCTTTCCCCTGTGGAACAACGTTTATCCTGCAGTAATTACTAGGCATGTTATGGTTTACACCCAGCACACTGAACCTGCAAGGCAAACACAGGAAGGCTTAGCTTCTAAAAGACCTGTGAGGGGCTCCCAGCACACCACTAGTTAGTTTGTTCTTCAGCAGGGCAGTGGAGCTAATAAGGTCTACAGAAGGAGTATTATTTTGGGGGGTTTTGTACCCCAAAATGCAGTGGTTTTGCTTAAATTAGAAGTACAGAAGAGAGTTAAAATGGGAATGGGGGACTGCTAGTGCAGTGCTTTAAAACTGACTGTGTGACCTCTGCTGAATGGTCCAGATGGGAAACCACTGGAGAATGCAACAGGTTTGGTCACAGCAGACCAAGTTCAGTTACAGCAGCACCCAAAAGATCAGTAGATCATGGTCAGTTGTTTATTTCAGCCTCTGATCTGGTTTGGTTCAGATTGGAAGTGTTTACACTTTCCAAGGCTAACCCCAAGGAACAGGAGCAGACACAGTACAGTGTCTACAGAAAGGGAACTTCAATTCCAGACAACTGCATCCATTGGAATTAGAGGGAACAAATGGAACATCACAAGCTTGGCTCTGCCTGCTCAGGACTGGAAATGAACAGGTCCTTCCTGAAGCACAAAGGAAAATGCTCACTGGGTTATACACTGCTACCACCCTGCACTGCCAAGTACTTGCTATCTCTAGCCAGCAGTGCTCCTCTGATGCTGTCCTCATGCTCCTGAAAGTATATTCTTCAGAATGTAAAACTGTGGGTACCCAAACCACCAAACCAGTTCCCACATTATTAATGGAGCTAGGAACAGAGAAGCTTCAGCCTGCCAAGGCAAGCTGAGTGCTGACAGCAGCTACCTCTGTCCCATGTAAGGAAGAGGAGTCAGGCTACTCAGCTTGGCCTTTAGGAGAGGGTAGAGTCAAAGGCATCTGTCCTGTAGCTTTGACAGATGTCTGCAGCTGCCAAGTGGGAGTAGAAGCACAGAGAATTATGCTGGGTTTGATCAGGTTTGGCCTTTAGAAAGAAAGCAAAATGGAAAGCTGAGGTCCTGTGAACAACTATGGCAATTTCAGCATGTAAAACACAGCAGGATAACACTGTGCACTTTAAGCAAAGGATAACAGCTGTCAGAAAGAAACCCCACAGGAGGGACACTCTTGATAGCCATCACAGAATGGTTTGGGTTGGCAGGGACCTTAAAGACAACCAAGTTCCAACCCTCCTGCCACAGGCAGGGACACCTTCCACTAGAGCAGGGTGCTCAGAGTTGCACTGTAGTCTGGTGGTCCCTGTGAATCCTGCAGCAGAGCTGCAGCTGGCAGGTTACAGATTGGTAGGAACCAGAATCACTTTCACAAGACTCCAGAGGTCAGAGAAGTGTTTTACCAAGAACCCAGCTTCACATCACTGTGTTCAGACAAACCCTTGCAGGTGATGTGCTTTATCTACACTGTATTTTTAGTGCACATTGACTCAGATGCTTTCCTTCACATCTTATCTGATCAGGGAAGTCTAGACATGGCCTTGGACAATCACTGGGTAACATGATCATAAAAGCACTAGTAGAAAACCAACCTTAAACATTAAGCTAATTTCATGCATCCTTTCAGTCACAGAATGACTGCACAAGTTAATTTTTAAGCCAACCCACTGCTGAGGAATGTCTGAATTAATAATGAATGTTTTGCATTGACACAAACAAGTCACCTGCCAGGATTTTACCCATGCTATACCTTGGTGGAAACAGCTAAGGAGAGATACAGCTCTAACTTCCTTTCTCCCCCACACTTTGATTGCTAAATGCCCCAGGGAAAAGAGCTTTATTTCTACAGCCTGTGGCACTCTCTGTCAGCTAAGAAGGAATGTCTTCCAGCACAAGAAACTGTCCAAGTTCACCTGGCCCAATGGGCCTCAAATGAAAGCACATTTCACCTCCTTGCATCAAAGACACACACAGACATGGGATAAAAGCTGTTCTGTGGCACAAATATAACAACATAACAACCATTCAGAAGCCAACAAATACTGTAGCAAAACAACACAGAGCCAGATAAAAAGATGCTCCCTGCCCCAGGGCTCTCAGCCTTTCCTCCTGCCACAGATGCTCCAGTGCCCTCAGCATCTCCCTAGCCTCTGCTGGACTCTCTCCAGTAGTTCCTTGTCTCTCTGGAACTGGGGAAACCAGAAGAGGATCCAATACTCCAGTGGCCTCACTAGGCCTCTCTCTGTCCAGAGACACAAAGCTACACCTTCAGCCAGGTTCAACCTACATTTGACTTAACACATCTTGAGAGAGCTTGGCAATTGTAAAAGCACAGCTCCCAGAAGCCAGTGGGAGTGTAACTGTAAAACCTTCTGCCTACCAGCAGTACACTCTTCCTAAATGCCCACCTCCAAAGGACCAGCTCATACTTTCACAGGGACTGAACCAATTTTTTCAGACCCACTGAATGCAAAGTAATAGCTGCTGTATTGTCCCAGCCTTCAGATATCTCTGCCATGATGGAATCAATGCTTTTGACTGATGCCCACAGCAGGTGAACCAGTGCCAGCAGAGCAGTGCAGGTGCAACTTCAGTACCATGCTCAGCTGTGTCCAGCTCTAAACTGGGAACTCTCCAATCCTATCCAATCTGACACCAAATGTTATTTTTGGCAGTATCTCCCTACAGGTAAGCAAAAAGCTCTGTGGAGAAGAGTCATACTTCAGCTGAAAAGAAACTCTGCTTAACTGGAGCTTTCTGGTTACTCAGATGCTTTTCAAGTAAGAGGGTGAAAGAAGCATGAACATGTTGCCTTTGGTAGAGTGCAGCTGAAGAGGGCTTCAAACTCTGACACTTCAAATTTATCAACCTGCTTCCCATCAGCTTAAATATGCAAGAAAACAAGATGAAATGGAAGTGAAAAGCAAACAGAAGTCAGAAAGCAGCAGGAAGAGACAAGGACAAAGAGAATCTCTAGGAAAATCTCTTAGCTAAACCATCATTAACATGACAATTATTAAAGAGGAATAAATGCAGTAGATGACAAACAGAACTTTCTCCCTGTAGAAGAATTTTCATTGTCACCTTCTACATGCTATGTGGCAGCAGTGAAATCAAAGACAGACTGGTTTACTTCCCAGCTTGAGTCCTCACAAAGCAGCAAAGGAAAAGAGACTGCTGCCAATAACCTGCACTGCAGGCCATGAGCAGCTCCTGCTCAGAACACACTTTTACCAAATAAAGGCTGAAATGATTCTGTTCTAATCCTGCAAAAATGTCAGTTCCACATCTGTTCTCCCGCAGCAACTGAGTGAAATATCTGGTGCAATACACAAGGTTGATCACAAAAGCAAAATACACAAGGTGCTGACAAAAGGAAAATGTTAACTTGAAGTACTTGGATGATGTTGTGCAATGGGAGAAATCTTCCAAGGAGAAGAGAAAACCTCTCCCCTTACAAGGGTTCAGTCCCACAGGTAAATGCTGAGGTGACAAAGAGACCTGTCAATGGTTGTTGGATGGAGGAAGTCAAGCTGAAGGTCTGTTCTTCCCTGACAGGCTCTACACACAGGAGAGCTTCCTGCAGGCTGCTGCCGATTTGCTCACCTTTCAGAGCAATCCCACAGGCAAACCCCAAACTTAGCATTCCAAGACCTCACCAGGCAGGTTGCTTTTCATCCCAGTATTATGAGATGGGATTTACACCCATGAAGTTCATAGCACATCTATAAAAATACACACAGTCTAAAGAACTTTTAGTCATATCAGCATCAAGGATGCTCTCTGGTAGAGCAAGTGCCTCATTAGCACTGGTGGGAAACCATGAACATGTCAATTTTCAGTTCACACCATTCCTAAATGCACTTGACATACGCAACAAACCACAAGTTAATTGTTTTCTCTCCCTCTCTCTGAGGTTGGAAACTTTGGGCACTCCTCCCAGTTTACAGGGATAAATAATACAACCACATGCACATAAAGGTTATAAAAAAAACAAACTCCAACCAACAAATGATCTCTACAGCACTTCAGTGTGCCCTCAAGAGACAGAGAGAGGGCTCTTGGGTGGAGGATCTTTCACCACCCCAAGCAACAGCTCGGTTTTGGTGCTTGTGTTAACTTGCTTTTTGTTTGCAGACTACAGAAAAACCCAAGCCCAGGCATCAGGAAGCAGCAGCAGTGCAGAACTCAGCCCAATTTGCCTAGAGAATGCCAGCAATTCTCTACTGTTTCTACAGCAATTAGCAACAAGGAACAGCAATTAGCACCAAAAAGCTGTGTCCAAAAGTAAAACCTTCTTGCTCTAGAAGTGTTTCCTACAGAGCTTGTTGTCCAGACCCTACTTGCTTGGTTGGGTAACCTAAGGGGACTCTGTTGCCTGATTCATCAACTCAGAGAGATACAAATCTCTTCAGGAGCCTGAATATAGACAATTACCTACCCCAACAAAGGGCAGGAGCAGGTGTGCAGACAAGCCTATACATGAACTTCAGGGTTTGTTCACCACAGCAATGCTAACTCATGTTTCTTTTTATTAAGAGACTTCACTACAAGCTAACCTTCACAAAGTAGCTCTGTTTAGGCCCACGTTCAGCACAGGAACAAGTCACTAAGCAACTAGGAATGCAATCTGAAAATACCTGAAAGTGGTAGGGAGGAACTCTATGCCACAGAGCTTGTGATCTGCTAAAGACATCTACTCTCTCCAACTCCCTGTTTGGAGATCAAGGTGTGGTAAATTAGACTTGTCCAGCTGCAAAAACAAACCCCAACAAACCCACAACAGAAACCCCACTACACACAGACACACCCTCAGGGCCTAAACACATGGATGGCATCCAAAACAGAGCATAGACTCATGGAATTGTTTAGGCTAGAAAAAACCTCTAAGATCAGAGTCCAGCTGTTAATCAGTACTGCCAGGTCACCACCAAACCATGGCCCTCAGCACCACATCCCCACAGCTTTTAAACCCCTCCAGGGATGGTGACTCCACCGCTGCCCTGGGCAGCCTGGGCCAGGCCTGGACAATCCTCTCAGTGATGAAATTGTTCCTCATGGCCAACCTAAACCTCCCCTGGCACAACTTGAGGCTATTTCTTCTTGTCCTACTGTTTGTTCTTTGGGAGAAGAGCCCAANGGGCAGCCTGGGCCAGGCCTGGACAATCCTCTCAGTGATGAAATTGTTCCTCATGGCCAACCTAAACGTCCCCTGGGGCAACTTGAGGCTATTTCTTCTTGTCCTACTGTCTGTTCTTTGGGAGAAGAGACTAACTCCCACCTGTCTCCAGCCTCCTCTCAGGGAGTTGCAGAGAGCCAGAAGGTCTCCCCTGAGCCTCCTCTTCTCCAGGCTAACCAAGCCCAGTTCCCTCAGCTGCTCCTCACAACACTTGTGCTCTAGACCCTTCCCCACCTTCCCTGCCCTTCTCTGGACACACTCCAGCACCTCAATGTCCTTCTTGGAGTGAGAAGCCCAAAGCTGAGCCCAGGATTGGAGCTGTGGCCTCCCCAGTGCCCAGCCCAGGAGGACAATCCCTGCCCTAGTCATGCTGCCACACTAGTGCTGATTCAAGCCAGGATGCTCTTGGCCTTCTTGGCCACTCTGCTGGCTCATCTTCAGCTGCTGTTGACCACCACCCCCAGGTCCTTTTCCTCTGGCACCTTTCCAGGTACCCTGCCCCAAGCCTGGAGTGTTCATAGGGTTGTTGTGATCCAAATGCAGGACCCACCACTTGGCCTTGCTGAACCTCAGCTCATTGATCCAGCCTGGCCAGATCCCTCTGTACAGATTCCCTACCCTCCAGCTTAACAACACTTCCACCCAACCTGGCATCATCTGCAAATTTACTGACAGTGCTCTCACTCCTCTCATCTAGATCATCAATGAAGGAATCAAACAGATGCCACAGAACAGAAACACTGCCAAAGTGAAAGGGATCTGAATAATTTTTCCAAGGTTCATTCCCTTCCCAGCTGCCAACACGGTCAGTAAGTGATAAAAATCAAAACTCAGGTCAAGCAGAATTGCTCTTTCAGCCTTACCTGCATTTTTCCTACTTGAATCAGACTGAGAACAAGAGCCACCCAGACATTCAGCAGCCCCCAGGTTTCAGTGGAGGTCAGCACACTGCCAAAGTGCACCCAGCCACACTCCAGGCCCCTGCCTTCAAAGCCCGAGTTGAAACAATTTGTCAGTTTTCCTCCAAAGAGTTTCTGTATCAAGGAAACTCTCTGCAGTCAGATACTCTCAAAGACAAACAAACAGCAGCTCTGAAGCAGTTTCCCCTCTCCTGTACTCGCTGTAAGAGACAGTCTCTAGGGTCAGAAGTAAGAAGTGCCTCAGGGAGCACAGCTAACTTCACAGATAAGTTGCCCGGTTCATACTAGTGATAAACTGACAGAGTGAGCTCTCCAACCAGCCCTCCCAGATCAGTGTACATATAGAGATCCTTACACACACAATATTAGCAGTATTAGCCAAGCCTCGTGAATACCTGTCACTTAGTAATCCTCTGACAACTTCCAGTTCTCCATTTGAAACACACCTTCTAACAAAGGAGCCCGGTGAGCTACAGTACCTACCTGCTCCTCAGCCTTTATGCAAGGCATCTTCACTCCTGAACCACCTTCCTTCTCTCCAGCATGTTCATTTTCCCAGGGCAGTTTGTTCTTCCCTTTACCCGCACTCAGGACTCTCCTGGGACTTACTCCTGGATCTGCACACGCAGCGTGGGGGCTGGAGCTCTGCAGAGCATCGTCCCTCACGTGATAGCCACAGTAACTGTGTGCACTCTGAGTCCTGCTGCCCATCAGCAGCCAGTCTGTATCTGCTCCAGGGGGGAAGCAGGACCCTCTGCTATGAGCAGATGATGGCAAGGGCACAGCGTACTCTACAAAACCCTGGTCCCCCAGCTTCGGCAAGGTCTTCCTTGCCAGCCTGGCCTGCACGGCGTGCACCACCCCGTCCCCGCTGTCCTCCAGCTCCACAGCATCCACCGCCTTGAAGAGAGGGGCGGTTTTGCCCGGGCCCATGGAAGAAGCCAGCACAGCAAAGGCTTCCATGGCAGCGTGCCGGACCCTGCGCTTGCTGTCCACCAGCGCCGGAGCCAGCCCAAACGCCAGCTTGGCCAAGTCCAGCTCCTCACCAGAGTAAGTCAGGAGGGCCACGATGCAGATGTTCACCACCTCCTCGCGGACTTTGGAGTTCTTGTGCTGCAGGTACTCCTGTTGCAGCAGCAGGCCCAGCACCTGCTGAGGACCTGCTGCCTTCATCAGCTGGAGGAAGAGGCGGCTGTACTCCTGCCGGATGGCCAGCTTGTTGTCCCCCAGGACCTTAGCAGCAGCGGAGACCAGAGGTGCCAGGAAGGCCTGGACCTGGTCACCCAGGCGCCAGGCCAGCAGATGTATCACCTCCAACGCCCCGAGCACTACCTTGAAGTTAGAGTCATCGAGAAGGGTGTAGAGGAAACTGATGAGCCCCAAGAGGTTGGTGGCAGGCATGGAGGTCAACACAGCCTGGCTAGCACTTCCAACCACCTTCTTTAGCTCCTCCACGGCTTGTGTCCGGTTCTTGTAGTCCTCCTGGTCCAGCAGCCGAGCGTGCAGCTCCGGCGGCAACAGCCCAAACTTCAGGATGTCAGCCTGGGTGGGGGACGACTGTACCGTGCCCTCGTCGACGGCTGCCCGGCGGGTGGGCGGGAACGGCTCGGCAGCGGGCTCCTCCTCCCGCTGCTCGGTGGGCCCGGGGCCGCCTAGCTGCCAGGCCAGGCTGCGGGAGACCTCAGCAAACCCATGGCGAGCAACGGGCGGAGGCGTGAAGGCGCGCAGGGAGGAGGAGGCAGGAGAAGGAGGGCGTGGGGGACGCCTCCCACGCACCGTCCCCCACGGCAGCTCCCCAGGGGGGCTGAGACAAGGCGGGAACCTGTTGCCGCCACGCTCGGACAGGGCGAGGCAGGGCAGCTCAGGGCCCGCCGGCTCCTGCATGGTGCGGGCGGGCGGTGGAGGCAGGGCAAGGGCCGTAGCCATGGGCGGGCGGGACAGGGGCCGCCCCCGCCCCGGTAACGCCGCGAACCACAACACCGCCGTCGTCAGGGACCACCGGGCCCTGCGCATGCGCCGCACCCACCATTGCGATGAGGGCCAGGAGAGGAAAGGCCTCAACAGGTCTCTCCTCACCACCCCTCTTCTTTCTTACACCGCTACAAGCGGCTGAGTATTCAGTGGGAGCAGATAAGACCTTCGGGGTAGGAGTTTGGCGACAGCAGAGTCCTGCTGGTGGGGGGAATACGCTCTCCCCATCCCCTCACCCACAGTGGGTGGCAGTGGTACCGCCCGAGCGCGGGGAATTGTGGCTGTGCCGCCAGGATTGGCTGGTGGCTCCCGGAAGTGACGTGTACCGCCCGGAAGTGGCGTGTGGCGCTGCCCGCGGAGCCGAGCGGAGGGTGAGAGAGGTGGTGGCTACCTCGGGGTAGGCCTTGCGGCGGCCTGCGCTAGCCCCGCCCGCAGGTGAGATAAGTCGCGTCGGGAGTGGGGCCCCTGAGCATAGCGCTTCGGGTTGCTCTGTGGCCATCTCGGTGTTGGTAGTGTTGTCGCGGCTGTTTGCAGAGCGGCGGAGGCTGCTGTGTTCGGGCTCGGTGTGCGGACTCCAAGCGGGAGGGAGAGGAGCTGTGCTCCGGGGTGAGCGCGGCCGCAGATACCCAGGGGAAGGTGGATGTTTGCCTTGGAGAGATATAGGTGGAGCCGTGGCGGAAGGTCCCCAGTCGCTGAGGGTCCACGTACTCTCTCACAGACTTCCCAGAGACTGTTTGGCAGGAAGGTGAAAATGCTGCTGGTTTTTTCCAAGCCATGCACGCATCTGCAGGATGCTCTGACCCTGCTCTGTGCCTTTCTGCCCTGTTGAGCTCGCTGGGACTGGAGTTTAAGGAGGCTGTAGTGAGGTAGGGCTTGGTCTTTTCTCCCAGGGAGCAAGTGATAGACCTAGAGGAAATGGTTTCAGATTGTATCAGGGAAAGTTCCGTTTAGATATTGGGAAGAATTGCTTCACTGAGAGGGTTGTCAGGCATCGGCACAGGCTGCCCAGGGAAGTGGTGGAATCACTGACCCTGGCAGTGCTCAAACCTGGACCTGAGGTGCCTGGGGATATGGTTTAGTGGTGAGCAAGGTAGTGTTGGGTGGGTGGTTGGACTTGATCTCAAAGGTGTTTTCCATTTGTTGATTCTGTGAAATGTCATAAGCAAAACAGCTTGCAAATTGTTTGTAGAAATATTGCAACTACAGATTATTTCCTGCACTATTTCTGGTATGCAGAAGGTGGTTTTGGTGTCTAGAACCAAAGTTAGCTTGGCACTGCAGGCAGGTGCTGTTGAGGTTTTATGCTCTCTAGTGAGCTACAAAACTAGACAAGTTGCTTATTGGCTCGAACTACTCTCTAGTCTAAATGAGGATCTGGAGAGCACTTAAATACTGCTTTGAGACAGAAAAGTGCTTGGAGCTCTTTCTGGATTCCCATAAAGAAAATGTTGTACTCTGCATTGCTTATTGATTGGGCAATGACACATACCATGGGGTTTAGAAGAGGGAAAACCTTCAGTAAGTGAGCTTAGGGATTTACAGTTCTAGTTAACCTTTTTATTGTAATACTTGCCTCTGAGTGTGCCAGAGCCATGGCCCAGGCTGCCCAGAGAGGCTGTGGAGTCTCCTTGTGTGGAGAGATTCCAAGCCCAGCTGGAGGTGGCCCTGGTCAAGCTGCTGTGGGTGCCCCTGCTTTAGCAGGGGTTGGACTGGATGATCCCCAGAGGTTCCTTCCCACCTCTGCCATGCTGGGATTCTGGGATTGTCTATGGTTTCCAGTAACTCTTTCCCTGTTATTCAAGACAAGTTTTACCTGCAGACTTGGAAAAGGACCTGACAGCCCAGAGCCTAGGGGTAACTGGTTGATTTGTGTTGTGAGCACAAATGGTTGGACTAGCACATGCTCTTCAGGGTTGGTTCATGTTCTGGCTTCTGATTTCCTACTCAACAGAAGACATGCAAATATGTGGTGTGGGTGAGCACTGCCATGGGGGAGGGTGTGAGGTACAACAGTAGGCATCTCTACCATGGTGCTACAAAATGTTTGATTTCTGCAGGATAACCTAAATGTAGTTTTTCTAAGTGCTTTAACAGGTACTGGCATCTGAACTGTAACCATTCCTGTTTCCTTCCTGTGGTGTCCCTTTGTGGTTTGTGATTTCTGTTTATATGGACAGTAAAGTTAGGAACCGAGTGCAAACCCAGAGGGAAAGGAAAGTGATTTACCTGCTGAACAGCTTTTTTTTTCCCCTCCTATATCATTTGTACTGCAAAAACTCCATTCTGTGGAGGCTTGTTGTATAGAATCTTGCCTTTTGCAGATGTGCTTCAAATATCTTTTTATAGATATGGAGCTTTTTCCAAGTACAGGGTTGTAATTGGAGAGGGGTGATTCTACTTACCTTTTATTAGTAAGAGGTTTTCTATCCCTAGCTCTAAACCTTCATGTCTGTCAGTGCTATTATATTTTGTATTTAAATGTGGGCATCTGATTTTGTTCTTTCAGCTGAAGCACTTTGGAAGTAGGCTCCCTGCAAATTAGATGTCAGTTAAGGAGCTGTAGAATGAAGAACTTCTTCATAATAAGATAAAAGAAGTGAGATCTTGAAGTTTGTGCAGTCACTTAGCAAATCAAAATTCAATCAGCTTTTTCAGCTCAGAAACTGGGTGGTTGCAGTGTTCTCTGCACAACAATGGTTCCTTGTGGTCCAGGATCCTGACACATTTGTACCCTGCACTCTCTCACTGCTATAATGATTCCCTTTGAATAAAGAACTGAAGATCTGCTGCTCCAGCAGGCAGTGGTGGGCAGGGCCATTTGAATTCTAATGATACTGAAATTAGAGCGGGTGCCTGCAAGTGCCATCAGTGTCACCATGCAAGCTAAAACTTTCTGGAAGAAGTGGTTGGGGGTTTTGTGGAGCTGTGGGAACCAGGATCTCTTTCTTTGCCATTACCAGTGATGTTAGGGAGTGTGAGCATCTAATGGTGCCATGAGACTGTGTAAATGCTGATAGACACCAGGATGCTTAGCCTGTCCACCTGGAAGCACCTCACCAGCTCCCACTCATTGTCTCCTGGTGGTGGAGGCAGGTACAGCTCCCAGTCTTTCTGGGTCTGATCTCTTGGAGGGCAAGGGCATGTCCACTAGGGATTTTCTGTCAGGGTGGAAGGGTGGTCAGGGGAAGTTTAGTTTGGACATTAGGAGCAATGCCTTCCCAGAAGGGTTATCAAGGCCTGATCCAGGCTGCCCAGGGTAGTGGTGGAGTCCCCATCCCTGGAGGGATTTCCAAGCCCTGGAGATGTGGTGCTGAGGAACATGGTTTGGTGGTGACCTGGAAGGCCTGGTTAGCAGTTAGACTCTGTGATCTTGGAGGTCTTTTCCAGTGTTTATGATTCTATGTATTCATCTGCTTCAGATAATGCACATTTTACTCCACAACAAACAAACAAACAAGAGTAGTGGTTGCTTGGGTTTTTAACAAGGCAAAGGTGGTTGTAGCATACCCATTATCTATAGCATTAGCATACACATTATCTGTAGCATTAATAAATGTTTGGCTGTCCTGCTAAATGAACAGCTGTAGCACATAAGAATTGAGGCAGTAAATTGGGAAGTATTAAACCCAATTCAGGTAAAAGCAAAAGATGGAGAGATGTTTTTTTCCCATGTTCTATGTGGCATATGTGAGTAACGTGAGTAATGAAGCTGTGGAAGTGAAGCCCTGAGTAATGCCTTTGAAATTCTGTTTGCCACAGATGGACCAGTCCTCCCCATCCTACATGCTTGCCAACCTAACCCACTTGCATTCCGAACAGCTTCTGCAAGGCTTGAACCTCCTCCGGCAGCACCGCGAGCTCTGCGACATCGTCCTTCGGGTCGGCGATGCCAAGATCCACGCTCACAAGGTGGTGCTGGCCAGCATCAGCCCCTACTTCAAAGCCATGTTCACTGGGAACCTCTCGGAGAAGGAGAACTCGGAGGTGGAGTTCCGCTGCGTCGACGAGGCAGCCCTCCAGGCCATCGTGGAGTACGCCTACACCGGCACCGTCTTCATCTCGCAGGACACCGTCGAGTCCCTCCTGCCGGCCGCCAACCTCCTCCAGATCAAGCTGGTGGTGAAGGAGTGCTGTGCCTTCCTGGAAAGCCAGCTGGATCCTGGCAACTGCATCGGCATCGCTCGCTTCGCAGAGACCTACGGCTGCCACGACCTCTACCTGGCCGCTAACAAGTACATTTGCCAGAACTTTGAGGAGGTTTGCCAGACCGAAGAGTTCTTTGAGCTGACGCATTCGGAGTTGGATGAGATTGTCTCCAATGACTGCTTGAACGTGGTGACAGAGGAGACTGTCTTCTATGCCCTCGAGTCCTGGATCAAATACGACGTGCAGGAGCGGCAGAAGTACTTGGCTCAGCTCCTCCACTGCGTTCGCTTGCCGCTGCTGAGCGTCAAGTTCCTCACGCGGTTATACGAGGCAAACCATCTCATCCGTGATGACCACACCTGTAAACACCTGCTGAACGAGGCCCTGAAATACCACTTCATGCCTGAACACAGACTGTCCCACCAGACCATGCTGATGACCAGACCTCGCTGTGCTCCTAAAGTCCTTTGCGCTGTGGGAGGAAAAGCCGGGCTGTTCGCCTGCTTGGAGAGGTGAGGAACAGGGAGGTGGTTGCAGTGCACGGGGGGTGTGATCTTCATGCATCTGTGAGAAATTTCCTTGCTCTGAGGGTGTGTTGGAGCCCTGGCCCAGGCTGCCCAGAGAGGCTGTGGAGTCTCCTTCTCTGGAGAGGTTCCAAGCCCAGCTGGAGGTGATCCTGGGTAAGCTGCTCTTGGGGTTGGACTGGGTGATTCCAGAGCTCCTGTCCATCCCCCACCATGCTGGGGTTCTGTTATTCCCCTGGGTCAGGATTAAGACAGTCATTGAAGGGCTGTGGTTTGCAGGACTGTGGTTACTGCTTTCCTTCTCAGGAAAGCTTTAAGTAGATTTTTTTTTTCTTTCTGAACAAGGGTCAGCACTGAATTCAAAATGCTTCTGGATTTCATGAGTAATCTTCAGTCTAAAGAGGCTTTGTTTGTGCCAACACAGCTATAAAATCTTACTTCATTCTATTGATTGAGAATTTGGTTAATAAAAGTTTGTATGTTACTTCATCTTTTCAGGTCTTTTCATTTTACATCATTTCCCCCTGATCTTTTATTATTCCAGATAATCAAATCACAAAATTAAACTGATATGACAGTCATGCTTCTTGATAACTCCCAAATCCTTGGAATTAAAATGTACTTAATGAGAGAAGAGCAGTGAGGTCATTCTTAGCAGTGTCACGTTCTTGATCATCAGGTAGTCATACCTTTAATCACTGCTGCTGAGTAGATACCCATGTCTGTGCTGGCAAGAACAGTTAATGCCTGTCTTCACTTACCTGATTTGCAAATTGAACCTCCTCTAGAGTTACTGGAGAGCAGCACTGGGGCTGATCATGTCAGCAGAAGGAATGTAACAGAGAAACCCAGCTCTCTCCTCCAGACTGGTATGGTTGGGTTTGTTAGGATATTGTATTAACCTTTCTAGACATGGGAGGTAAACCACATGTGGATCCACATGTATATGTGTACTTAGACAGTGCTTTGGTGTGACTTTACCCTCATCAGCTCAGTAGATGTTCTCTGCCTTAAGGCAGCTTGCCCAAGCTGGTTCTACAGCTGCATTTTAGGGTAATACTTTACTCCAGGATGTTCTTTCCTGTGGCAGTCTCATGCTTGTGTATATATACACTTCAAAACCTGTGAAGATCTGTCTGTTCTGTTTGTGTTATTTACAGTTAACTTCCCCAATAAGAGGGATCAAGAGTAAACTAGGTGCTGGGAGTGGGAGTTGTTGGGTTTGAAGATTTCAAAAATAAAGGGAGGTTTGTGCTTAAAAATCCTCTTTGAGTGAATAAAGTCATTCCCTGAAACTCTTCAGCTCTTTCTTTCACAGCTGCTTCGGTTGTTGTGACAATATTACATGCCAAGGTAGTTTGGATTCCTTTGGGTTTTTAAAACTGCTCTTTTCTCCTGTTAACCATGTTTTAAAGCATACAGATATTTGATTTTCTTTAGTAGTCAGACTAGTCTTTCCAAACCTGTTGTTTCAGTTAATACTTAAGTTTAAACAGTTGCTCTTGCTACACACCCAAAAGAGTTAGATTAATTCCTAATAGGGTTAAAATGGTGAAGGAGGAATCCTTGAGTCCACTTAACCCTAGCTCCACTGTTCTCATTCTGCTTTTCATTTGGGCTTGCAGGAAGGCTGTTTCTTCACTTAGCCTCTGCTTTATAAGAGAAGAATTACTTAGAATGTATTCAGAACTGATCTTTTCTCCCTGGGCTGCTGCTGTCAGGAGCCAGCCTGGTGTGTCAGCAGTCCCTGGTGCTGGGATCTCAGCCAGTGTGTATCTGCTCTCCACTGGCTTCATTTTCTTGTGGAGATCCCATTTCCTGTGTGCTAGGTATTCTTTTAAATCATTTAAACAGTGAGCTGAACTGTTTGGGTAGATTGATTAGGCTTTAGAGGTGATAGGCCAGAGCCATTGTGTTTTGGCACTTGAGTATAATGAAAAGAAAATGCAAATAAGCAGTGTTTTGGAAACAGATTTTTGTAATTACTTTGCTCTACTTTGAAGTTTTGTTTAAATTACACAGTGCATATGAAACATCTATTTATAAAGCAGATTATACTCTCTAAGTATATGTGTAGATATAGACAGAGAAATGCTTCCCCTTCTCTAGTTCTCCTTTTCTCTCTCTGTGGCTATTACTGGCTTTTGTTGCTTGCTTGCTTTTTATTTTTTAACCTGAAATGTACCCTTCTTAGCCCTCTGGTTTGTATTGTTAGCTTGCCCCAGTCACAGTCTGCCTCCAGAAGCTGCTGTGGCATCAGCACTGTGTTATCTTCCCTTGTGTTATCCATGATGCTCTCCTGCCTTCTCTGTAGTCTGCCTGCTTTGCACTTTCAAGCCCGAGGAATAAGTGACAGGACAAGAGGAAATGGCCTCAAGGTGTGCTAAAGGAGGATTAGGTTGGACATGAGGAACAATTTCTTCCCCAAAAGGGTTGTCAAGGCCTGGCCCAGGCTGCCCAGGGCAGTGGTGGAGTCCCCATCCCTGGAGGGGTTTCCAAGCCCTGGAGCTGTGGTGCTGAGGGCCGTGGTTTAGTGGTGAGCTGGCAGTGTTAAGACTTGATGATCTTAAAGGTCTTTTCCAACCTAAATGATTTGATGACTCTTTGATTCCATGACTCTATGGTTTAGTGGTAACCTGGCAGTGTTAGGCTAACATTGGACTCGATCTTGGAGGTCTTTTCCAGCCAAAGTGATTCTATGATCCTGTGATTTCAGGCCTTGGAGTTGGTGCTGTGGCTTCTCACTGTGCCTTGGGAACCCCTGGGGTTTCAGCTCTTTAGAAGAGCAAACTGCAGCTCAGTTTTGCTTACGGTTGGGCCGTTGGAGGAACAGCAAACATTAGAGGGGACATAGGAAATACTCAAGCCTCTGTTGCTCGATGCTTATTTGCAGGCAGCTTCCAGAAGCTAGGTTTGCTCAGGTAACCCCTGCTTTTCTCTTCCAGTGTGGAGATGTACTTTCCCCAGAACGACTCCTGGATCGGGCTGGCTCCTCTCAGCATTCCCCGCTGCGAGTTTGGGGTCTGTGTCCTGGAGCAGAAGATCTATGTGGTGGGAGGGATCGCCACCCACGTGTGCCAGGGCATCAGCTACCGCAAGCACGAGAGCTCAGTGGAGTGCTGGGACCCCGACACCAACACCTGGACATCTCTGGAGAGGATGTTTGAGAGCAGGAGCACTCTGGGAGTGGTGGTCCTGGCGGGAGAGCTCTACGCCCTGGGCGGCTACGACGGGCAGTCCTACCTGAGAACGGTGGAGAAGTACATCCCCAAAGTGAAGGAGTGGCAGGTGGTGGCCCCCATGAACAAAACGAGAAGCTGCTTTGCTGCAGCTGTCTTGGATGGGATGATCTATGCCATTGGTGGCTATGGTCCTGCCCACATGAACAGGTATGTGCTTGTGGTGCCTGGAGCTCCGTGTCCTAAGCTGGAAATCATCAGAACATTGTTAAGCTTATGTCTGCCAGCCATTTAAAGAGTGTTCTAAGATTGGTGATCCACAGTGGGCCTCATTCATCCTTGTCCTGCAGGATCAGTCTGATCCTTCAACTGGGAAATGATCATTTTAACTTAACTGTACATGTTCCAGCTCAGAGCTGGTTTGTTTGAGGTGGTTTTGGGTTTTATGTGTGAGGTTTTTTTGTAATCCTTAAGCAGGAAAAATGGAAAAGCCATAAGCATATATGCAAGACACCTGAGCATGTAGGCAGCCAAGCTGGTGAGCTCAGCAGGGCAGTGTGCTGTGGGTTTGTCTGCTCAGGCCCCAGGGTAGTGTCAGTGTGTCTGTGTCACGGTACTGCTCCGTGGTTACAGAGCTCTCAGGGGAGGCTTGCTCAGCACTTTGCCAGTGCCATGTAAATCCCTGTGCCTCAGAATGTTAGGGGGTGTGGTTAGCTTTAACACTGAACTCACTGCTTGGACATTGGCAGGATTTTTCATGTGCTTAATATGCACAAAAGAAATACATACTGCAGATGGAATCTTAAAGTAGTCTTAATGCTAATAAGAAGGATGATGGTGGTGGTTACCAGCCTGGCTCCTGGGTAGAAATGGGCTTGCTTCAGAATCTGTATTCAGAAGGAGATCTGCTACCAGCAGTAATTGTCCTTCTCTACTCAGCACTGGTGAGGCCACACTTCAAATCCTGGTTTCAGTTTTGAGCCCCTCACTACAAGAATTTCAAGCAGTCTGTCACACAATCCCAGCATGGTGGGGATTGGAAGGGACCTCTGAGCATCCAGTCCACCCCCTGCTAAAGCAGGGGCACCCACAGCAGCTTGCCCAGGATCACCTCCAGCTGGCCTTGGAATCTCTCCCCACAAGGAGACTCCACAGCCTCTCTGGACAGCCTGGGCCAGGGCTCCAACACCCTCACACCAAACAAGCTTCTCCTCCTGCTCAGCTGCAACCTCCTGGCTTCCAGTGTGTGCCCAGTGCCCCTTGGGCTGTCTCTGGGCACCACTGAGCAGAGTCTGGCCCCAGCCTCTTACCTTCTGGCCTTGAGCTCTTGCTGAGCATTGAGCAGCTGCCCTCGGGCTGCTCTTCTCTAGGCTCAGCAGTCCCATGGCTCTCAGCCTTTCCTCCTGCCAGAGCTGCTCCAGTGCCCTCAGCATCTTCCTAGCCTCCAATGGACTCTCTCCAGAAGATCTCCAGTTGTCTTGTGCTATTTCTCTGTGTGCTAATGCTGGTTAGCAGAACTAGATGTACCTCTGGCAAGTGCTGATCTCTTGTGAGGTTCAGATGTCACTGAGAGCCCAGGCTCACAGGTTGTCTGTGTTCACAGCATGGAGCGTTACGATCCCAGTAAGAACTCGTGGGAGACAGTGGCTTCGATGGCTGACAAACGAATAAACTTTGGTGTTGGTGTCATGCTGGGCTTCATCTTTGTGGTAGGTGGGCACAATGGTGTGTCTCACCTCTCAAGCATCGAGAGATATGATCCTCATCAAAACCAGTGGACCGTCTGCCGTCCCATGAAGGAGCCCCGAACAGGTAGGGGCACACGAAGCTCTCAGCAGGTCACCAGGTATCTGTTCTGAAATCAGCTGCCTTCTGAGCTGACAGAAGCTGCAGTGAAGTGCAGTGACTTGTCTGCAGAGCACTGCAGTTCATCTAGGAATGCAGGAAAATCAGCTGTGTGAAAGAATATTTTTATCTCCATTTTTAATTACAGTTCAGTTGATTAATACTGAGCTGGAACAGAAATCATACCCAGTAATATTTCTACTGTTTTTCCATGGATGTTTGGGGTGGGCTTCAGCAGTTCTGTGGTTATTGTTCTGTTGCGTTTTACTTTACATTGAGGCTGAGTAGTGCATCCTCTCTTCTGTCCCAATCCCGCTTCTCATGGAGACAGAAGACCATTATTTTGTCATAGGAAAGGGCAAGAGAGTAGTGAAAAAAGAGTGTATGACCTCAGCAAAGAGGGACTGCTCATATGCACCCACTTTCTTTAGAGACACCCCAGAAAAAGAGAGGCTGGGAGAACATATCTGTTGAGCCTTCAGGTGTTGGGGTGCGATTCCACTTAGGAGCAGAACTACTGCTGATTTCCAGCCTTGGTGATCATGCAATGAGTGTTTTTCTTCCCCGTAGGTGTTGGTGCAGCTGTCATTGATAACTACCTGTATGTTGTTGGAGGCCACTCAGGGTCATCCTACCTGAACACTGTCCAGAAGTACGACCCCATCGCCGACAGCTGGCTGGACTCTGCTGGCATGATGTACTGCCGCTGCAACTTTGGCCTGACTGCACTTTGACTCAGGCAGCACTTCACAGACCTGCTTGCAGAGATGGAGTTTCATCTGCTTGAAAAGAAACCCTGCTGGTGGAGACCACAAGCTGTGTTTTCTGAAGCTGCAGGACCGCGGTGAAGTTGGGGCTGAAATGAGGAAGGATTTGTTTTCTTCCAGTAACTGGCCTGGGTTACTTCAGGGACACAGCAGAAGGAAGAGAGAGCTGATTCCCAGCTGGGTTTAGGTAGCATCCTGTCACTGGCAGTGGGTTTTAGAGAGTACTGTCCATGGGCTATGGTTAGAAAACTGACTGTGCATCTAACCCCTTCACTCTCTAGAGCTTTTCTCTCTTCTCCTGCCTACTCTGAATCATGAAGTTTACTGTGCTTGGGGTGAGAGACGTGTGCCTGTGTGGTGTGACTGGACAGGTTGGTGACAGTGGGCTGGTTGTATCTTCATCTAAGAAAACACCAGTGCTTCATCACTTTTTTATGAAGAGTAACTAAAGGGCTGCCTTGTTTCTGTATCTCAAGGTTTGTAAATAATCAATGCCATAGTATGTTGCCTGTACACTCTCCTTTGTGACCTGCTTGTTGGTAGGAGGGCTGGGCTGGGAGTTAGTAGCTACTTAAAGACATTGACAAGGCAAATTGATTGCCTCTTAATGAAATTTTGGGTTCTCTTTACAAAGAGAAATCACATTTTTAACTTCCCTTCTGTTTTCTTTCTGTGGATGAATTGAGTGCTAGGTTAAATGACTTAGTCTTGCTAGTCTGCTGTGTGTGTTCAATCATGGTTAGCAGCAGTAATGCAGCAGAAGGTGCCACGGCAGCAGTGGTAGCATGATAGCAAACAAATCCTCCCAAAAGAATCCATCCCATCCTTCTCCTGAGTGCACTTGTGTCCAGATTGCTTGCTCAGAGTGTTCAGATCTAAAACTGGTGCTAAATGTAGGACTTCACCATAAGGCTGTTACTGATTTTAGTGCAGTATGTGCAGAGCATGGTTGGGTTTGGTTGTTCTGGTGGTTTTGTTTCTTGCCTGCTTGACCCATTCGTGCCTATGGAGACTGTTGAGAACACTACTGATGTGCTGAGTGAGCTCTTACATTGCTGTGTATTCTTTTCCAGAGGATCTACCTTTGTTGTTCCTGTTCTCACCAATAGATGAATGGGGAGTGAGCAGTGAGATCCCCTCTGGGGTCCTGCAGACAGTCTTGCCTTCAACACAAGCTGCCGTGAGAGTAAAGCAGGGGGCAGAGCTGTTCTCCCCCAGTGCATGGCAGGGTAGTGAAGCTTGGTTCCTAGGAGTAACCAGAATCTCTTGAGATAGCCCTAAACTTAGGGGAAGTTGGGGCAGATCAGTGGCAAGCTATGCTGTGGGTTACAACCATTATTTAAAGTAGGTGACTGATTTAATAGGAGTGTTAGCTAATTTAGGCTGTTTGGGTTTGTTTCCTACCTAGGAATCATGATTACCTTGACTTTCTGTTTCAATGTCTGTACACGTGTTGCCAGACCTGGTACCGAAGAGTTTTTCTGCCTCTGGTTATTTTCCCCTTGTTTTACTATGTTCAGCTGATGTTTGTTTCCCCAGCCCATAGAGTATTATTTTGGAAGGTGCAATAATATTTGAAACAGTTGCTTTCAAAGCCATTTCTTCCTGAGGAAGCTGAGCAGAGGGGTTTGGGTGCACAGAATTTAGTCTAAGCTCCTGCAGAGCTCCCTGCAGCCAGCTGAGCGGTGGGGTTCTGTGTTCTTCCATACCTTCAGACTTCAGCAGGCAAGGACACAAAGGTGTTCTCACCATAAAACTGCTCCTGGATAAGAAGTGTTTGCAGAGAGGGCAAAATCCTGCAGGCATTCTGCACCTTGGGTGTAAGCAGGACTTTAAAAGCAAATAAAATGACCAATTTCAGCAGGATGCCTGCAGTTCATTTCACCCATGAAGGATTATTGCAGAGCAATAACAGCATAATGTAATGATTCCAGTGAGTCTCTTGCTAGGACACAAGTGGCTACATGGGTGTGTGTTGCACATGTGTGTATGTGAGGAGGAGGAGGAAGGGGAAGTGGGTTTGGGGTGAGGGATTGGGGGAGATGCTTCAGCCTGTTCCCTTCTCATTCTGTCTAGGGAAACACAGCAGCTGAGTGCTCCCATGTGCTGCTTTGCTTTCCAGTCTCTTTCACAGAGATGCCACTGATTAGCCTATTTTCCAATGTGCATCAGACGGAAAGATGCTTTATAAAGTAATATTGAGGATAAAAACAAGTCTCAGATTCCTTTCTGAAGAGAAGTTTATGCCTTTTATTGCCAGGAGGCTTTCCAGAGAGTTTGGTGTGTGCTGTTCCTTGTAGAGCTTGACTCCAGTAGGGTTCCATGACCAAAGATGCTCATGGACACTGTGTTGTGCTGCGAAGTGTGAGCAGGCACTGCTTCCAGTTAGCACTGAGTGCTGCAGAAATCATTTGGGCTCCATCAGAACAAAAAATCCTGCAGGTGCTTGGTGGTTATTCAGTGTTTGTCAGGGTGGGACTAGATGAGCTTGAAAGGTCCCTTCCAACCCCAAACAACTCTGTGTTTATATAAATGTCTTTCCTTTATGGAAGTCAAAAGCATAAACATCTTCTGTTTGTGGGAGTCAGAAGCACTTCCAGCTGCCAAGTGCTTGACTCTAGGCAGTGGCCATGTTAAATTAGCTGACAGGGATTGACCCCACGTTGGGTAGGGTGGTACTGCTGAATGTCAGAGAGCAGAACAATCCATCTCCTAGGCTGCAGGTTTAGTCAGAAGATGCCTCCTGGAACACCCTGCTGTCATCAGATGAGCCGTTGGGCTGGAATGGATCAAACTGTTCCCAGCCTCAGGATCATGTCACTTCAGATCTTCATTTCTGTGCTGTGTGCTGCTTGTCCTGGTCACTGAAGGGCTTGGGTCTGGGAAGATCAGGCAGAACACAAACTGCATTGAAAGATGAATGCTGTCACTGTAATGCCTGCCTTGCAGTTTGGAAATGAAGGACCTTCAAATCAGATGTCATACAACTATAAATTATCATCCAGTTCTGTGGGTTAATCACTCCCAGTTAGTGTACAGCACTTTAGAATGGCTGTGAGTCTCTGTGTGTCCATGCAGCTCCTGACTTTCTGCTTTTCTTAGTTAAGAGATTCATCTGTCAGCTTCTTGGCACTCTCTCCTCCTAGGAATGCTTTTCCTTTAGGAAGTCTGGCTGGCACTCCTCATGGGAAGGTGTTTCCAGTTCAGTCCCAAGGAGTTAGCTGTTTCTGGGAGGTGGTGTCTTGCTTCTGTGGCTTTCCCATCTGTGAGTCCCCATTCACTCTGAAACAATGCAAAACATCCAAACTTGCCTTAAATTCTTGCTATTTGACTGAACCACAAAGAACTGGATGATAATTCCTCTTTCTTTGCCTTATGCTCTGTGCTGTGTTTGAAGCCCAAGGATAACTCATGTTGAGCAAGGACTGTCCAGAGAATCCCAGCTCGTGCTCGGAGTGCTCTGCTTGGGAGGATACAATGACCTGTGGTGTTTTGTGTACTTAGAAGTGGTTTTACTTGTACATCTTTTCTCTTTGTTTTCTTTTAGCAGCAATATTCTGGGTTTGTTCATTGTTTACAGAAGTGGCATTTTGAGTTCAACAGGAAGATAACCATCACCTGCATTTTGGGGTCTTGACTCGTGTTCTCAGTGTGTTTTGCTCTTGTGACAATGCTGTTATCTTGTTGTACTTCCTTCATTCAATGTGAAACAGTTGAGTAAATAAACCTGGGAAAAACTTCACTTTTACACTGTTGTTGGGCAGTGACTGTGCTGCACCCTGGGTGTCCTAACACACTAGCCTCTTGCTGAGCTGTTGCACAAAAGCTGCAAAGGGCAAGGAAGCTGGTGCAGGGTCTAGAGCACAGGTGCTGTGAGGAGCAGCTGAGGGAACTGGGCTTGGTTAGCCTGGAGAAGAAGAGGCTCAGGGGAGACCTTCTGGCTCTCTGCAGCTCCCTGAGAGGAGGCTGGAGCCAGGTGGGGCTTGGGCTCTTCTGCCAAAGAAAAAGCAATAGGACAAGAGGAAACAGCTTCAAGTTACACCAGGTGAGGTTTAGGTTGGACATGAGGAACGATTTGTGCCTGGAAAGGGTTGTCCAGGCCTGGCCCAGGCTGCCCAGGGCAGTGGTGGAGTCACCATCCCTGGAGGGGTTCAGAAAACATGTAGATGTGGCACTTGGTGCCATGGTTTAGTGGCCTGGAGGTGTTGGGTTTGTGGTTGGACTTAGTGATCTTAGAGATCTTTTCCAACCTAAATGATTCTCTGATTCCATGAACATGTCAGTGAGTTACCCTGCTTCCATTCCCTGCAGGCTTACCTGTGCCCTCCTCTGCAGGGCTGATCCCCTTGGGGGTGAGGGCACCTTAGAGCTGGGGACCAAGGGGATGCAGGGGCTGGGGAGGTGGAGGGGAAAAGGAAAGCACTTTAGTTTCAAACCTTGATTGTTCAGAATAGGTAAAACAGCATTTAGCTGGGGGGGAACAACCTTTACCCTTCATTCGCTAGAGGAGAGAAAACTCTCACCTTCCTTCTCCCACAGAGGCCTTGCAGCAGCTGTGTTCTTGGCTGGTGCCATTAGACATTCAAGCCCTTTGCATTCTGAAGCAGAAAAATGATGTGTGTTTTGGTGATGCTGCTTAAGAGTAGAGCCAAGTGCATGCTTGAGTACTTGCTTCAAATACCAGTAGCTTTGAGCTGCAGGTTTGGGTACCTGGTTCAGCTTTGGGTGCCTGTTTCAGCCCTACAACCTGCAGCTGTTCAGCTCATTATTAATGTTAGGGTGCTGCAGGTATCTTGTCCTGCTGTGGAGCTGGATTTGCCTTGCAGAGCCCTTCCATGCTTGCTGAACAGTGCAGAGCTCAGAGATCCCACTCTGCATTATTAATAGGGGTATTAAGGGTCCTGTGTGTGCTAAATTAAGTGCAATCGTCTGTACCTATCAGCTACACCACTACTGCAGGCAGCAAGGAGACTGTGAGGATGGGATTGGAAGCTCTGTTAATCCCTCTTCTCATCTGCAAGTGCTGCACCACACTCTGCTTGCCACCAGCAGAAGATTGCCAAGGAATGTGCCAGCAGTGGGGAAGGAGCTGCCTGGAAGCAGGTATCCCAGTGGGACTCCATGGAACAGGCTGAGTCCTGGTGCTGTCTAGGGTGTGAGCTGAGCAGGTATGAGAAGAAACATCTCATCTAAGGCTGGGAGAGTTGGAATTCATGATCTTTAAGGCCCCTTCCAGCCTGGGCCAGTCTATGATTTTAGCAGGGCCTGCTGGGACAGGACAAGGGCTGATGGTTTGAAAATGAAAGAGGAGACTTGGACTAGATAGAAGGAAGACTTTTTGATGCTGAGGGTGGTGAGAGCCTGTGCAGGTTGCCCAGAGAGGTGGGAGATATCCCATGCCTGGAACCATCCCAGCTCAGGTTGTTTGGGGCTGTGAGCAACCTGCTCTGGTTATAGGTGTCCATGCTGAGTGCAGGGGGTTGGACTAGGTGACCTCTAAAGGTCCCTTCCAGCCCTACTCTTTCTTAGGTTCTATGCCAGGAGAGCTCCCTTGTCCCTGGCTGGTTCCTGAGCCCTGGAGTGGGAGAGGATATTAGCTGGGGGAGGATTTATGTGGTGCCAAGGCCACTGGGCATCCCAGTGAGGTGTCAGGGGCCACCCAGGAATGCAGATCTCTTCCTTTTCACCTTTGATTGCATGTGACCAGAGACACGAGAGTTCCCCCCAGGAATGGCCTTCCCAAGGCTGCTGTCAGGGAAAGGAAAACCTTCTTTTATGTTTCTTTCTTTCTTCAGCTGAGAGCTCTTGCTGAGCAGTGGCTGGAGAGGAGCAGGAGCCTGCAGTGGAGCTGGCTGGGCACTGGATGTCAGTGTTGATTCACACAGGGACAGGGACAGACAGGGCTGGGAGGTCTCAGTCCCCCCAGGCACCCTGGCCACCCCCACTGCACCCGGCTGCGACCCCTTCCCTGCCCCCGAGGGGTTCCAGTGGAACCAAGCAACCCCCCACTGCCTGTTTGTTTCTCTCATGGCCGTGGGCACAGATGTCAAGGTGCCTTTGTCACCACTGTCTCAGGCATGGGCTTCTCCTGGGGTCCAGGGCTGAGCCCTGCATCCACTTCATCCTCCTTTAGCAGCCTCCAGGCTGCAGGGCTCCTCCAGCCACCTCCACCCCAGGCTAGGGCTGGAGAATGCTTTGGGTGGGAAGGGACCTTCCAAGGTCACCTAGTCCAACCCCTGCAGTCAGCAGGGACATCTGCAGCTAGAGCAGGTTGCTCACAGCCCCAAACAACCTGAGCTGGGATGGTTCCAGGGATGGGACATCTCCTACCTCTCTGGGCAGCCTGGCACAGGCTCTCACCACCCTCAGGGGAAAACATTTCTTCCTTCCATCTACTTTAAATCTTTTTCAGTTTCAACCCATCAGCCCTTGGCCTGTCCCAACAGGCCCTGCTAAAAAGTCTCTCCCCAGCTTTCTTCTAGGTCCCTTTAAATACAAGAAGGCTGCAAGAAGGTCTCCCTGGAGCCTTCTCCAGCAGTTCCTGCTGCCTGCAAAGGCTGAGGAGGCAGCAGAGCTTTGTGGTGGAGCTTTGCAGTGAATGCAAAGGAGGGTTGGTGGCACTGGGGAAGGACCCACCTGGGAATTGCCATTCTCCCAACCTCTCCAGCTGCCACTGTTAATATTCAGTGTGCTCCTCACAGCTGTCAGCACACACTGTCTGCTGCTTTATTCCCACTGCTGAGGCCCTTCCATCCTGCCACCTGCCTGGAATGCTAATATCTGCCCATGTTACTCATCCCATCAAAGGCAGGACAAGTATTTTAAGTGCTGCAGTGGTTTGTGGTCATGAGAGGAACTCTTGCAAATATTCATTCTCTGCTCCTCTTCCTCCCCATGCTGAGGTGGAAATACAAAGTGTTCTCTGGGTAAGGTGATGGAAACAGGACCATAAGCAAGCTGGTACTCCCCTAGATGTGCCTCAAAACTCCTTCTGAACAGAGCAGTCACCCTAAAATCACAGCTTGCTTCCCAGCACTGTGTGACATGCTGCCAGGCACCATGTGTTGGGTCCCTCCTGGCCACTGAGATGCCCCCAAAGAGCCCAGGGAGCTGCCAATTTGCTCCACTGCATATGTGACCTGAATAAAAAATGAGGCAAGAGCCAAGTCTCCACATCTGCCACATGCTCAGCTGAACCACAGAGCTGGGCACTGCTGGGTATCCCACCTGGGGGCTGGGGGAGTGAGGGGGGCTGCAGGGAGACACTGGGGAGGGTGGGATTGTGTCAGGAGGGCAGTGGAGGCCTCCAAGGTCTCATACTGAAGCACCCTGCAGAGCTTTTGCACCCTGGCACATGGAGAGCCACCTCTGCACTGGCACAAGCAAACTGGTGCCCTCCCAGTCCCCATACTGGGGGAAGAGATTTCTGCTCAGAGCCAGCATTTGCTCTTTGTGCATCATCCCAGCATCCCATCCCCATGGTGCTGGCATCAGCTTCATCCATCCTTCCCTCTGCTGCAAGCTGACACTGCCTGGAGGTGACCAGGGACAGGGACATGGTGAAGGATGCCTCATCCCCAGTGAAGCAGCATCCTCTGTGCTTTGTCCTGCATGCTTTAGAGTGCTGGACTACCTGTGTCTGCATTGCAGCCTGNGCAGCCTGCCTGGCTTGCTGGGGGTGGGAGAGTCCTGGCATGGCAGGGCCACCCCATGAACATGTCCTTCCTGTCACAGCTGAGCCACAACATGGTCCAGAGCAAGGGTGATCGAGGTGCCAGGCTGGGCGAGGGAGTGTCTGCATCCTCCCTGAAGCTGTCCCCTTCCTGAGGTGCCTTTAGCCTCTCCCCTGTCCCTGCTGTGTTGGCCCTTTCCTGCAGCCTCAGGCATGGGGATGGTCATGGGAAGGCTTTTGGGGCAAAAGAATGATTTCTTCCCCACTGTCCAGCAGCTGAGGTGAGGCCCCATGGAGACAGAGCCCCTGCAGGGGCCAAGCCACCACGGGATGAGCCTGCTGCCCTGCCACTCTCCTTCCCTCCCCTTGCCCATCCTGCTGATGAGGAGGACCCAGACCTGATCCCCTGCTCCAGGTGCCTTCAGCCTGCAGAGCCTCTGCTCTCCTGGGTCTCACCACCCTGTGCCTTGGTTCCCATTTTCTCAGCTTTCTGAGTAGTGTCAAGAGAAAAACCCAAGTGTGTTTGTTTCCTGCTTGGTACCAGCCTGAGCTGGATCACTTTAATCTGCACAACTCTGAAGCCTCTGGGAAATTCAGGCTAAATTTATAAAATATTATTATCTCTAGCTCTCCAAATTAATCTGCACAAGTAAGTAAAGTACTTTTTAATTTAGGGCAATTCAGGATCTAAAACAAACAAGAAGGCAGAGAGAACTGAAGGCACAGGCTGTGTATGCACCAGCACACCTCCAAATATTAACTCTGCTTTGCAGCACCACAGGGGAATGGAGCAGAGGATAGAATGTGGTGTCTGGGAGAGACTTCCAATTGTAGAATCAGAGAATCAGTAAAGGTGGAAAAGACCTTCAAGATCCACAAATCTAACAGTTAACCAGCACTGCCAGGTCACCACTAACCCATGGCCCTCAGCACCACAGCTCCAGGGCTTTGAAACTCCTCCAGGGTGGTGACTCCACCGCTGCCCTGGGCAGCCTGGGCCAGGGCTTGAAAATTTGTCCTAATACCCAAACTGAACCCCCCTGGCACAACCTGAGGCTGTTTCCTCTTGTCCTATCACTTGTTCCTTGGGAGAAAAGACCAACCCCCATCTACCTCCCTTCTTCCCTTCTCCCTTCTTCTAGGGAGCTGCAGAGAGTGAGAAGGTCTCCCCGAGCCTCCTCTTCTCCAGGCTAACCAAGCCCAGTTCCCTCAGCTGCTCCTCACAACACCTGTGCTCTAGACCCTTCCCCACCTTCCTTGCCCTTCTCTGGTCACACTCCAGCACCTCAGTGTCCTTCTTGGAGTGAGGAGCCCAAAGCTGAGCCCAGGATTGGAGCTGTGGCCTCCCCAGTGCCCAGCCCAGGAGGCCAATCCCTGCCCTAGTCCTGCTGGCACACTAGTGCTGATCCAAGCCAGGATGCTGCTGGTCTTTTTGTCCACCTGGGCATGCTGCTGCCTCATCTTCAGCCACTGTTTACCACCACCCCCAGGTCCTCTTGTCCCCCAGGCCATCAATGAAGGCTGCACTGCCTCTCTAAAGAGCAAAACATGCTGATGGTGTTGAAGTATTTATCTCCTACTCTGGCTCTGGCAGGTGGGCTCCAGGCTGGCAGGACCTCAGTGCCCAGTGTCCCACCACCCCCCAGCCTCTCAGCTCCTTCCAGCATCTCTCCTGCAGAGGAACCCCCAAATAGTGACCCCACAGACACCATCTATCAGCATTGGAAGATCACAAATCTGATTTGTGTTATATTACTGAAGAGCTGCTGGGAGGCTGTGGAGCCAAAGAGCCCACAGTTAATCCCAGGAGGTATCTAGGTGTCTGCCTTCTGGTTCCTTTCTTCCTTCTGATGGCTTCTTTCTTCCCAGGGATATCACATTTTATCTGTGTGCAGACTATTGCAGGATAAACCCCAGCCTAGCTGGTCTAATTTGAAGTGGCAGACCTTATCACACAGTGTCATCCTGCATTTCCAGGAGGAAGAAGAGAAATAGAGTGAGAAAATGGGGGGGAAAAAGAAAGTCATTTTAATACTCCCTGGAGATGCAGTAAGATAAGCTGTGACACAGGGAGAGTCTGGGAGATGTGGAGCCAGTGCTGGCACATGTCTGAGCAGCCCATTTTGGGGCTGGGGTGGCTCTGCTTTGTAGGAATCCATGGCATCATAGAATTGGTTTGGTTGGGAGAGGCCTCCAAGGCCATGGAGTCCAACCCTTAACCAGCACTGCCAGGTCACCACCAAACCATGGCCCTCAGCACCACATCTCCAGGTCTCTGAAACCCCTCCAGGGATGGTGACTCCACCGCTGCCCTGGGCAGCCTGGGCCAGGCCTGGACAACCCTTTTGGGGAAGAAATTATTCATAATACTCAAACTAAACGTCCCTTTTCAAACTAGGAAAGCCCAGGTGGGAGCTGGTACAACTGGGGTGAGGGGGAGAAAGGCTTCCTATGGCTGTGCTGGTCCCAGGGCAGCACTGGGACTGGTGGCAGTGCCTGGAGTTCTGGCATGTATGGAATCACTGGGGAAAAATGATGTTGGGAGCATACAGAGGGGAGAAGGCTGCTGTTCCCCATGCTTTAGGGAGGGTGTTGCCCACCTGGGAGCAAGCAGCCAGGGGCTCTGAGTGATGGTGGAGCAGCTTTGGGGCTCAGGGCACTGCCCTGGGGCATGGACACCTTGGGGGAGAGTATTTTGGGATTGCATGGGGTTTACCAACCAGAATGATTCTGTGATTCCATACTCTAGGATGTTCAAAGAGGAACCAAAGCTGGAGAAAGGGATGGGTGCAGGTGACTTGGGGAGGAAAAGGGATGAGGAAATAGTGGGGAAAAGGGACAGAAGGATGTCAAACCTGCAGCCTCAACCCCTGTGGTGGCAGTGTCATCTTGAACGACCTGTCCCCTTGCTCTGGTTGAGCTCAGTAGCTCTTTGGCATCAGCACCAGGCAGAGCCAGTGCTATTTGCAGCAGGCTGGGGGCCAGCTAGGAGGGGTCCGTGGAGAGAGCCCTCCCCTTTCCTCCCTGCCCTCCAATGGGCTGGTTTCTCACTGATGAGACTGTCACGGTTTTAATGCAATTTGGACAAAAGGATTTTGAGCTCCAAAGGGATCTTACATGCATCCCTGCGACATTTGCCATGCTAATCTTATGGAAATAGATTAATTACAAATGCTATTTCTGTAGGCTTAACTTACTATCATAAGGTCATTGCTAAAGGATAAAAGCTGCTGAGATTGTATTGAATAATAATGCCAGCCACAGGATTCTTCTGAAGGAGCCAGCAGCCAATTACACCAGAGGAGGACAGGGCAGGAATTAGCAAGGAGGAGCTGCAGCTCCTCTAGACGCTCGGGAGCAGCTCTGGGATGCCCACCTGCAGGGTCATCTCCCGTTTGTGATGCTGCAACACGTGGGGAGGATCGAAGGGCTCAGGTCCTGCCCCAGGGAGGGTGCCTGGGATGCTGGCCCCGAGGAAGCGACGGGGATGCTGAGGGCAGGCTGAACCCCTCTGCCCTGGGCTGGGGTCCTGCTCTCCCGCAGCATCACTGACTTCACCAGGGACCTGCTGTGAGATGCTGGTGGAGCAACAGGAGAGGTTTTAGCTGAAGCTGAGGACAGTCCCATTCAGCTTCTCTCCCTCTCCGCTCCTCTCCCTAGTCCCAGGGGAGTAACGCAGGCAGATGGGTGCTGGGACTGGCTCTGTCACCGGAGCAGATGATGGAATTTGCTTTAGCCATTTCCATCGCAGTTTACCCACCCTGGCAGGGTGTTGCCATGGGAATTGCCACGTGAAGGCAGGCAGCAGCACAAGGGATGTGAGTTTGCCATGCTGGGGACAACAGGGACCCAGGGGCAGCTGGGAACCCTCCAGCAGGTGCTTGCCAGGACGCAGAGCCTTCTGCTGCTGTGCTCTGCCTCTGCACCAGGAAAACTTCTTGCCAGCACCAGCCTGGGGTGTTTGCCATTCACCTTTAACACCCCATAATCCCAGCATGGATGGGGTTGGAAGAGACCTCTGGGGATCATCCAGTCCAACCCCTGCTCCAGCAGGGGCACCCACAGCAGCTTGCCCAGGGTCACCTCCAGCTGGCCTTGGAATCTCTCCACACAAGGAGACTTCACAGCCTCTCTGCAAAGCCTGGGCCAGGGCTCCAACACCCTCACCCCAAACAAGTTTCTCCTCCTGCTCAGCTGCAACCTCTTGTGTTCCAGTTTGTGCCCAGAGCTCCTTGGGCTGTCCCTGGGCACCACTGAGCAGAGTCTGGCCCCAGCCTCTTGCCCCTTCAGGCTCTTGACCTCTTGCTCAAGCCCCTCTGGGGCTGCTCTTCTGCAGGCTCAGCAGCCCCAGGGCTCTCAGCCTTTCCTCCTGCCACAGGAGCTCCAGTGCCTTCAGCATCTTCCTGAGCTCTGCTGGACTCTCTTCAGTAGTTCCTTGTCTCTGTGGAACTGGGGAGCCCAGAGCTGGAGTCAGGACTCCAGCTGTGGAGTTGAGTTGGACTGGATGATCCTCTGGGGTCCCTTCCAACTGGGGACATTCTGTTATTCTATGATTCTGTCCTGAAGCTGTGGGGTTATGGAGATGAGTGGTCTGAAGCTGGAAGGTCCTGGAGCTGGGGGTCCTGAAGCTGGGGGTCCTGGAGCTGGAGAGTGCCTCCTGCAAGGAGCAGAGAAGTATTTATTGCCTGTTGTGTGTTGGCTTTGATGTTTGCTTCCTTTGCTTCCTGGTGCTTGTGTCTTGCTGAAAAGAGACCAGAGGGGTGTGGGAACTGCCCGTGACGGTGCTGGGCCATGTGTGTGACCCTCTGCTAGGACAGTGACTGCTCTGAAGCTCGGGTGTGCCTTTGGGAACGAAGCCAGGGGACAGAGAAAGCTTCTCTTCGTCTGGCCTGAGGCTTCCAAGCCTTAAAGATGCCGATCAGGCTGGTGGGTGCCCAGCAGATGGTAGCAAAGCTCTGCTGCAGCCCAGCGCCACGCTGCACCCTACGCTGCAGAGGAGCTCTGTGCCTCGGCTCAAACCACTCCCCAAAGCACTTCTAACACATCTGTCCGCAAAGGGAGAAGGTGCCTTTGCTCCATCTCACCCGGCAGCATGTCCTCAGTCTTGCTGCAAGACCAAGTAGGATGGGGGAAGGAGATCCATGGAGTGAAGCCTGCTTGATGGTGGGCAGCCAGGGGATAACTCTAGGGGGGTTTAAATAACAGCTTGGTCAGGTTGTTCAGCCTGGAGAAGAGAAGGCTCCAGGGAGATCTTACTGCATCTTTGCAGGACTTGAAGGGCCTAGAAGAAAGCTGGGGACAGACTTGTTAGCAGGAGCTGTTGGGACAGGACAAGGGCTGATGGTTTGAAACTGAAAGAGGAGATTTAGACTAGAGAGAAGGAAGCAATTTTGATGCTGAGGGTGGTGAGAGCCTGTGCCAGGCTGCCCAGAGAGGTGGGAGATGTCCCATCCCTGGAACCATCCCAGCTCAGGTTGTCTGGGGCTGTGAGCAACCTGCTCTAGTTGCAGATGTCCCTGCTGCCTGCAGAGGGGTTGGACTAGATGCCCTTGGAAGGTGCCTTCCAACCCAAACCATCCAATGACTCTATGAAGTCCTGATCTCCCTTAAACCCATCATCACCGAACATCTGAGCACTGCCAGCTATTTTCCACAACAAGAAGCACAGTGAGATGAAAAAGGCATTCCCAGCAGCACATGATCCTCTCTGTCTTTTTAAAACAGCATTAGGTAAGAAGGTATTTGTGAGCTGATATCACAGTGCTCCGAGGGAGCTACAGAGAACAGAGCTAACTGCACTGGGATTAGGATTTGCAACACTAAGTGCAGACAAAAATCAGCAGCACGCTCAGCTGGATGTGGCTTTACTTGTAACACTCCCACCTGGAGCTCTGCTCATGCAGATCACACAGTCCCAGCATGGCAGGGGCTGGAAGGGACCTCTGGGG
>VWZX01003344.1:129776-233918 GCA_013399015.1 Galbula dea | reverse complement strand
GCCCCCCCCCGGTGCGGAGCGGCGGCGGCAGGATCGCGGGGCGCGGGCGGAGCCGCTGCCGGTACCGGCCCCGGTGGCGGAGCCCTGGGCCCCTCCATGCCGCCATGGCCCCCGCGGCTACCCGGCCCCGAGCTGCGCTCGCCATCGCCCTGCTGCTGCCGCTCGGAGCCCTCGGTACGGAGCGGGGATGGGGGGGAACGGGATGGGGCCGCATCCTGCACCGGGGGCAAGCCGGGACTGAGCACCTGTAGGAGAGAGATGGGGCTGGATCCCTGGCTGGGTTGTGGATCCCTGGGAGGGAGGAGGGAAGGGAGAGGCTGCATTCCTCTGCAGGTGTCGGGGGGGGAGGATCCCCTTGTCGGGGGCTGGATCCCTTAGGGCAGGCTGGATCCCACTGCAGGGAGCTGCAGCCTCTTGCAGGGCGGGTGGATCTCCTTGCCGGGGGCTGGAGCACTTTGGGGGGAGCTGGATCTCCTTGCCAGAGGGGAGGTCATCTGGGGAGGGCTGGATCCCCTTGCCAGGGACTGGATCCCCTTGCCGAGGGCTAGATCCCTTTTGAGGGTCTGAGTCTCCTTGCGTGTAGTAGGTGCATCTACAGGAGCCAGAGGAGGGCTTGATCCCCTTAACAGGTTTGAGTCTCCTTTTAAGTGCTCTGGATCCCCTTGCCGGGGCTGGACCCCCTGCCGGGGCTGGATCCTCTTGTAGGGTGGGCTCGATCCTCTTGCTAGGGCTGGATCCGCCCTTGGAGGGGCCGGGTCCCCTTGCCGGGGCTGGATTCCCTTGCCGGGAGGGGCTTGATCCTGTTGCAGGGGCTGGATCCCCTTTATCTATGGAGTGCATCTGCAGGAACCAGAGGAGGGCTGGATCCCCTTGCCGGGGGCTGGATCCCTTTGGGGAGGGTGGGTGGATCCCACTATGTATAGTGGGTGCATCTGCAGGAGCCTGAGGGGGGCTGGATCCCCTTGCAGAGGGAGGGCTGGATCCTGTTGCGAGAGGCTGGATCCCCTTGTGTGCTGGATGCGTTTGCAGGAGCCTGAGGAGGGCTGGATCCACTTGCCCGGGGCCGGAGCCCTTTGGTGGGGCTGGATTCCATTGCAGGAGGGGTGGGTCCCCTCCTAAGGGGTCTGGATCCTGTTGCAGGGAGGTGGATCTCCTTGTAAGGGGGCTGGATCCCCCTGCAGGGGGGTGGCTCCTGTTGCAGGGGGGTGGATCCCGTTGTAAGCGGGCTGGATCCTGTTGTGTTTAGAGGGTGCAATTGCAGGAACCAGAGGAGGGCTGGATCCCCTTGCAGGAGGCAAGATCCCTTTGCTGGGGGCTGGATCCCCTTGCAGGGCAGCTGGGGGAGGTCTGGCCAGGGGCACCTTGGCTTGGGGGGCACTGTGTCACGTTGGGGGGGTCACAGAGTTGGGGTCATGGTTGGTGCTGTCACGGGTGCGGGGCAGCCAAGCCCCCCCCCAAGGCTTATCACGATGGGTGTGAGATGGGGACCCTCCTGGACCTTCCCAGGCCTCCCCGGGGTGCAGGGGACACTCCTGATAGGTCTTTCTCTCCCTGTCCCTCTCCAGCATCCGCGTGGTTTCCCCAAAACACCAGCGAGGCCCAGGGGAGAGCCTGGGAGGGCTCCTTGGAGAGAAGCCCCCCACGATGGGACCCGACGAGCAGAGACTCCCCAAGGGGACCCAGCAACGGCACCGGCTCCGGGGGGTCCGCGGCGAGCGGCGAGCCCCCGGTGGGACCCCAGCTAGACCCTCCGGGGGGAACCGTGGCCACCACCACCACAGAGCCGGCAGCGGTGCCGGAGGGGTGCGTGGGGTGTGCCAGGGAGGGCGACGCCAGCGCTCTGTCCCCCAAAACCGGCTCGGCCGAGGATGGCCAAGTGTCCGTCACCTGGCCTGGGGACGGGGGGACAGGGGTGACAGTGGCACTTGGCATTCCTGAGGAGCCGGGGAGTGGTGAGAGACCCACGGGAACCTCCCTGCCTGGCCCGGGGGGGTTTGGGGAGCTCACGGCAGCCCCACCGAGCCCTCCTGGCCCACAGCTCGCCACCGACTCGGCCGAATCTGACCTGCTGCTGGAGGCCGGGGGCTCAGCCGCCCCGCGGACCCCTGTGCAGGGTGACCCCAGCCCCGTGCCAGGGGGCTGGGGGCAGCCCCCAGAGCTTAGGGGGATCACATCCAGCCCGGCCCCTGCACAGGGGGCTCGTGGCCGGACGGATCTGACCTGGCTGGAGGAGCCCGTCACCGTCACCCCGGGGCCGGCCGAGCCGCCGGCCGACCGGACAGCCTCGGACATCATCGATGTTGACTACTACGACCTCTTTGAGGGGGGTGAGGGACTGGGGGGCTTCCCCGGGGGAGACCAGGGGGCAGCTGGCTCGGCACGTCGACGGGAGCCGGAGGAGGCAGCCACACCGTGGGCCCTCCATGAGCTCTACGATGACTTCACGCCCTTCGACGAGGCTGATTTCTACCCAACCACCTCCTTCTACGCCGATGGGGACGAGGACGACGAGCTGGAGGAGGATGAGGAGGAAGAGGAGGATGAAGAAGATGGGGGTCTGGAGGATGAGAACAGCTACCGACCAGCCGCCTCAGCCGTGCCTGGTGTCCAGCCGGCACCGCGGGACCCCCGACCCACCGGCCGCCATGACATGGCCCCCCTGCAGCCCTCCGGTGCGGTGGGGGATGGCCCCACTGCGCGGCCGCGGCCAGGGGACCGAGGCCAGCCAGAGAACGGCAGCGAGTGCCGGAGCGGTTACGTGCGACACAACAGCTCCTGCCGCTCCGTCTGCGACCTCGTCCCCAGCTACTGCCACAACGGTGGCCAGTGCTACCTGGTGGAGAGCCACGGGGCCTTCTGCCGGTAAGGGACCAGGGCTGGGGACCATGGGCCCTGCGGGGAGGTGGGGGGTGCATGGGGGTCTCTCCATCTCTGTGCACCCTATCCCTGGGCTCTCCATCCCTGTGCACCCCACCCATGGGCTCTCCATCCCTCTGAGCCCCATCCCTGGGATCATCATCCGCCTGCACCCCATTCCCAGCCTCTCCATCTCCATTCACCCCATCCCTCGGCTCTCCATCCCTCGTACTCCATTCCCAGGCTCTCCATTTCCAATACACCCCATTCCCAGCCTCTCCATCCCCTGTGCACCCCATTCCAGTCTCTCCACCCCTCGGCCCCATTCCGCTGGGACGCCGAGGGGCTTTCCCTGCCCCCCGAGCGGTGGCTGGGCAGGAATTAGGTCAGAGCCACGCAGCCGAAGCTCCGGAGCCTCCGTGATAATCGGCCCCGGCAGATTGCGCCCGGGGAGGGCTGATGCCGGCTGTGCCCTACGGCTCGGCACACGTCGGGGGGCTGGCACCGAGCCCACGGGCGCGGGGGCGACACGGGTGTGCAGTGCGACAGGGTTGTCCCCCACCTCCTCAACGGTCACCACGNCTGTCACCCATCTCGCTTGGTATGAGGGTGTCACCTCTCTCTGAGTGGCCCTGGGCGGGTCACCAAGCTCATCCCCTATCGTCTCCCTGATACGCAGCTGCTGGTGGTTCTCCAAGGACGCTCTGAGGGACAAGGACACCTTTAGGGGGTGAGGGTCCCTAAGTGCGTCCCCTTGCAGGTGCAACACGCAGGACTACACGTGGCACAAGGGCACGCGCTGCGAAGCCATCGTCACCGACTTCCAGGTGATGTGCGTGGCCGTGGGCTCGGCCGCCCTCGTGGTGCTGCTTCTCTTCATGCTCACTGTCTTCTTCGCCAAGAAGCTCTACCTGCTCAAGACAGAGAACAGCAAACTGCGCAAGACCAAGTGAGTGCCACCAGGACAGGGCTGGCACCCCCCCAAACTGTCCCCAGCCGCTCTGGGATGGCCTCTCGGTAGCCACAGAGATTTGGCTGGACTCAGCTCCTGGGATGGATGTGGTCACATCCCCGCGTGGTGGCACCAGGACCCCCCAGCGCTGATGGGGACAGGGTGAGGGTGGGTGGAAAAGCTCCCGGGTGCGGGTGCCCTGTGGGGACATGGCTGTGGCTCCTGCTCCACTGTTAATCCTTTTAAGCTGCTCCTGACTGGCACCAGTTAATCTGCTGCACTGGGAGCTGGGGACACTGGCTGCGCTCGCCATGCTTGCCCAGGGACCACCAGAGAAGATCCCCAGTGTGTCCCTAGGAACAAGGTTGGGGTCACCCCCTATCCCAGCCATTGCTGCCCAGCTCCCTGGAGCTGGAGAGGAGAAATTCCTCCCGACCCAGGTCCCTAATGAGCCGTTAATTAGTGTTCGGAAGTGCCAAGTGTAATTAGCAGCGAAGGTCGGTGCCAGCCCACGAGGCTCCCTCTCCAGACCCGGGAGCCTTTGGCTCCTGCTTGCCCTGGGCTTCCCTCGCTGCTGTCCCGCCCTATACCTTCCCAGAGCTGGGGGCATTTAGTCCCAAAATCTCCACCCCTGAGAGGGAATTGAGCCTCCCAAAGCCCCGATCTGGGGCACTTTAGCCCCAAATCCCCAGAGCTGGGGATATTTATCCCCTCACAAGCCCCCAGATTTTGGAGTATTTAGCCACAAATCCCCTGAAATGGGGACATTTAGACCCCAAAACCTAGAGCTGGGGGCATTTAGTCCCCCTCAGACTCCCTTATCTGGGTGTATTTAGCTCCAAACTTCCATCCCCAAGGATATTTAGCTCCAAATCCCCAGGGCTGATGGTATTTAGCCCCAGATGCCAGAGCTGGGTGCATTTAGCCCTCCAGCCCCCCAGATCTGGGGCATTTAGTCCTAAATGCTAGATCTGGGGACATTTAGCCCCTGAACCCCAGAGCTGGGGACATTTATCCCCAAAACCTCCATTCCCTGGGACATTTAGCCCCAAACCCCTAGATCTGTGAGTATTTTTTCCCAAACCTCTGTTCCCGGGCACATTTAGCCCCCAGATCCCCAGCACTGGGAGCACTTGCCCTCCAACACATAAGGTTCATCCCAAAACATGCCTGGAGCTGCGGGGGGTGTTTGGTGTTGTCTCTGCTCTCACCACTGTGCTCTCCATTCCCCCAACAGATACCGTACCCCATCCGAGCTGCACAACGACAACTTCTCCCTCTCCACAATCGCCGAGGGCTCTCACCCAAACGTAAGGAACCTTCCTGGCACTGCCCCCTCCTCCCACTTGCAGCCCTACCCTTGTCCCTCTGCCCTGTAACATCTCATCTGTCCTCCTCACCCATGGTCCTGCTACTACCTAGGGGGTGGCATCACCAGTAGGTCCCTCTGCACCCTTCTATCCCCATCCTACCATTGCCACCCCTCTGACCCCTCACTGTTGAGTCCTGCTATGTTGCATCCTGCTCTGAGTACCCAAACTGGGGCCAGGCAGGGTATTGGTGCCATCTTACTGTCCCCTGTCCCTGTCCCCTCCTGCCCGAGTGCCTCCCTGAGGAATTTCCCAGTGGCTCCCTGAGGAGTTGCCCGGTGGCTTTGGCTCCATGCACGGGTGGCAGGGGTGGCTGTGCCGGCATGCACAGGGGGTGGACAGCCAGTGCGGTGTGGCTCCAGCAGAAGATGCTCCTTGGCTGTGGCATTGCTGGGGCAGGACCAGTGGATGATGCTGCTGGAAAGCTCCGGGATGATGCTGGCATGGTCAGGATGTGGCCACGGTTTCCCCGGGGCTGTCCTCCCAACGTCCTCCTCTCTTCCGAACCGCAACAGAGAGACATGAAGGGCTTTGCCGAGAGAGTGCCGGAGGAGCAGCATAGGTCCCTCTAGCCTTTGCCGTAGCCCACCGCCGGTTTTCCCCATCTCTTGACCGACTGTAGCAGCCGTAGCCTCTTCCACCACTCAGCCCAGCCACCCTGGCAGGAGGCTCCCGGAGCCAGGTCGCTCCCCGCTGCAGAGAGGAGGAACCTTGGGATGAATCCCCAGTGTCTCGCTGGGGTCTGACCCACTCCTCGTCCCCTCCGGGATGCAGAGGGCTCAGTCCTACATGGAGCCTCGGATGAAGTGTGATGAAGGTGTGGAGGGGACAGCAGGGTTGAGACCCCAGGAATGGGATTTTAGGGGATATGTGGTGCAGTCCTTCCACCCAACGAGGAGCTCAGTGCCCATCCCATGGGCTTTGCTGTGGAGCTGATGGCACAGCCCTTGGACCAGCCAGGAATCACTGCTGGCTTCACTGCCTGGAAGATGGAGGTTTCCCATCCCTGTACGAGCCATCCCTTGGGTTCTCCATCCATCTGCTGCTCGCCACGCAGCACCGGGAGCACCACAACCACTGCACTGCTGGCAGGTGCCACAGCCCATCCCAGCCTCACATCACCCCTGATCGGGCCACATCCTGCCCCGACAGCACCGGCAGCAGTGCCAGAACCATCCGGGCACAGATGTTACCCAACACAGCCAGAGGTCCAGGGCGGCTTCCCCATGGATGCAGGACAAATTGAGGGCACAGCCCAGCCCCAGGGGGGAGATGCTCCCGGAAGCTGTCGGGGGGACCTTGGGAAGAGGCATTCCCAGCCTCGCTGCCGGCGGATCCCGCCGGGGGCACAGTGAGGCCGGCTGTACGCTAACCAACCACAATAAATCCAACCCCTTGGGCCTCCTGCCAAGCGCTGCTCCCGCTCGGGAAACTGCTAATTGTCATGGGGATGATAAGATGAACTGGGCTGGAAATGGGAAGAGAAACTAGGGGGTGATGGGGGAATGGAGTGGTGGCTGGAGGGGAGGTGGTGGGGATAGCTCTTGTGGCCGGCATGGCTCTTGATTGCTGTTGGTGAGCGGGTTTGGGTGCTGGAGGCACTGCAAGGTGGGGAACTTGTGGTGCGGAAGAGCAGTGAGGCACTGCAGGTGGGTCAGACCTTCTCACTGCCTGGCGCTCACTCCTTCCATGCTGAGGTGTGTGTGGGAGGGATGGGACATTTGTATGCCACAGGCTTGCGGCAGAGTGGCTGGAAAGCTGCTGGGGGAAAAGGTTCTGTGGGGGTTGGTTGAGAGCAGCTGAAGATGAGTGCTCAGGTGGCTAAGGCCACCAGCATCCTGGCTTGGATCAGCACTAGTGTGGCAGCAGGACTAGGGCAGGGATTGTCCTCCTGGGCTGGGCACTGGGAAGGCCACAGCTGGAATCCTGGGGACAGTTTTGGGCTCCTCAATCCAGGAAGGACATGGAGGTGCTGGAGTGTGTCCAGAGAAGGGCAAGGAAGGTGGGGAAGGGTCTAGAGCACAAGTGTTGTGAGGAGCAGCTGAGGGAACTGGGCTTGCTTAGTCTGGAGAAGAGGAGGCTCAGGGGAGACCTTCTCACTCTCTGCAACTCCCTGAGAGGAGGCTGGAGCCAGGTGGGGCTTGGGCTCTTCTACCAAGGAGCAAGTGACAGGACAAGAAGAAATGGCCTCAAATTGTGCCAGGAGAGGTTTAGGTTGGATATGAGGAACAATTTCTTCCCCAAAAGGAATGTCCCAGGGCAGTGGTGGAGTTCCCATCCCTGGAGGGGTTTCAAAGCCCTGGAGATGTGGTGCTGAGGGCCATGGTTTAGTGGTGACCTGGCAGTGTTAGGTTAACAGTTGGACTGGATGAAGGTCTCTTCCAACCTGAAGGATTCCATAATTCTCTTCTCCTTTGGGCAGTCCTGCTGTGAGGGTTGGACCCTGGGTTTCCTGAGGGGAGCTCTGCGCCTCCACCCAGTCACCTCCCCATTCCACTGCTGTCCCCTCCACCCGGCACAGTCATCTCCTGACCCCTCCTCATGTCTCCTGGCAGGATGACCCCAGCGCTCCCCACAAGCTGCAGGACTCCCTGAAATCCTGCCTGAAGGACGAGGAACCATTTAACATCCACAACTCCACATCGCCCAAGCACGATGGCAGTAAAGGGGAGCAGGAGAGCAGCGAGCTCAACTGTCTGCAGAACAACCTGACGTGAGCAGGGGACGAGGAGGAGGAGGAGGAAGAGGAAGAGGAGGAAGCCAGAGCGGGAGGCAGCTCTCCCAGCCCCTGCTGTACACATCTCCCCCCTCCTCCGTGTCCGGTGTCTCTGTTTTTTCCCCGCTCCGTGGCATGCTTTGGTGTGTTTTGTACAGAGGAAAACAAACGTTAATTAATGATCCTCCGAGGCCGAAGGCTGTGGGGGCTCCGGGGCCGTGTGGTGTCGTGGGGGGTGCTTGGTCTGTGCTCCGTGTCTGTCGCTTGGGTTCGTTCCGCGCTGTGATTTCTAAACCTCTGCCCTTCCCCAACTGACTTTTTTTGTACTTTCCCCCCACTTTTTTTGCAATACAAGTTAAAAATGACAACGGACAAAGGAAAAACAAAGCAATGAAAAGAAAAGGAAAGGGAAGATCTGGAAATAAAAGGGTTTTTTTGGTTGGTTGTTTTTTTTTTAAAGTTAAGCCTCTTGCCAGTGCCTGCGACCTCCTGACACAGCCACAGCCACTGCAGGATCGGTCCCTGCTCCCCTGGGTCCCTCCTCATCATCGCCCAGTCCCCGCTCCCTGCCCTGCACCATGTCGCACCAGAGTGGAGACCCTGCTGGGTGCTGCCGCCCCAGACACCCTCAGGTGCAGATGGGACACCCACGGGGTGCTGCTACCCCAGCCAGGGACACCCCAGGATGTTTGGCAGAGGTGCTTGGGCTGCACCCTGCTCCCAGAGGCTGCTCCATCCCTGTGCCCATCCCGGGGTGGGTAGCCATCACCCACAGCATGTTCACACCCACCTCCTGCCCTAACACCTCTTTTAGATGGAGCTGCCCAGGATGTCCAGGGGATTTTGGCCTCTGCATTTGAAACACCCTGCAGTTGTCGCCCTGAGCTCCTTGTTTCCATCCAACAAACCTCCTGGCAGCTCTGGCGCCACTCATCCAGCTTCTGCCAGTGTCCCCCAGCTGCCATCCCCCTGCTTCAGGAGTGAGTGTGAGGGTGGGGATCCCTCCCTGGAGAACCCCAGCCCTCCCCTCCAGCCACGGCTCCATCTCCCTTCCCACAGGAGCCAATTTCTCCCGGAGATGGATTCATCCACGAGCCAAACCTCACAGCTCCTTGAGAGAGAGGAAATGAAGCAATTAATCAAGACACAATATGAATTGTGCCATGTGCTGGGGATGCAGCCAGAGATCTCCCCAGGGCAGGTAGGGACTGAAGCCACAGCACAGTGAGGTTTGGTTGTTCCTGATGCTCTCTGTGAGCTGCTAAATAATTAATTCTCAGCTCTCTTGGGGAGATTAAAACTGAGGGGAGATGTTTGCCGTTGTCCTTCCAGGATGGAGCTCTATGACAGGTAAAATCTTGGATGAAGCTCCAGGACAGCAAGGACACAAGGATAAAAGATGTGTTGGGGGAGCAGGAGCCTTGCTGAGCAGAGAGGAGATGCTGATGCCTGAGGAAGCCTTGTGGAAAGGCAGTTTGTCCTAGCATGGGCAGAGGCTGGGCATAAGCTTTCCATGGGACGAGGGGGAAGGGGAAGGGAGCTGGAGTGGGACAGGAGGAAGAGGACCTGTGCTTGTGTATGAGGAGTGAGAGGAGAAGACATGGTTCTGGGCGTGTGTAGGGAGGGGATGAGGAATCCCATGGGGTTGTAGTGGGAGAAACACCTCTGGGGAAGAAGAGGGAAGGGTCACTGAGGGGATGGGGGAGACCACCCCACATCTCCTGCTGCCTTTGGAGGGAGTCTGCAGGGCTAGAGGCAGGGAGACATGGGGTGGGGATGGGATGGTCAAGGAGTGAGTCCAGCTGGTGAAGGTGTGGCTGCATGGTGGGCTCTGGAAACCATCTGCTCCTCATTGGGATCCTGAGGGCACCTGTGGGTCCAGCTGGATGCTGCCTGGGGAGAGAAGAAAAGCTCCTTTGCAGGGAAAAGGCAGCTGGTGTGATGCTGCTCTGAGCAGAAAGAGAAACCTCAACACTGGCTGACAACTCTCCTGCCTGGGGATGGGGCAACCTTCACCCTTTGGTTGATTTGGGGAAGCAGCTGTCCCTGCTGTCCCCATTCTTCTGCTTGGAAGTCAGGCTGGCACAGCTCCTGCATCATCTGCTGGCATGGCAGAGCCCATCCACCCCGGCACAGCCCGTCCAGAATGGATCTGCCCTGGCTCGACATGTGAGTGGCCACCTTGGGGGCCTCCTAAGGCTAACCAAGCCCAGTTCCCTCACCTGCTCCTCACTGCACTTCTGCTCTAGACCCTTCCCCTTCCTTTTCCTCCTCTGAACATGCTCCAGCTCCAGACCCTACTCACCTACCCTCCATGCTCTCGTTTCCCATTCCCCATCTCACTTCAGCTGGTGACAAGCCCTGCAGCTCCATCTCTCTCCTGGGTCAGTGTCCCTCGTTGTGCCTCCTTTTCCCCCTGGCTGATGTTGTGTCTTCTACCCATGGGATCTCCTCCTGCCGTGGCTTTCTGGAGCACCGAAGGAGGGAGGAGCATGGTCTGCACGCACGGGTGCTTCAGGGTGGAGAGGACAGCCAGGGCTGCCCGAGGGGCCAGGCTCCCTGTCAGCACCGAGAGGGACAGGGGGAGAGCAGCTGGGATGGTGAAGAGCATCCAGCGTGTGCTTGTGCTGCTCACTGGAGCCAATGTCAGGAGCCCTGTGGAGGAATTTGCCTCCCAGCCAGCAAAGCGACCCAAGGGCTTTCATCAAAGCCCAAAGCGCTTTGGAGTGGTGGGGCTGTGGACAGCTATTAAATTTAAATGCTTGGTTAGTTCACTGGGAGGGGAGGTGACCCTTTTGTGGCTGGGCAAGGACTGGCACGGGACGTGGGGTGCGAAGGGAAGGGACTTGGCGTCGGTACCGGCTCTGGCCTCCTGGCTCTGTCATCCTCTTTTCTCTGGCAGACACAGAACAGGGTTGGAGCCGCGACCCCGAAACAAGGAACCTTTCTTCCTTCTGACGAGCTCCGGCTGCCCGAAACAAAGCAGCCCAAGCGGTGATTCACTGCCTGAGCCCTGGCTGGGAGAGAGAAGGAGGGGACAAGGGGTCCACGGTCTCCACGGTCCCTGGTGAGCTGTGGGCACACAGAGCTGTGCTCAGCACCCTCAGTGTGGGATGCTTTGGGACCTGGGGTTTGGGTCTCCCTCCTTGAGCCACTGGGAGGGTTCCCTGGGAGTGGATCCTGGAGGTTGGTTGGTACCTGGAGCTGGTGGGGTGGGAGCTCTGTGCCCATGTCCTCTCCAGCAAGGTCTCGGGTTTACACAGCCATTGTCACGGGGTGCTGGCTCCCACCACACTGGCAGAGGCACCAGCTTTGCCCTAGGCACAGCCCCAGATGTTCCCACCCCACCACAAGCCCACCTCCTGCTGCCTCACTGGACTATGCTGGTGTGGCACCACCATGGCTTCTCCCATCTGCCGTTTTAAGTATCCCCAACACCAACTCCTTGTCTGAGTGCTGGCTCCTGGCAGCTCCCCTCACCTTTGAGGAGCATGTGGAAGATAAGGCTGGCTATGTCCTTTCCCCTTGGTCAGGACTTATCTGACCAACGTTCCCACCACAGTATTGTCTGGCTCCAGATGCTCTAGTTGTCCACATCTACATGTGATCAGGTGAATCTCACCATTGCTGTCCGACCTCCAGCCTTCCAGTGATTGGGAAAAGGAGGGTCAGGCTTGGGGGGACCATTTCCAAACCCTCCTGACCCACCTGGACCATCCCTGGGAGCTGCTCTGCCAGCCCCCAGCACAGAAGCACTGCACAGGGAGCTCAGGATGCTTCCCAGTGACCCAAAGGCACATTTGGGAGGAGACACATCCTAGAGGTCAGCGTGAGGAGACTGTGGGAGTATCTCTGCTGACATCCAAGTCTTCTCACCACTGCTGTGCTGCCTCCTGGCTTGTGGGAGCCCTTAGCTGGTATTTGCATAGCCAGAAATCATCAGGGTCTCAGTATTTACTGGTGGGAAATGCCAATCACTCTGTTATTCTCAGTTTTGCTGGAACAGGGAGAGAATCCAGAGTTAAACTGACTCCATGTTGGATTTAAAGAGAAAAGCAGAATCCTCTGAGCTTCATAAACTATCAAATGCTCAGTGTGGGAAAGAGCAGTTGGGCGCATGCTTGATGGTGCCATTGAAGCTGTGGGGATGGCTGCAGCCGTGGCAGACCCCATTTGTCACTGCTTTGGGCTGGGGGAACCGGTTCTGCTGGGAGAGGAAGAGAGCAGGACACAGGCAGCCCTGGCAATCAGCCACCAGAGACTGGTTTGAAATGTGGAGGCAGGAGGAGGCAAGTTGGCCAAGACCAAGTGTTGCTTGATCAAGCTCCCAGCCCTCATGAAGGGATGTGGAAGAATAGGGAAATAAAGACCAGGAGACACTGGGAGAGCTGGAGAGTAAGATCTCATGGGAGCCATGCTGGAAGGTGAAAGGAGTTAAGGAAACTGGCAGCTCTTCAAAGAAACGATGGCAACAAGGCAGCCCAGGAGGGAGAGTAGTAGGAACCAGCTTGGCTACATCACAAGCTCTCCACTGACCCCAGGCTCAAGACAAAAGGTTTACAGAAGGTGGGAACTAGGTCAAATTACTAAGGACAGTTATAAGAGTAGTGGAAGCATGTGGGGAAATGTCAGAAAGGCCAAGACACAAATTGAGATGGAAATAGTGGGGATCATTAAGAGGAAGAAGAAAAGGCTCCATCAGCAGGAGGAGAAGGAGCAAGGGAGTGTTGGTTTGGGCCCAGTGAGGAAGGGAGGCTGCTGGCAAAGGAAGCTGAGAGCTGAAGGGTTTCACGTGGGGGTTTTTAAGATCAGTCATTAAAAATGTCTTTTAAAACGTTGAAAAACCTGAGGCAGATGTTGACCACAATAAACCAGAGTTTGTGCTCTCCAGGGAGAGTGTGGGCTGCAATGCATGAGGAGACTAAACCATACACAGCACAAACCAGGCATCTTCTCAACCTTACCCTTAGGAAGCCAGTTAAAGCCACCTCAGATCTACCAGCTAGTGCAAGGTTGGATAAGGATTTACAAGAGCAGGTCCAGTCTGGGGCATGCCACCTCAGGAGAGATGCAGCCTGTGGGAGAAGGTTCAAGGGGTGCAAGATGAGAGAGCTAGACAGAACAGGCTGTGGGGTGGGCAGTGCAGAGAGCTAACCACCAAGGGAGACATGAGAGCAGTCTCAAAGGGCTGCTTCAAAAAGGCTGGGAATAATCAGGGTCCATGGCGGACTGTCAGAAGACACCCCCCCCCACCCAAAAAAAGGTTATCTCCAGATGCTGAAGCTCACTGCCAGAAGAGACAGCTCAGTGAGGTGTGAGGAAATATCTCCTGACTGTACAGAGAAAGCTGCAAGGACAGTGTGCCTGGGGAGGGGTGACAGCTCTCCTTGCAGAGGGCATCAGGAGCAGGTTAGGTGCATCTCAGGGTGACCAGAACTGCTGACTCTCCCATCCAATGAGGCTCTGGAACTGCTGATCCCCTGGGACCCTCTCAGCTCTGTTTCTGATGATTCTATGCTTTCCAGAACACCACTTCTTCCCATGGACAGAGGTGAGGCTGAAGGATGAGCTAGTCTGGCTTCTCCAGCTGCTAGACACCTTACACCCAACCGATTGCTTCTTTTACTCCTCAATATTTGCTGATTCAGGAACATTCCCTCAGATGTAGGTATACAATCTGCATTTCTTAATTGAATTAGAAGTCATTCTGCAGGAGCACCTCAGTCTTGAAGGAAGAGCTCCTTTTGCTAGGTGGTACCAAAAGGCAGCATGAAAATGCAGTTCCTGCTTCAGAGAGCTCAGAATTCGACTGCAAGGCAAGAGACAGCAGATGGAGACAGTCTGTTGGGTAGAGGAGCACAAGGAAACAGTGAGACAATACTGGCTGGCATGGCAGACACAGGGGTTTAGCACATGAGGAGCTACACTTGAAGGGGTTTTGTGTGGATGTTGGAAAAGAGGAGATTTTGGGGGAGGATTTGGGAGAAGATGAGGAGATTCTTCTGCAGCTTCAGAGCTCCAGCTTCTGCATGGTGACCCAGGCTAGGGCTATAGGTGTGGAGCAGAGAAGAGGATCTCTGAAGGTGTCTGTATCATCCTCAGGCTGCTGAGAGTATGTTGTATGTGAGATGGGCAGAAACAGGAGAGAGCAGGAATCGTAGGATCACAGAATCTGGCTGGAAGAGACCTTTAGGCTCATCAAACCAACCATTAACCAGCACTGCCAGGTCACCACTAAACCATGGCCCTCAGCACCACATCTCCAGGGCTTTGAAACCCCTCCAGGGATGGTGATGAAAAAAGGAGTCATGGGACAGCTCTGTGAGCAAGAGTTGGGAGGATGAGGAGGAAGAAATCGGAGGCAGGAAGAAAAGCAGGATGGGGCAAGATGAGGAAGAGAGTCAGCAGTGGGAAGGACAAGGGGATGATGGTGGATGGGAAGGACAGAGGATTCAGCAGAGTGTGGTGTCTTTAGAGCCAAACACCTGCCTCAGGGAGAGGAGATGAACAGCATTACAGCATTTTCCCTGCCTGCTTTGATCCCATTTTGCTCACAGCCATCCTCAGGATCTTGGTGACTTTGCTGCTGGATCCCTGATGGTTGCAGTATGTTTTCCAGGGATTTTTCAGTCTCTGCTGGAAAAGGCCTGGAGAGTCCTTGTGGAGAGCCAGCAGGCATTGTGCTTGAAATAGCAAAGTGAATTTTAAAGGTGACCTGAAAATTGAAAACTCTTTTTTCCCCTCCTTTTGCTTTAGCAGTGCATTAAATTCCTCTGCACAGCCACCAGCAACCAAACCACAGCAAAGGATCCTTAGGTTTGACATCAGCAGCTAGTGTCTAAAGTGAGGACAATGAGGTGATGGGAAGAAATGCCAGGAGAGGGTGCAGAGTCATCCTGGCTGAGGGGTTCTCTGAACAGGTTGGATAAACATCTGTCAAGGAGGTTTAGGTGGAGCTGACTTTGCCTGGTGGCAAGTGTTGCTCTATCTGTGTGACCTCTCCAGGTCCCTCCAGTCTCATGCTCAGTGATCCTGTGATGCTTTTGCTCTTTCTCACCAGAAATGTCAGCCCTGCTCTGCTGTCCCCCTGCCAGCATCCCAGGTTTATCAGCTTCCTGGTCCTGGTGATTCTTAGTCGTTTTCTCCTGCATTTGAAACAGTTGCTCCCTCCCCAGGTGGGTATGTATCTGTGTGTGTACACATAGGGAAAAAGTAACATTTGAAAGGGGACAGGCTAAAAATCACTGCCCTTCCTATCAATTTTCTCTATTTACCTTGTATTTCTCCTGTCCCAGTCCCACCAGTCCCCCACCAAATCTTCCAGGACAACAAATACATGAGACTAACCTGCCCTGGCTTGGTGCCTTCATGCAGCCAGTGTAAGGGGAAGGGAAAAGGGAAGTACACAGTGATGCTGTTCTGTGGTTTTCTTCTGTAGGTGTCTTTTAAAGGCAGCTCAGGTGTCCTGGTTATTTTACTACACCCTCAGGTATCTAAATTCCTCTTTATTTTCCCTGTCTCCTCCCTGGTGCTCTGTCCCTCCAGCCCAACCCAAACTATTCTCTCATTCTGTGATCTGTGGCCTCAGGAATCACAGTCTAAAGGCTTTGTACATTCCTCTGGGGTTCTGGTTCATCAGCAGGGATTTTCCCCCCCACTGCCAAGCTAAAGGAGACGAGAACAAGGCAGGAACCCAATGCTCTGAGCTCCCTGGGTGCCACTTGGCCATCTTACCCTCAGTGTTTCTGAGCCAGTCCCCAAGGAAGACAGCGAGGTCCTGTGCTGGCCAGGACCATAACTGACTGCTAGCTGCCAGAAGTGGGAAGAGCAGGTGCAAACACAGCCCTGGGCAGTGATGGTTGAAACCAGGAGCTAACCGGAGCCATCTCTGCTTTTTGCTGCTTGTTCCCAAAGCTTAGACAAGCTGAGGGGGGAAAGACCAAGCCAGATGTCTGCATTGCTAGTGTGACCAAACCAGTCCTCCTGAAGTTCTCCCATAAAAAGATGTTGTTAATGGCAGAGGCTGAGGGCTGGGGTTCCAGCAGGGTGACATGTCCCAGTCACAGTGACAATGGCAGGAGCAGGCAGCAGCTGACCCTCACCAGGCTCCAGGCTCCTGCTGGCTGTCCCAGAAAGGGGCCTGCAGACTCAGAAATCCTTTTCAAAGTCTGGCTCTTGCATTTCTTCAGAGGAATTCAGCACCTGGTTCAGCTCATCCATTATTCCCCCCAGCCGCTTTTTGCCGTGTCAAGGCCTGAGCATTGAGCAGGAGCTGAGTTAAAGAGACAACTTGCCCCTTCCCTTTCTTAGCCAGCCATTGACTCAGCCCAACATCTGCTCACTTATTAACCTCCTCTGGCCTCACAGGCCTAATGATCTTCCATCACTCAAAGCATTAGTAAAGCATTTAGCATTACTCTCAGCAAGGAGGAGGAGGGAACCCTCCTGCTTTGGAATGTTGCTTTTACTGGGCTGTGAGTTGATTTGTGCAGTAAAATCCAAAGGGATATCCCTGGGCAGAGCAGCACTAAGTCACTCAGACATCTCGGGGGCCAGAAACAGATAATCAAAGGAGATGAATCAAAGCCTTTCCCCTAGAGCTCCTTCTCTACAGCCTCACCTCCAAAAGCCCAATGCTTTTAGCTAACTTTCCCTGCCCCACACTTGGGAATTAACTCCAACACCACAAGATTCATTGTTTTGATTTGTTTGCTTGGGTTTTTTTTCTGCTCTCAGCCATGAATTGCTTTCTTGCCCACGGTCTGACATAGCAGAGGAGATTCATTGTCAGCAGCATTGTTACCTATGGATGCCATATGGCTCCACAGTGCAAGGCTTACAAGGTTTGCTGCATGGTGAATGCTGCAAATAAGCATGAAGCAGCTGGGAGGGGCAGGGCAACAGCTCTACCAGCACAACTCTCCCTGCCTTCCCACGGTGACAAGTCAGGAAATGTGAGAAGGAATACATTAAGGAGGACAAGAGGTGTTTTGAGAGATGCAGCTGTACTTTGTGTGCGGTTCTGATCCCCTTCCCCCTGCAAGGGGAGGGAGAGAGGATTTTACATTTCATTTACAAGGCGTTTAGGGCTCGGTGGCTCCTGATGGAGCTGGGAGAAAAGTGCTTTAGAGACAGAAACGTGGCAGTGCAGACAAAAACTGGGCTGAAAATGGCATATTTGCTAGCATACAAATGCAGTCCTACAGAGAGCTCCCAGGTAGGAACATCTCCAGGCTCTTCTCTGCCTGTGAACAGCCTCTGCTGTTCTCTGTGCTGCAGAACAAGGCTCTGCAGACAAACCCTGTGAACCAGGAGGACAGGAGCCAGACTACTTCAAAGGACAGTGAAGGAATTAAGGCTCTGGCTGCACCAACACAGAGCAGGGACTTAGCTGGTTACTGGACTCCCTGAGACCAGACCCAGGTTCCCAGCTCTGTGAAAGGGTAGGAAAACAAAAGCAAAGCGATTGGAACTTTTAAAGAAGCTTTCAGGCAAAGCTGTTAGAGGAACGAAGCCATCAAAGGGTAGGAGAGGAAGGAAGTCCTTTCAGAGCTAAGGACAGGAAGCAGAAGGCTGACAGAACGGTGGGTTTCTGCGAGCAGCAGAGGTTACAGATGGGATGTCTCAGGGTCTGGGCTCGACCTGTTAGCCAGCAGATTCCTAAAGGCTCTGGAGAGAATATGACAAACCTTACAGCTAACACACTTACTAGCAGAGGAAATAGAGAGAGATCAGCTGCATGGCTCAGCCAAAGAGCCATACAGCTTCTCTACCTCGGTCATCCTAATAAGAAGACATCAAAAGAAGATCCAGGCCAAAGCAAGAGAAGACCCATGCCAAGGCAAGCACTTCTTGTGTTCCCACAGCTCTTCTCCCAGACCCCAGTGACTTTCAGCACAGGGATTTCCCAAGCTGGTGGTGGCCCTCAGGGGATTTCTCTTCCACAGAGCTGTCCTCTTCACCCATCGATTCACCCTCCTAAACCTGCAGTAGTGATCAACAGTTTGTGGTTCTGAAGAGCTGACCCATGTAGGCATCTCCTTTTTCTTGCTCAGCACATCTCTTAGCATCGTTTGATGCCCCCTAATGCTCACAGTGGACGAGACAGCCCAGAGCTGATGAATCTTGTCTCCAGGCCCCCTGACACGTCCAGGGCTCCAGCAGGTCTCCTTTCAGCCTGGCAATCCTCAAATACCTCATGAGAATCAAAGGTTACAAAAACTTAGCTGGGGCAGTGGAATGGAAAGGTGAACTCGGTGCCAAAATTGAGGGCAAAACTGGTGCCAAAATTGTTAATTTTGCCCTCAAAATTAACACTAAATAATGTGGATTTTTGTGGTTACAAGCTGTAAATTTGCTGTCACTACTAAGCTGCAAGCAGCTCATTCTTAGAGAATGCCAAAGTAATGCTCAGCAGCACTCAAATGTGCTAACAAGGTGGTAGGAAATATTAAGAGTAACAGATGTCCCCCAAAATATCCCACTCTTGTAGCTGCCATACGAACCCACAGTTGGCAAAGGGGTGTAGAGGGGCACCTCTGGGCCAGGGGTCAGGGTAGTGACCAGTGCCACGTGCCACCAGGTCCAGCTAGTGGTCGGTGCTGGTATCCAGCCCCACTGATGATCAGGTTGGAGGGCTGGGGCATGGCAACCCTGGGCAGTCCCTGAGCCCTGGCTGAGCCCCTAAGGACAATGGGGAAGGGCAGGCAGAGGTGACCTCGGTACTGGAGAAGGTTATGGAGCAGATCACGTTGAGTGCCATCATGTGGCACAGCCAGGACAACCAGGCAATGTGGGCCAGGCAGTGTGGCTTTGTCAAAGGCAGGTCCTGCTTGGCTAACCCGACCTCTTTCTGTCACAGTGACCTGCTTAGTGGATGTGGATGCGTCTACCTGGACTTCAGTTAAGCTTTTGTCAGTTTCCCACAGCATTCTCCTTGGGAAACTGGGAGCACCTGGATGGGCTGGGCTGGGTGTGTGCTTCACTGGGTGAAAACTGGCTGATGGCTGAGCCCAGAGAGTGGTGGGGAATGGAGTGAACTCCAGCTGGGGCCCAGTAACCAGTTGTGTTTCCTAGGGCTCAGGACTGGGCCAGTTCTGTTTGTCATCACTGATCTGGACGAGGGGATCCAGGGCACACTCAGACAGCTGGCAGGTGACACCAGGCTGGGTGGGAGTTGATCTGCTGCAGGGCAGGAGGCTCTGCAGAGGGATCTGGGTTGTCAAGCCCTGGCCCAGGCTGCCCAGGGCAGTGGTGGAGCTACCATCCCTAGTGGGCTTGAAAAGACATGGAGATGTGGCGCTGAAGGAGGTGTTTCAGTGGTGACCTGGCAGTGTTAGGTTAACAACTGGACTTAATGAGCTTAAAGCTCTTTCCCACACCACCCCACGCTCTCTTCCACCGCCCCGTGACCCCTCCTGCCGCTCACCGCCCCGCCAGCAGGCGGCGCCCTACAGCTCCGCCCAGCGCATGCGCGGGGCCGCATCGCCTCCCTCTCCCCTCTTTCTCCCTCCCCAGCCCTTCTTCCCGTCCGGAAGCCTCCCGGTTCTCTTCGCCCGCCATGTTCGCGGAGCTGAACGAGCTGTTGGGCGCTTCCCCGGAGCGACCGGAGACGGTAAGAGGGAGGCAAGGGAGGAAGGAGGGAGCCGGGCAGCGGTGGCGGCGTGGGCCCGCGCGGGGCCTGCCGGGAGCTGTAGGCCGCGGAGCGCGGTGCATGCTGGGAGGGGACTGGCCGCGACATGGCGCCGGGGGCGGTGGCGCAGTTTTCATCTGCGGCGGCCTCGGTGCCCTTCCCTTCGCCCGTGCCTGGCTCTACGCCGCCTATGGCGGCCTGTTGCACCGGTATCCGGCGCTATGGAAGGGCTGGTGCGGTCCCTGCAGCTCTCAGCCCCTGGTGTGCCAGTGCGGGGTTGCTGTTGTGTCGTGACTAGCGGCAAAGCCGGGGGTGAAGGACGGTCCCCGGCGCTGAGGCGGGGCCTACGGGTTCCTGCAATGAATTAAGTTAAGGAAGAGAAGGCCTCTGAATTAATGCCCTTCATCCCTGCAGTTTTCGTGGTGGTGAAACCACGCTGCAACTAGACACTCACCCTGTGTGAGGGCCGTGAAGTGCTTCAGGTAAAAATAAAGTATGGGTGTGTTTGGTATTACTCCAGTGTTTCTCCTGGTAGATGCTATCTTAGGTAATAAAAGCAGGTTTGGAGTGATAATATATTTTATAAGTCTGAGTTTCCTCCCTTTATTGAGGTGCTGGAGTGTGTCCAGAGAAGGGCAAGGAAGGTGGGGAAGGGTCTAGAGCACAAGGGTTGTGAGGAGCAGCTGAGGGAACTGGGCTTGCTTGGTCTGGAGAAGAGGAGGCTCAGGGGAGACCTTCTCACTCTCTCCCAACTACCTGAAATGATTGGGGTTGGTCTCCTCTCAAGGAACAAGTGATAGGACAAGAGAAGGAGCCTCAAGTTGTGCCAGGGGAGGTTTAGGTTGGAGACGAGGAACAATTTCTTCCCCCAAAGGTCTGTCAAGGCCTGGCCCAGGCTGCCCAGGGCAGTGGTGGAGTCACCATCCCTGGAGGGGTTGATAAAAAAGTGTAGAACACACTGGGAGTGTTTGGTCAATGGTTGGGCTGGATGATCTTGGAGGTCTTTGCCAACCTTAATGGTTCTGTGATGGACTTTCCCAGAGCTGTTGCCTCCCCTCTCTCCCTTCCACCAGCCATGCTTTGGTGCAGCTGCTGCCTCGGGAGATGCAGGGTTTGGACATTTCCCCCTCTGGCTGGCTGAGCATCAAAGTGTCAGCAATGCAGAGACTTTAGTACTGCCAGAGCAGCTGCAGTGTGCCAGTGAAGTGAGGGCTGGCAGGATTTGGGGGGTGCTCATGGGAAGCTTTGGTGAAGTGAAATGAGACACGCTCTGAGTGGCACCATCCTGCTGTGCCTCCTCCTCTTGTTGCAGCCAAAGGCAGAACCCTCTTTTGGGTGGGAAAGAGAAGCAGAGCAGCACTTCTCAAGCCTGGCTCCTGTTCTGTGTTCCCTGCAGCATGGTCACTATTTGCCATTCTGTTAGCTCAGTTCCTAACACCTTTTAGGCACTGAGGAGTTAACTCTCAGAGATGGCTCCTGACTTGCCCATGGGGAGGCTGCTTGTCAGTTTTTCTTATTATAATAGTCAGAGGGGGGGAAAAAACCCCAGACATTGATAAGTTCTCTGTGATTCAAAGCAGCCCCTGTGTGATTTGTATTGGTTATAGAAACATCCTGAGGAAGGTTCTAATGGAAACAAATGTCTTGCTGAGACTGGTGCTGGTGATGAGCATGCACTGGGGAAGGAGATTCATCTCCTGGTGTATTCCTTGTGCAGAGAGCTCTGCTCCAGTACATGGCTTTTGGTGGGGGGACTTGTTTGTCTGGGGTGCACCTAGGACAGGGGACAAGGAGGGCTGTTTGGGGGCAGGAGAAGCAGCAGCTTCCACAGCTGCCATTTTATTGCAGAGGTGACACTGGCCATGGCACTGGGAGAATGGGCTGGAAACAGAATGGGCTGGAGCACCGTGTCCAGTGCTGGGCTTCCCAGTTGAAGAGAGACAAGGAACTGCTGGAGAAAGTCCAGGGGAGGCTAGGGAGATGCTGGGGGCACTGGAGCATCTGTGGGAGGAGGAAAGGCTGAGAGCCCTGGGGCTGCTTAGCCTGGAGAAGAGCAGCCCCAGAGGGGAGCTGCTGAATGCTGAGCAAGAGCTGAAGGCTGGGGGCAAGAGGCTGGGGCCAGACTCTGCTGAGTGGTGGCCAGGGCCAGGCCAAGGGGCACTGGGCACTAACTGGAAGGCAGGAGGTTCCATCTGAGCAGGAGGAGAAGCTTGTTTGGTGTGAGGGTGTTGGAGCCCTGGCCCAGGCTTTGCAGAGAGGCTCTTGGTGGGCAGTGTGGGGTCTCAGTCTGGCACAAGAGCTGTTAGCTGGTGGGCAGATGTTTTGGGGAAGCAGTGAGCTCAACATTTCCTGCTGGCTCCTCATGGGCTGTGCCTGCAGGAAGCACTGGCAGCCCTGGGTTGGGCAGGTGCCTGGAGCACTGCTTGTCCACTTCTTTCTCTAGGTCCTGCAGAGTTGCCCCTAGCCTGAACAGACATCTTGTCTACCAGGATGGAACCAGAAGCCCTTTGTGCCCTCAGCCTCTGCTAACTGCTTTTGCTGCTTCTTTTGCAGGGTAAATTCACACTGCTTGCTGACAGCAGAACCGATGGCAGCTTCCTGGTGCACCACTTCCTCTCCTTCTACCTCAGAGGTATGGCAGCAGGAGGACTCTCCATGGCCAGGGTTTGCCCCTGGGAGGTGTTTCTGTGTGAGCAGAGGTTTTGCAGAGTGTGAGGCATGCTCAGATGAGCACAAAGCTTTGGAGTCAGTCCTAGGCCTGGCTTGTCCTTGGGGCTTGGCTCTGTGTCCTTGGGCACATCCCATGGTGGCTGTGCCCCTGTTCCATCACTGGTGCAGTGAACACTAGATGACAGAGCCCTCTGACAGCCAGGGGGGCTGTGGATCCTTTACTGCCTAGGTGGTTTCTAAGCTAATTATCAATGTCAGGAGCAACTGGCTGGTGGTGAGTAAAGAGCCAAAGAGCCTGGCAAGTTACCTAATTGCTTTCCTACTAATGGTGCAACCTGGGAGTAGCCTCCCAGCCCCTGCAAAGCAGGCACTGGACTCAGGGACTCCTCCAGCTTTCTGCTGACAAAGCAGCCCAGAAAATCTGGTACCTCTCAGGCTTGAAACACCCCTCAGAGGGTTGTGCAGCCCATGGGGCTAAGAGCATTCTGCCCCTGCCCCTGCTCCTGTCCCTGTCCCTGCCTCAGCCATGGCTTTGCCTCATTTTTAAAACCTTGTTTCACTTCATGGCACAGAAGGAGACTGCAGGGAGGCCTGTGGGGAGCAGTTTCTTAGCAGTGTGAGTGGTTCTCTGCAGCACCCTCCTGGTGTCCAAGTGTCTGCTTGGTGCCCAAAGCCCTTGGAAGCTCCTGAGGGGTCAGCGAAGGCTCAGCTGGGGCCACTGGTTTGTTCCACTTGAAATCCATGTCCTGCTCCCTGGCAGGGAGAGACAAACGCCCATTTGCATAGAGTCACAGAATTGTTTTGGTTGGAAGAGCCCTTTGAGACCACTGAGTCCACCCTTCACCTCAGGCTGCAAGGTCACTGCCAGGAGGCCAATCCCTGCCCTCTCCTGCTCCTTCTGTTCACACCCAGACCAGCAGGCCAGCTTCCCCCCCGGGCCAAGCTTTCCAAAATCACACTGTAGTGAGGTGCCTTTGTCAAAGCTGCTGCTGTATGTTTTCTCAGCCCAGGTTGCTTGCCCTGGAAGAGCCAAATGGGGGTTTGGGGCCCATCACTGGTTTTGGTGGTTCAGGTCACAGGTGGTCATTGGCCTCCTCACAGTAACACCAGCAGACAGTGCCAGGAGATCCTGGGGCAGGGTGGCATGAGACACAAAAGAGGGCTTCTGCTTTTTTCATCCCATCCTTCTCTGGCTCTTTCCCTTTCTGTTTAAGCTGGCTAACATTTTCCCTCAGGTGGAAATCCTGTAGACAGGTGAAAATGAAAAGCCCAACCACAGAGAAGTGAGGGGCTGCCTAGACCTGCCTCACCTCCAGGCCTTTCCAGAGGGATTTGTGGCCTGGCTGCTGTGCTTGCTGTGCTTTGAGAGTGGCAGCTTGCAGGATGGAATTGGTAACCTGTCCTTTTGTCTCCTTGCCCAGCTGGCTGCAAGGTTTGCTTTGTGGCCCTGCTCCAGTCCTTCAGTCACTATAACAGCGTTGCTCAGAAGCTGGTAAGTTTCCTCGTGCGGGTTAATAATCACAGGTTTGGGTAATTGTGGGGGGTGGGAAGGGGTGAGAATGGGCAGCGGGAGTTGCAGGTGAGCAGATGTTTCCAGCTCTGGATGGGGAGGGACAGGGTCGCTGCTCCTGAGGCAGGGGGTGGAGAGCACTGCTTGCTGCAGAAGGGATGTGGCAGAGGGCAGCAACCTGGCTGGGAGGCTCACTGCAAGGACCCCAGTGGGCTCTGTCCTGGGGAGCTGAGCAGCTTCTCCCTTGCTTTGTGCTTAGAAATGTTTTGGAGACCAGCATTCCCCAGGCAGGCCCAGGCTGATGCAGTTCTGTTAGTGCTCCTGGGAGGAAAACATCAGTGTCTGTGTCCCTGGGGCCTCTCCCTGTGCCTGCAGGATGCACAGGAGCTCCTGGGGTGGCTTTTATCCTCTGTCCAGTTCAGTGTGAAGAAGTGCTCTGGGCTGACTCACCTCTAGATTCAGAAGGGCACCTCTGTGCTTCTTTGGGCCTAGCCATCAGCTTGAGGAGCTCCAAGCACTGAGCATGTTCTTGGGGGTTTCCTTCCCGTGGTGGCTCAGGCAAGGCTTGTGAAAGGAGGAAACAGAGAAGGGAAGCAGGCAGGGTCATTCCCAGTGGCAGCAAATCAGGCTGAGCTCTGGCTGGAATCTGCATCTCTCAGCTTTTTGTACACTGCTCAGATATGGAATGCTGTGGTTGGGAAGTCTAGGTGACCTTCCAGGGTCAGAGGGGTGATGGCTTGCACTGATCCTCCCTCCTGGGGCTCTGTGGGAAATCCCAAGAGTGCTGCTGCTGACAAAGGCTCCCAGGTGTTGGAGGAGCAGGTGTTGCAGTGACACTGTGCTCCCCACTGGAGGTGCAGGTTGAGTTTTGGTGCTCACTGAACAGCTGCATTTTGTTTACTGCTCAGTGTTCAGCTTTAGAAAGGAGATCAGTGGTCTGAGAGTTCAGACCTAAGTTAAATTGAATGGACTGGGCTGCATGAAGAAGAGTGTGACCAGCAGGTCAAGGGAGGTTCTTCTACCCCTCTCCTCTGCCCCAGTCGGGCCACAGCTGGAGTCCTGGGCCCAGTTCTGGGCTTCACAGTTCAAGGGGAGCTGCTGAATGCTGAGCAAGAGCTGAAGGCTGGGGGCAAGAGGCTGGGGCCAGACTCTGCTGAGTGGTGGCCAGGGCCAGGCCAAGGGGCACTGGGCACTAACTGGAAGGCAGGAGGTTCCAGCTGAGCAGGAGGAGAAGCTTGTTTGTTGTGAGGGTGTGGGAGCCCAGGCCCAGGCTTTGCAGAGAGGCTGTGGAGTCTCCTTGTGTGGAGAGATTGCCAAGGCAGCTGGAGGTGACCCTGGGCAAGCTGCTGTGGGTGCCCTGCTGGAGCAGGGGGGTTGGGCTGGCTGACCCCCAGAGGTCCCTTTTCAGCCCCCAGCGTGCTGGATTCTGTAGCTGAGCAAACGAAACATGTCCCCATGGAGCTTTAACTCCCAGGCAAATGCTCAGTGTGTGGTTGCCCTGCAGAGCAGATTCCTCACTGCTGAGCAAAGCAGTGCCTGCAGCACCGGAGTCCTGGCCTTTGTGTTGCAGAGAGGAGGAAATCCTAGGGAGAACTGGGAGTGAACTGGGGGACAGCAGCTGGTGTAGGTAGGAGGTTCAGCTCTGGAACATGGGATCCTTGCCTGCTCTAAAAGCAGAGTCCTAATGTGGCATTTCCTGCTGTGCAGCTTGTGCTTTTCCTAGGTGCTGCTGTCACCTCCTCGGTGGGAGAGCCTGGGAAGGGAGAGAACATCAGGATTAGCTGGAGCACACGTGCAATGCAAATCACAACGGTTTGCTGCCTTGATGCTTCAACAAAAGGGTTGCTGCCATGGAGGGAGGTGATAAGAACAATAAGAGTTTGCCCAGGGGAGCTGAGAGAAGAGATTAGTTTGCCTGCAGCGATGAGCTGGCCCTGTCCTGGTGGCTTGAAGGCTGAGTCAGTCAGAGTCTGACTTCACAGGTGTCCCTGTGGTTGGCTGTGTGAATTCTTCCTGAGCTCTGAGGAGCTGGAGGTCCTAACCTCAGTTCTTTTCTGTATTTCCTGTAAGATCTTGTCTTTGCTTCAGTCCTCCTTCGCCTAAAAGAAGCTCAGTAAAGGTGGTTTCTGGCAGAGTTTCACTCTTAGCCTTGCTTAAGCATCTGCTGCTGGAGACCAGAGAACTCTGGAGACTCTGCATGGAGTCAGAGAATCATGAAGGCTGGAAGAGATCTCAAAGACACTGCCAGGTCCCCATGATCCTAAAGGTCTTTTCCAACAGTTCTGTGCTTCTGTGACAGTTGATGTTGTCTGTCATGCCCTTGTGGAGAACCTGTTGGGCCACAGCAGGAGCAGTGCCCCCAAGGGCAGTGTGCCAGGTCGCTGTTCCCACCCTCCTTTGTACAACGGTGGGTTTGTTTGGAAGGAAAAACATGCTTGTCCCCATCTGATCTCCCTCTTGCCTGCTCCCCTGGCCCCTGCCCCAGCCCTGAGGTCACAGACCAGAGGACATCACCTCTGCCTTCCCCTGCAGGTGCTTGTCCTAGAAGAGAGACCTTGGCCAGCTGCTGGGTGTGCGCTGGGAGCTAAGGACGCTGCCTCGCAGGCTCCATTGCTAGTTCTCTCCTGCAGGTGTTTTGCTTCCCTAGGTGAAATGGCCAGTGGCAAGCTGCAGATGTGGTTGGAAGGGATGTCAGTGCTGCCTGGCTGGCGGCATCCTGGCTGAGGAGAACAGTTGTGCTGCATTGTGGAGCTGGCAGCTCCAGTCACGCCAGGCTGCTGTGCCAGGGGCGTTTCTGGGCTTGATCGATGGGTGAGAGATTGCCAGAGATAGTGCCTGTTTGCTCCTGGTGACAGGGGAGTGTGCTGCTGTGAGATAATGGAAGCTTCCAGGCATGTTTGAGTGCTCTGCAGCACTGGCTCTGCAGCAGGGACACATGTCAGGGCTGGGGCAGTCAGGAAGGTGCTGTTGGCCATTTTGAGCACTGCTTCCCCAGCTCAGTCCCTGAGCTGTCCTGTGCTGCTCCCAGAGGCTCCATCAGGCAGGCTGCTAGCTGGGAGACAGGCAGAGCTTTGGTGTGGCAGAGGTACTGCAGTGGGGCGAGTCCAGTGCTCCACCTGATGCTGGGACCTGTGTCCCCAGTTGGAAATGAAGTCTGGGCTTGCTGAGGCCACCCAGGAACATCATGGACCAAGGGCACCGAGTTCCTGCTCTGACCCACAGGCACATGGCCCCTGGCTGCCTCCTGTCCCTGCTGTGGCCCTTCCCTCTGTCACCCAGCAGGCCCTGGGGTAGCAGCAGTAAGCTGCTGGGGGCCACTGTGTCTGAAGTACAGGCAGTCTGTGTGCAGGAGGAAATGGCTGAAGCAAAGTTCAAACCAGTTTCTGAATTACTGACCTTAGTAGCAAGTGCAGCCCCTGCTGCAGCAAAGCATTGCAGGCAGTGCTGAGCCCTGGGGGCTCCAGGTGCTGCTGAGGGAAGGAGGGTGGGAGGCTGCTGTGCAGGCCAGCCCTGCTTCATGGCATGCAAGGTATTTGTCGGCCGTGCCCTGCTCCTGCCTTGCCTCATGAAGGTTCTCCTGTCCTTGGCTAGAGATGTTTCCATACTGTGTGCTTGCACTTGCCCAAGAGACTTCCCCCAGCTCTGGCCCTGCCCTGCCTTCTGGCACGGTTTTAGTGAGCAAGTATCACCTGCAAAAGCTGAATCTCTCCTCCCCCAGCCCACATCAGCCTCTGCTGGGCTTGGGGCTGGAAGGAGGTGCAGCAGGGGTAGGGAAGGGCTCTGCAAGAGTCTCATTCAGAGGAATTATTGCTTCTGGCATGCCTGGGAGAAGGGGAAGACTGGAGACAACGTGGGTTAGGTGAGGCAAGAGCTGCTGCAATACTTGCTGGCTAATGCTGTTCATTAAGTGCCTGAAAACAAAAGGGATGTGTCTGAAAGTGGTGGCTGTGCCTTGCCTGGGCTCTTAGTGTGGCAGAAGGGACCAGGTTCCTCCCAAAAGCATGTGTGGAAGACAGGGAAAAAGAAGAAAAGCTTAGGGCTAATGTGAAAACAGAACCTGAGGTGCATGAGGCAGCAATGTGCCCTGGTGGTCAAGAAGGCCAATGGTGTCCTGAGGTGCAGGAAGAAGAGTGTGAGCAGCAGATCAAGGGAGGTCCTGGTCCCCCTCTCCTTTGCCCCAGCCAGGCCACATCTGGAGTCCTGGGTCCAGCTCTGGGCTCCCCACCGTTCAGGAGAGACAAGGAACTACTGGAGAGAGCCCAGCAGAGGCTGGGAAGATGCTGAGGGCACTGGAGCAGCTCTGGGAGGAGGAAAGGCTGAGAGCCCTGGGGCTGCTTAGCCTGGAGAAGAGCAGCCCCAGAGGGGAGCTGCTCAATGCTGAGCAAGAGCTGAAGGCTGGGGGCAAGAGGCTGGGGCCAGACTCTGCTCAGTGGTGCCCAGGGCTAGGGCAAGGGGCACTGGGCACCAACTGGAAGCCAGGAAGTTGCAGCTGAGCAGGAGGAGAAGCTTGTTTGTTGTGAGGGTGTTGGAGCCCAGGCCCAGGCTTTGCAGAGAGGCTGTGGAGTCTCATTGTGTGGAGAGATTCCCAAGGCAGGTGGAGGTGACCCTGGGCAAGGTGCTGTGGGTGCCCTGCTGGAGCAGGGGGTTGGGCTGGCTGATCCCCAGAGGTCCCTTCCAGCCCTCTCCATGCTGGGATTCTCTAGGTACACGTCAATCAGCCTTTTCCTTGCAGTAGCCTGTGCTTGTCCAAGCATCCCTGGGATGATGGAAGACATTCTTTCCAATCCATTGTTTTCTAATTGCTGTAGACAGTTTTCTGGCAGCATGCCTGATGAATGGCTCTCTCCTCCCTTGTGCTTTAGGTGGGAGGGAGCTGTAGAAATCTGTCTTTCCTCTCATTAGCACTGAACATGTGGCAACTGATAAGCCTTGCAGGAGCTTGGGGTTCATCTTCCTGGAAAGGGCCTGTTCCTTATCTCCCCAGACCTTCTCCAGAGGTCCCTGTGTGGAAATGCCAGGCTCACAGCTGCTGAAGGGATTGGCTCATTGATCAGATGCTTCAGATGTGGCTTTACATTCTCTTTTAATAAAACAAAGAGAATACAAAAGATATTCAAAATGTTGAGACTTATGTTTGCATGTCAGAGTAACAGGAAGGGTGAGCAGGTGAAGCCTGGGGGTAGGAAGCAGGAGGCAGAAGCAGACCCATCACTTCACTGCATCTCCCAACGAGCAGAGGGAGCCTGCTGGCTCTCAGGGGTGTCATGGGGGCTGGGAAACGTCTAGAAAAGCTCCAGGGTCTCTGCAGAGAAGCTGTTGGGGCAGTGCCAAGTGCAGTGCTCAGGGTGCTGGGGGAAGAGCTGCTGTGAGCTCTCCCCTTGCTGGGCACTCAGCCTCTGCTTCAGTGTCTGCAGCTCCCAGCACAACTGCTTAGGAGAGAAGCAAAAATCTGTGGTTTCTGTGATGCTTAAAGTGTTCCTGGTCAGAAGCACCAGAGCTGCTGGGGTCTGGCCTCTTGCAGTGAGCAGGCAGAAGCTAGTCCCAGCTTAAGGCTTGGGCTTCTGCTCCTGCTCTAGGACTCCACAACCTTTGGAGGAGTCAAACCCTGGCAGCACCTGGAAGGATGTCTTCTCTTTCCTGACAGCTCCCTGAAAGGAGGTGGGAGCCAGGGGAGGGTTGGTCTCTTCCTCCAAGGAACAGGCAATAGGACAAGAGGAAACAGCCTCAGGTTGCACCAGGGCAGGTTTAGGTTGGAGATGAGAAAATTTCTTCCCCAAAAGGGTTGTCAAGGGCTGGCCCAGGCTGCCCAGGGCAGAGGTGGAGCCACCATCCCTGGAGGGGTTTGAAAGCCATGGAGATGTGGTGCTGAGGCCATGGGTTAGTGGGGACCTGGCAGTGCTGGGGAACAGTTGGACTCCATGATCCTTGAGATCTTCTCCAAGCTTTGTGATTCTCTCAGGGAACATGGGAGCTGCTTTCTCAGAATCCTAGTCTCTGGCTCCCCAGTTCTGCCTGTCAGGCAATACTGCATTGAGCTAAACCTTCCTGAACTCTTTCTAAACCATCTGTCTCCCCATCTTCCCCACCCACCTGCTGCCTTGTGCCCTCAGCCCTGTTCCCAGGCTGCCAGGCACTGTGGCCCTTGGTGGCACTGCTCCTTGCTTCCATTTAAGGAATCACAGGCCCCTTGGCAAACGTGGAAAGCAAACCCACACTGGAGAGCCAAGGAAATGTGCACCTCTCCCTGCTGGGAAATGCACAGTCTGGCTGGGGTTTGAAGCTTGTGAGATCTTCTTGTGTCATCATTTCAGTAACAGGTACTAAATTTTCTCCTGAACAGTGGGTTGGTGCTGTTACCAGTGAGCTATAGCATGGGTGGCAAAACTAGCCCTTGCTGAGGAAGGGAAGGATGAGGAAAGAGCTGAAGTCAGTTGGGGTCTTCTGCGTGGAGCATCTCTTTTATGAGGAGAGGCTGAGAGCCCTGGGGCTGCTGAGCCTGGAGAAGAGCAGCCCCAGAGGGGAGCTGCTCAATGCTGAGCAAGAGCTGAAGGCTGGGGGCAAGAGGCTGGGGCCAGACTCTGCTCAGGGGTGCCCAGGGACAGCCCAAGGGGCACTGGGCACAAACTGGAAGGCAGGGGGTTCCATCTGAGCAGGAGGAGAAGCTTGTTTGGTGTGAGGGTGCAGAGCCCTGGCCCAGGCTGCCCAGAGAGGTTGTGGAGTCTCCTTGTGCCCAGCACATGGCTCTTGAGGTCAGCTTCATGGTGAAGCAGAGCTGAGAGCTGGAGATCTGGGATGGAGTTTGAGTTGTGACTGCAGGCAGTCTGTCCTGGTTCCTCCTCCAAAGGGGAGTCAGGGCTGAGGCTGCTTCCCATGCTGTCTCCAGGCATTGTGCAAGTGCTGGGATCCCAGCCCACGCCCTTCCACAGAGCCAGGCAGTGCCTGGCTCAGGTAGGTGGGCTGTGCTGTGTGAGGGAGTCATGATTGCCACAGTCATGATCTGGAGATAGGGAAAGCAAAAGGCTTTTGCCACCCAAGAAGTCAGGGTGAAGAAATTGCTCACAGCAGGGTCCTTGGGGCAGCCTGGAGAAGCCTGTACCCATCTTCTCCCTGCCTCTGAAGAAGCAGCTGTTGTTTTCCCCATGCACTGGGGATGTCTTCCCAGGAGCAGCTCCAGGGTGTTTGTGCCCCCAGACAGTAGTGGGTTTTGCCTTCTGACAAAATGCAGGAGAGTGAACATGTGTCCTCCAGTGTGTGTGGTGGGACCACCTGCTTCTGGCAGCATCAGGCTGGGTGGAAGGTGATCTCTTGAGGCTTGGGAGGCTCTGCAGAGGGATCTGGCCAGGCTGGATCCAGGGGCTGAGGCCAATGGGATGAGGTTCTACAGGGCCAAGTGCTGGGTCCTGCCCTTGGGTCACAACAACCCCAGGAAGGCTCCAGGCTTGGGACTGGAAAACTGCCAGAGGAAAAGGGCCTGGGGGTTGTGGTTGACAGCAGCTGAAGCTGAGGCAGCAGAGTGTCCAGGGAAGCAAGAAGGCCAAGAGTATCCTGGCTTGGATCAGCACTAGTGTGGCAGCAGGGCTAGGGCAGGGATTGGCCTCCTGGCCTGCAGCCACCATCCCTGGAGGGGTTTGAAAGCCATGGAGATGTGGTGCTGAGGCCATGGTTCAGTGGTGACCTGGCAGTGCTGGGTAACAGTTGGACTTGATGCTCTTAAAACAAAATGAGTCAATGATCCCATGTTGAGGACTCACTGTGTCAATAACTTTATTAGGAATTTAGGTGAGGCTTGATGAAAGTGAGCTGTTGTCTCCTAGGCTGCACTTGTCCCATCCCTCCAAAGCTGCTAGCTCTGCTTCAGAATGTTTCCCTCTCTCAAGGGAGTCAGCCTGACAGCTGCCAAGGAACGAGGACAGCTTGTCTTCTTGGAAGGCCTCAAGTCCTGCCTTGACCTCTGGTTTGGAGAGGAGGAGGAGGAGCAGTCAGGACAGCCCAGTCCTCTTCAGTTCCTGAGGTAAGCCTGAGTGGTTGGTGGTTCTGCTGGGGGTCTGCAGGGTCCCCAGCACAAAGCATTTCCCCCTCATGTATCCTGCTGCTGCAGCTGGCACCAAGAGCAGCAGTGAGGTCCCTGGCTGAGACCAGGCTCCCCTTGGGCTCACAGTGGGTGAGGAGGGGGATGTACAGCATGCCTGTGAGCCTAGCCCTTTGAGACCTCCTCCTTCTCTTCCAGAGAGAGTGCTTCCAGCCTCAAAGCCTTGTTTGACTTCGTCCAGACATCCCTGACTGCCCCTGGCAGTGGCTCCTGGAAGGGCTCAGTGCTGCTGGTGGATGACCTCAGTGTCCTGCTCAGCCTGGGTGCCACACCAGTGGCAGTGCTGGACTTCATCCACTACTGCAGGGTCCTGGTGTGCTCCCAGCTGAAGGTACTGCTCTTTCTGGGTGCCGTGGGGACAGAAGAGTCTCTGCAGCAAAGCTTGGATTGTTTCTTTCTCCATCTGTGTATGTTTTCCCTCTGTATGGTGCACTGGGGAGGCCACAGCTGGAATCCTGGGCTCAGCTTAGGGCTCCTGACTCCAAGAAGGACATGGAGGTGCTGGAGTGTGTCCAGAGAAGGACAGGGAGGGTGGTGAAGGGTCTAGAGCACAAGTGTTGTGAGGAGCAGCAGAGGGAACTGGGGTTGGTTAGCCTGGAGAAGAGAAGGCTCAGGGGAGACCTTCTCACTCTGCAACTCCCTGAGAGGAGGCTGGGGCTGGTTGGGGCTTGAGCTCTTCTCCCAGGGAACAAGTGATGGGAGAAGAGGAAACAGCCTCAGGTTGTGCCAGGGGAGGTTCAGGGTGAATATTGTGAACAATTTCTCCACTGACAGAGTGGTTAAGCATTGTCCCAGGCTGCCCAGGGCAGTGGTGGAGTCCCCATCCCTGGAGGGGTTTCCGAGCCCTGGAGATGTGGTGCTGAGGCCATGGGTTAGTGGTGACCTGGCAGGGCTGGGTAATGGTTGAATGATCTTGAAGGTCTCTTCCAACCTTAAGAATTTAATGATGAAGTTTTGGGAGGTTTTGGCTGTGCAGAAGTTCAGATCACTGCTGCAGATCCTCTCTCAGGGAGCTCTGTGTGTAGGGTACCTGTCATTCCCTTATAGCTGGCCTTCCAGGAGGTGCTCCCCAGGCAACAATTCTGTCCCTGCTGTGTGAGCAGAGCTCAGAAGTGTGAAATGCTGTTTCTTGGGGCTCCTGGCTCTCCAGAGATCTCTACTCACACCCATCTGTGTGTGTGGGGGAGGGCAGGGAAGGAGTCAGGTCCTGAAGGTAGTGAGGGGCTGCTGAGTCTCCCAGGGGACAGGGATGAAGGTCCATTTGCAGGTTCTCCTTCCCTTGGTCTCCAGCATGGCTTTGGCTGGTTCCTGAGGGTGTGTGGCAAGGCAGCACATCCCTTGCTGACTTCTGAGAGCATCCTAGCCAAGAAGTGCTACAGTCACCTGCATCCTTTGCTGTTTACACTGCAGTGTCCCTTCCCCCACCCCCCAGCTCTGCCTGAGTGAGAAATCAGACAGACAGGGTGAGGTTTTGTTCCCCTGCACCTCGTGTGCTGCCAGGGTGTTTGTGCTGTGACTGCTGACAGGGGATGTTCTGCTGGCTCAGTGTTTGCCTCCAGAAGAGCTGAAAGAGATGGTGAAACACGATAGCACATTGCTATTTCTGCCTGAGATGTTCTGAAGCTTCTGAGGACAGTTTAACTGAGTGGGAATTTCAAGTTATTTTAAGTCCTTGGTGACCTGCCTGGGCTGAGGCAGAGACTCTTGGGATGTGTTTTTAATAGATCTGGTGTTGTGCTGGGGAGCTCTTGGCTTCCTGAGAGACCTGTGAAGGTTCAGGCATCACAGCTCAGGCTGTGGACGTTTGGCCTTGTCTTTATTTAGCTGTTGTGAGTTCATTCCAGGAGGTGCCACTGGCATGTCCTGACAGACTGGTTTAACAGACAGCTGCCTCCTAACAAAGGCCTGGTGTATTTTTAGGCTGCATTTATTACATTACAGGACAGGTTAGGTATTGATCTCCTGGAAAGCAGCTCTGCTGGGAAGGATCTGGGACTGTTGGTGGACAACAAGTTGCCCATGAGGTAGCCATGTGCCCTTGTGGCCAAGAAGGCCAATGGTCTACTGGGGTGCAGGAAGAAGAGTGACCAGCAGGTCCAGGGAGGTTCTCCTCCCCCTCTCCTCTGCCCTAGGCAGACCACAGCTGGAGTCCTGGGTCCAGTTCTGGGCTCCCCACCGTTCAGGAGAGACAAGGAACTGCTGGAGAGAGTCCATGGGAGGCTAGGAAGATGCTGAGGGCACTGGAGCATCTGTGGCAGGAGGAAAGGCTGAGAGCCCTGGGGCTGCTTAGCCTGGAGAAGAGCAGCCCCAGAGGGGAGCTGCTGAATGCTGAGCAAGAGCTGAAGGCTGGGGGCAAGAGGCTGGGGCCAGACTCTGCTGAGTGGTGGCCAGGGCCAGGCCAAGGCCCAGAGATTCCCAAGGCAGCCGGAGATGACCCTGGGCAAGCTGCTGTGGGTGCCCCTGCTGGAGCACGGGGGTTGGCCTGGCTGATCCCCAGAGGTCCCTTCCAGCCCCCACCGTGCTGGATTCCATGTGTAAGTGTACACAATACATCTACAGCAAGGTGTTTCAGAGTTTTGTGTGTGTATCTGCTGTTTATTTTGCCAGTGGTCTCTGCTCCGAACCAGCTCTGTGCTGGGGAATGGCTAAGTAGCTTAGTTAGCATTTGTGCAAGCTCCTGCTGCTGTCTCCTCTTCCTTACCCTAAGTGGATTATGTGTCAGACAGAGGCTGATGGCTGCCTGGTCCTCTCCTTCCAGGGGAACATCGTGGTGCTTGTTCACAGCCATGAGGATTCAGAGGATGAGGAAAATGAACTCCTTGTGAACTCCTTGTGCCATCACAGTGACCTGATCCTGTGGGTCGAGGGGCTGGCCACTGGCTTCTGCAAGGATGTCCATGGGCAGGTAACCATGGGAGAGCAGGGAGAGCTGGCACAGGATGTCACACACAGCACTGCCTGCAGGCCCAGGGGTGGCTGATACATGTCCCATCTGCCCCGAGGGGGGTGGCCAAAGGACCAAGCTGGTCTGCAGCACCTCCAAGGAGCAGCCTTGGATCTGCCTGAGCACCAGGGCTCCTATGGCTGTGACTCACAGAGTAACAGGATTGTTTAGGTTGGAAGAGACCTGCCCTAGTCCTGCTGCCACACTAGTGCTGATCCAAACCAGGGTGGCGTTGGCCTTGTTGGCCACCTGGGCCCTCTGCTGGCTCCTCTTCAGCCACTCTCAACCAACAGCCCCATAAAAGGACCCCTTCTTCTTCGGGGGTATTCAGGGACATCCTGCTGCCTGGGGTCTCCCCTCTCTGCAAGATGGAGTTTATACAGGGCTGTCTCCTGCCCCAAGATGATGGCAAATAAAAATACCTAGTTCCTGGGAATCTGCCTCAAACCTGCTGGTGTTTTAGGAGTCCTCCCCTTCCCTGCAGGCCAGCAGGAGGTGTGGGGGGTGAGGGTGCTGCCACTGGGGCAGCCAAGGGGGTGATATTCCTGTTCCTTTCCCTTTGCAGATTAAGATAATCAGGAGGGTGTCCCTGGAGCTGACAGGGAAGCAGGATGAGCTCCAGATCTACCAGTACAAGATCCAGGACAAGAATGTCACCTTCTTCGCTCGTGGGCTGTCAGCTGCAGTCCTGTGATGCTCTGCTTTGCTGGGAGAGCCATGGCTGGTGTCTCTAGACTGGACCTGACACCAAACCAGCCTGGCTGCTTCCCCAGGACCTTCCAGGAGCAAACAGACCCAGGAAGGAAGCTCCAATGCCCGTTGATCTGCATGGCAGCAAGGGGATTAGCCTGCCCAGAGCTTGCTGCGTCCCTTTGTCCTCCCACCCCGTTCCCAGGCCAAGAAGAGGAGGGAAAACGTGGGGGAATGGCCCTTGGAGCATGTCAGTACAGGCAGGGGATGGTCCCTGGGCTGGGCAGGCCTCACCTCTTCCACTGTGTGAGGGCATGGCAGTGCCAGGCTCTCGGTGGAGGCATCACCACGCCCTGAGCTGGCATTCAGTGAGATGACACAGAGTGTGTGGGGGCAGGGACGGTCTGGGAGCCTGTTGCAATTCCTACCTCTCTGCCAGCCTTGGCCTGGGAGAGGTTTGCTCAACTCCCAGCTTCCATGCAATTAAAAACTCCAGAGGTGCATGTGTAGCCTCTCACTATTCCGTGGAAAGGCCTGGAGCTGCCTTGCTCTGCTGAGCCCTTACTCTGTCCTGCTCCTTTCCCTCTTCCTATGTGACACCTCTGTGCCTGTGTGTGTTGGTTTAGGCTGTGGCTTCCCAAGCTCATCCTTGGCTTTGGGCAGCAGACAGAGGCTGGGACAAGAGCTGCTATCTCAGCCAGCGCTTCCAGTCACGAGTCATTACTGGTGGTTACACAGCCTGCCTGTATTGGAGCTTTAGTGGGGGCTAATAATCACTAAATTTAATTAGATGAGGATATACTCATTAAGTAACCATGGATTTCTGCGTGGGAGCAGCTCCCCATGGGCAGGGGAGAGACGTGGGCATCTCCTGAGCCTGGGTGAGGAGACAGCTGTGGGCTCTCCTCCCTCCCTGGGAGCAGAGCTCAGCCCTGAAGGGCACCTAGAAGATTCTCTGGCTGTACTGGGAGAGAAATAACATCCCAGAAGCTTCAGAAAGCCAGGAGTGACCTGCCAGGTCCTTTGCAGCTCCAGAGCTGGGGTAACTGCTTTATGTATGTGGGAATGCTGCATGGCTCAGTGAGTCATCCTGCTGTGGCTTTGGGAACAGTTCCCTTTAGGTTTGAGTTTGGGGAGCTTGGGTGTGCTTGGAGGCTGTGGCTGCTTATCAAGAGCAGGCTCTGGGGGTGGCTGGTGGTGAGTGCTGAGAAGCTCAGGAGGGTGAAGGAGGCCCCACGTGTGCTATAGAATCATAGAATGGTTTAGGTTGGAAGAGACCTTTAAGATCACCAAGTCCAACCATTACCCAGCACTGCCAGGGCACCACTAACCCATGGCCCTCAGCACCACATCTCCAGGGCTCTGCAACCCCTCCAGGGATGGTGACTCCACCACTGCCCTGGGCAGCCTGGGCCAGGCCTTGCCAGCCAGCCCTTTGGGGGAAGAAATTGTTCCAGCACCTCAGTGTCCTTCTTGGAGTGAGGGGCCCAAAACACAGGCCAGGATTTGTGGTGCATCCTCGAATTTCTTCACTGAAAGAATGGTCAAGGCCTGGTCCAGGCTGCCCAGGGGCAGTGGTGGAATCACTGTGCCTGGAAGGTTTTAAAAACCATCTAGATGTAGCACTTCATGGCATAGTTTAGTGGCATGGGGTGGTGGGTGGATGGTTGGGCTTGGTGATCTTAGAGGTTTTTTCCAGCCTCAGTAATTCTGTGATAGCCAGGGGTGCCATCAGGACACGAGTGCTGGAGCTGCCAATCCTGGCCTGCACCAAGGCCACCTAGCATGGCCATGGCCAAAGTGAGACCTTGCTGTGGAGCTGATGCTGCAGGAAGGCAGCAGAGATGAGGAGGGACAGGGTTGCTGGCAGAACAGGGTGGCCTTGTGCAGGGTCAGCCAACATCTGCATGCTGAGGGCCACCACTGTGCACAGCTCCTTGTTTGCGAGCCAGAGCTTGTGCAACTTTGTGTCCTGACTGATAAAGACAGGAGCTGGACTCCATGGTCTCTCTGGGTCCCTTCCAGCCCAGGAGATCCTGGGATGCTGTGATTTAGCCTGAGGTCTTTGTGGCAGCAGCTGGAGCCTTGGCCAGAGAGGTGTGATGGTATCAGGGGAGGCTAGGAAGATGCTGAGGCATCCGGAACATGTCTGTGAGGAAAAAAGCATAACCTTTGTGGTCAGAACATTTGTCTCTCATGATTGAACCATGCATGTAAGTCCCTTATTACTGTAATGTGTATACCTAAATTTTCATGACAAGTTAATTGGCTGTGGAGTCTCCTTCTCTGGAGGCGTTCACAACTTGCCTGGATGCGTTCCTGTGTCGCCTGGTCTAGGGAATCCTGCCCTGGCAGGAGGGTCGGCCTAGATGATCTTTTGAGGTCCCTTCCAACTCCTAACATTGCGATTCTGTGTGATAAAACCTTCCTTAGCTTCCAAGCCATAAAGTGCCTGGGGCAAGTAGGACAGAGAATGGTTACAACAGTCCCTGGATTTCCACTCTATTCTGTCCCTTCCTCGCTGAACACTAACTTTTCCGTGAGGGTATATAGGGAGTGAAAGGCTGAGAGCCCCAGGGCTGCTCGGGCTAGAAGCGAGGGGCGCAGCCGTGCGTGGGCGGGGCGTGAAAGGCTGGGAGCCCGGGGGCTGCTCGGGCTGGAGGCGAGGGGCGTTGCCGTGCGTGAGGGGGGCGTGGTGGCGTCATCCGCAGGCGGGGCCCGCGCTGCGCGCGCGCGCCTGTGGGGCCCAGCGGTGGCAGCGGTACCGGCAAGCGGGGGGAGGGCCAGGAGAGGGTGAGTACAGGCGAACCCAGAGGGAGCGGGAGAGGTGCTAAAGGGACCTGGAAAACCCACGATAATTGAGAAAAAAAGAAGAGAGAGGGAAAAAAATAGTAACCGGAACGGAGGCGAGGGAGGTCAAAGGTCGGAGGTCAGGAAGGAGCCCGCGATCGTCGGCGAGAGGTGCAGAGGTACCGGCAGCGCGATCCGGTTCCTTCGGGGTCGGCGAAATCTCCAGCCGTAGGGGGCGCGAGCCTTCCCCCCGCGCACACGCACGCGCGCGCGCGCGCGCGGCCGCGCGCCCTCCCAGCCCCGTTCCTGAGGGTAACCGAAGCCTTTAGGCCTCTTCCTCACCCTCCCCACGCGGGTCTTATTTTGGGTGGTGGTATTTGGGGTGTTGGAGCGGAGAGAGGCCCTCGGGATCCTTTCCTCCACCCGCTCCACAAGCTGCAGACCTTCAGAGAGGTGCTGGGTTGGGGTTTGGGTGCAGAGGGCGGTGGGTGCCTCCCGTGGGGGTTGGTGGATGTGTTTTCTGTTAGTTCGCGAGAGTTTGCTGTCAGCGAGAGCATTGTGGGTTCTTTTTCTTCGTACCGCGCTTGCTTGAGGTGTGCAGAAGGGAGAAGCGAGTGGCGGTTGAGGGGGAGATTGGAGTTGGTTACCTATGGAGAGGATGTGCTGAGGGCCTGGAATGGCTGCAGGAGGATTGGGAAGGAGTTGGGATCGAAACAAGTGTTTGGTGCTGAGGAAACTGGGACTTCTCACGCTGAGGTATGGCTGTGCTGGAGGAGAGCTGGGAGGGAGCACAAGGAGGTGGTCTGGGAGATGAATGTGGGAGGATTTGGTGGGTCAAAGATGGTTGGATGGAACTGAAACAGTACAGAGGGTGAGAGGAAGGGAAGAATTCATCAGCTCCACTGCCAAATCAGGAGAAAAGAAGAAAAATTACTTACACGTGTAAAGGGAATGGCTGAAATGTGCAGTAAAACACACTCTGCAAGGTTTGCTGGGCTTGTCAGAGGGTAGTTGGTGACCACATCGGAACCAGACCTGTTCCACTGCTCAGATTTGATGGGGACTCAGCTCTGTGATGACAGCAGAGTGCTGCAAAGACCCTTCACTCTACCAAATCGCTCTTACCTTTGAAGTAACATGTAGGAATCAACTTCCATGAGACTGAGTTAACCTTTAGATTACTTTCTGATACAATGAGCAAGGAGCTGTTTGAATCCTGAAGTGATGTGGTTGTGCTTTTGTACTTGGGAGAGCCCTGAGGAAGGGACTCCTGCCTTATTGCCAAAGCGTCCTGAGTGCAACATCCGCTTCTGTTTCAGGGCTGGTGAAAGACAAAGTTTGCTCTTGTGAGGGCAAAGATGAGGCATGATCTCACTCTTTCTGAAACCTCAACCTGATCTGACTATTCCAGTGTGATAAATTTAGGATTACACGAGCCATTGTGTAATGCAGAAAGGAGATTAGCTGCCTTGGATTCAGAAGGAAGGAAAACACCCAGGGATTGTCACTGTATGGCAGCTTGAGAGCAGTGCTGTTCATCCCTGAGTCCTTCCACTAGAGTAATTCTGCTCTGTATTGTGGAGTCTCCTCCTGGGGAGAGATTCCCAAGGCAGCTGGAGGTGATCCTGGGCAAGCTGCTGTGGGTGCCCTGCTGGAGCGGGGGGGTTGGGCTGGTTGGCTGATCCCCAGAGGTCCTTTCCAACCCCAGCAGTTTGTGTGGTTCTGTGATTTTCAGTTACAAAGCTTCAGCTGGTGCAGCACTGTTTATTTTTGCAAATGTGATTCAAGTGTAACATCACAAAAGAGTAAAGAAGGATCAGATCTTGTCTCAGGAGCTATTAAAATAGTGTTTTAAGTGTCACAGTCTCAGTGATGAATGAGTTTGTCAAGCTCTCTCTGAAGACAGCTGCTGAGTTATTGGTGTTATTTTCATTCAGTGTGTTGCTAGGCCTGTCTCCTGTCAGAGTTCATATAATTATGCAAGAGAAATCTTTTACAGTTCTCTGATGAGCAAAGAGTTTCAAAAAATAGAATAGGTACAGCTTGGGAAACAGAACTCATTTTACCTGTCTCCAGTGGAATGTAGTAGGTCATGAGTGGGAGTAGCAGTAGCACAGCAATTCACAGAATCATAGACTGGCCCAGGGTGGAAGGGACCTTAAAGATCACCTAGTTCCAACCCCCCCTGCCCTGGGCAGGGATGCCACCCACTAGACCAGGTTGCCCAGGGCACATCCAGCATGGCAAATCCAGCAGATCCTGTGACCTAGGGCTCCTCTGTTCTGTTCTTGCTGCAGTTGGCTTTCTGTGTTGTGCTGGTGGGGCTGACAGCCCTCCCGTGACTGCCTGCCCAGGGAGTTGCAGCAGCTTCCTCCCAGTTTACAACAGGCTTCCTCCGGTGTGCTGTGACAGGGCAGAGCCCCAGCAAGGGGCAGCATACTCCTCCCTGGTGGGTGCTGGATGAGCCAGGAGGAGCCCACAGTAGAAGGGGAGGAGAACTGCCCTCAACCTGCTGGTCACACTCTTCTGAATGCACCTCAGAGCCTGGTCTTCTTGGCACCCTGAAGAGATCAGAAAGAAGGTGGAGGAACAGGGACTTGATGGTGCTTGTCTTCAATTTGTGGCCTCAGGTGATGGCACGGTCCCAGTGTTCCAGGATGGCCATGGCCCTTCCTCATAGCTGGGTTCCCTTGGGAAGAGAACCAAATCCTGAGGCTCCTGCCGGTGCAAGAGAGAGGTTGAGCTGCAGTGGGAGAGCTGTGGGGAGTGAGGGGGTTTGCATTTCTTTAGGAAGAAGGGGCTGGCTCTTGTGTGGAGCATTGTGGTAAAGATGCTGTGGGAAGAATAGTTGGTTTGTTTGCACAAGACAATGTCCAAGTCAGGCTTTGGGACTTGTTGTCTAACAGTAGGTTTGGGATTGTTTCACTGGTGGGAGGAAAGAGCTTAGTGATTTCCTGATCCTGGCTTTCTGTGTGGTTATACTAGAAAGAAAAATAGTTAGTTCTGTGTGATGCTAGAGATGACAAAAGCTCCTCCTGGGAAGCCTGAAGCCCTGGTAGTTTGATTCTCCAGGCTTCCTGTAACCTAGATCCTGCTGAAAATCAATCCCATGGAGGTGAATCACCTTACAGATGCTCATGTTCTCTTCAGCTTCTCAGGGCACTTTTCAATCTGAAGGATCTTGAAGTACAGACTTTATTATAGCAGAAGCTGCTCTGGTGAAAGGTTTGGTGGTTTCATTTCAAAGGGGAAGATAAAGATGCAGGAGATAAATGCTGAAGTTTTCATCTTAGTGTTTGTTTTCTGTTCCATGGACTGAGTGGTCAGAGTTGTGTTTGTTGTCTCCCTTATTTCTGTCACTGTTAGCATCCTGCCTGTGAGAGGATCCCTGTTAATTAGATGATGGACACAGCCAAAACTTCTAGTGTTCCAGAGTTCAGACTGAAAACCCCACAGAAGCTCTGACACCTGGGAGCTGCACAGGCTCTGTGTGGAACAGGAGAGCCAAAGGGAGACTTCAGTTTTGCAGCCCAACCTAGAAGTTTTGGGAAGTTTTCTGTTGACAGTTGTCAGGAGGTACCCAGGCAGTACTGCATGAACCTTCTGAAGTGGGAGGACTGTTGGTTTGGGTGTTGCCACAACATATTGTTCAGGAAAACGCTGGTGCTGGACATAGAAACTTGCTTTGATCAGACTCCAGTTGCAGTTAGTCAGGAAACTTCTGCTGATGATATCTGGGCTTTATTTATTACAGAGTGTTTTACGTGGTGCAGTGGCTTACTCCAGAGCTACTTCTGGGGGTGTTTTGGGGGGGAATTTTCTTCTGGGAGGCAAATGACCCAATGTAAGTTGTGATCTTGGTCAGCCAGAAGAATACTAGCACTGTGGCATCAAAAGATCGGCAAAGCTGGCTGCTGAGTTCAGTTCAAAGCATGGCAGGATGAAAACAGTGATGCTGCAGAAGGTGCTCGAAACCTCTGGGCTAGCAGTGCCCATTTCAGGAGAGGGAAGGTGCCTAAAACAGCTCTTCTGCCTTGCAGTACAGAAAGTCAGTGCCAGGAGTGGTTCTGCGTGGTGCAGGGACTGCATCTGTGTGTGGGGAAGTGGAGCAGCACGTGGAGAGCACAGAAGTCTGCTACAAGTGGTTCTGTAGTTGTGGTTTACCTGGGCAGGGTTTGGAAATCCACAGCATCTGGAATACCCAAGAGCAAGGTAGCAACCTGGACCTAAGCAGCGGTGTTGTGGGCTGCTAAATGAACCTCATTTCCTTCTGAGGAGGATATTTGCCTGCTGGGGCACTTAAAAAAATGCTGTTGTCCAATTTAATTTTCCCTGCCCTGTAAAAATGTTGAATGAAGTAGAGATGTTAAGCATTGAGGTGTTGGAGTGTGCCCTGAGAAGGGCAAGGAAGGTGGGGAAGGGTCTAGAGCACAAGTGTTGTGAGGAGCAGCTGAGGGAACTGGGGTTGCTTAGCCTGGAGAAGAGGAGGCTCAGGGGAGACCTTCTCACTCTCTGCAGCTCCCTGAGAGGAGGCTGGAGCCAGGTGGGGCTTGGGCTCTTCCCCCAGGGAACGAGTGACAGGAGAAGAGGAAGCAGCCTCAAGTTGCACCAGGGGAGGTTTAGGTTGGACATGAGGAACAATTTCTTCCCCCAAAGGCTTGTTAAGGCCTGGCCCAGGCTGCCCAGGGCAGTGGTGGAGTCCCCATCCCTGGAGGGGTTTCAGAGCCCTGGAGATGTGGTGCTGAGGGCCATGGTTCAGTGGCATGGGGGTGTTGAGTCAACAGTTGGACTTGATGATCTTAGAGATCTTTTCCAGCCAAAACAATTCTGTTTTTCTATGAAGTAAAATCTCTCTTGCATATAGGCCTTTCACTGCTCCAAACACTGTTGTCAACCACATGCTTTGCATTAACCCTGAGATTTCAAACATAAAGTTAGAGGAGGGCAGGTTTGTTCTGCTCTGTCTTTCCTCAAAGTTTCATTTGTGCTTCATTTCAATTCATTATCTTAAGCTTGTCTTAGGGCTTTTAATAGCACATTTTTGACACTTTGCAAATCAAATTGTAAGGTGAAGTTGACCACTGCTGACACCTGTGATTCAGGTGGCACTGGGTCCAGGTTGAAATATGTTTGGAGAAGTCTCTGCGTTAGTTCATGTGTCTGTAGTGTTCTGTGCTGTGGCTGCTGACACTTCCCTCCCTGTCCCTGGGGGAGAAGGGTTTTCTGGAGATGGAGCTGCCCAGGCTGTTCTGGTCTCTCCTCCTCACTGCTGTGTTGCTAATGGTTAAGCTCTGACGTGCTTTCCTCCGTGCCCAAGAGCACTTCCTTGGAGCACGTTGCTGACAGCCAGCCTCAATCCCTCCTTTCTAATTGGCATCTTGGCAGCTCCTGGGAGCCCTGCTGGATTCTTTCCCTGCTAAGCTCCTTTTCTTCCTTCCTCCCTCGCTCCGTTCCTGCCTGCCCTCTCGGAGCAGCAGCTCGTGGCAGCAGTTGGGCTACCGTTTGTTCTCTGCCCTTCCTTCCCCTGGGCAGACCCCAAGAATGTGCTGCCCTTGCCTCTAGGCTGGTCACAGGCACTCAGTGGGTGGTGTCTGCAGCCTCTGAGGACGTGCAGCGCTGGAGGCCTTCCTAAAATAAGTTGGTTTGTTGATTTTTCCTTTTGTTTACTGCTTTTTCTCACCAGTTTTCTGCCTCTCCCACCTGCAGCTGGACACAGTGCCTTTGCTGAAGCCTTGCCCATGCTGGAGTTGCCCAAGGCCCTGCTGTGCTCCGTGATGGCAGCCAGGTGACGACTGTTGAGGATGACCCTGACTGAAAAGCTGCGCGAGAGGATATCGCGGGCCTTCTACAGCCACGGGCTGCTCTGTGCTTCCTACCCCATCCCCATCATCCTCTTCACTGGCCTCTGCATCCTGGCCTGCTGGTAGGTCACACAGGCTGCTTGGCTCCTGCTGCTTTGTGGGGGTTTCCCAGCAGTGCCCCTGAATGTGCTCAGGTTCCTCTGCCTTCTGGGCTGGCACGGAAGCTGTTGTGGTTTAGACTGAAGAGATGTTTGTCATCTCTTTCAGTGTGACAGAAGGAAAGACAGGGTGAGTTACCTTCATCTGGTTTGATAGGTAGAGAGTCCAAACTCATTCAATGAGTAACTAAAGTAAAAGCAATCCCCAGGCCCCTGGTGGTGGACTCCAAACCCAGGAGTTTGGGAAAGGGGAGAGGGAAGGCTGTTCTTTCTCTCCACACTCACCTGTCTGTTCTCCCTTCAGCCTGTACTGCTCTTCTTCAGCCCTTGCCTTGCCACACTGTTGTGTGTTCTTGTGAGTACTCTCCTTGTGGGCCCTAAATGGGTTCTGAGCTGCTGCTGAAACAATTCCACCCTCAGAAATGTTGCACAGGCCTTGTACTCATTCCCAGGGAGGTGTCAGTAGTGCTGGAGTTGGCAGTACTTTGTGATTGTATTTGTGCACAAACACTTGCATGTGTCTGTGCAGATTCTGTCTTCAGCTTTCTGAACTCTTAAGTACCTTGTCTCTTTTGGTCAACCCCTATCTGATGATCTACTCCTCAGCTTTTAGAAAAGCTCCACCTGTGGTGACACAGGTGTCAGTTTTCCCTTGAGCATCACTGAGGATAAGACAGACTTTCACCTCCTCAGTTAAAAGTTTGTCAGTGATTATTCTCCTGTACTGACAACCTGTGAGATTGCTCCTCATGCCTGTGGCTCCTCAAGGTTGTGGCAGCAATCAGGGGGTCACTTTCCTGCTTTTTCACTGCTTCTTATGAACTCTTGTAACTGTCAGTGATCATGGTTCTGTTTTCAGACCTCTTGTCCTGTAGAAGTGTGAAACTCCATTAAAGTTGTTAGTCACTGGTGCAGGTATCCCAGAGACAGGGTGGAGGATCCATCCATGGAGAGACTCCAAAGCCACCTGGATCTGGCCCTGAGCTACCTGCTGTGGCAGACCCTGCTCTGAGCAGACCATATGAACATCTTGTTTTTTTATTTAAACCAAGAAATAAAACTTCTCTCCACTTACCGTGAAGCTGCACTCCCAAGTGGGTTGTATATCAGGTTCCTTGGCTTGCATTATCATTTGGGCATCTTCTGGCCAGAGCTCAAATTCAGGGACAAGTCTCCACAGTGACCACTTGATAAATATCCTTACAAGTCTGAGATGCCTCCTCCTTTGCTCTGTGTGGGATAATCTGATCTTTGTGGTGTGTGGCTGCACACTGTTGTTAGCTCTGTGGCTTGGGCAGCTGTAGCTGTTGAGTGCTAATCCCTTAACAAGGGGGTAGGGAATGTGACTGTGTAAACCTGGAGGAAGATGTTCTGTGGCTGCTCAGGCTGTACTGCACTAGAATCCTTCTAAACAAGTCTTGTTATCAGATACAGTGAAGTTTTTCAGGTTATTTTTGGGGTAAGGTGCCTGTGGGGGCTGTTGGATGGCCACCTCCTGTAGAAGCTTTTTGTTGGCTGCAAGGAGGAACTTGCTGCTGGCCACCAAGTGTTACATCTGCATTCTTTCCTGTAGTCATTTCATCAGGACTCTGAGTAATGGTCTTTGGCACTGGCTTACTGCTGGAATTTATTCTGTGCTTTTCAGAAGCATTCAGTTTTCCTAGGCCTGATCTCAGACTCAGCCACCTCACTGCAAGAACGAGTGAGAACTGTGCTGAAAGTGGGAGAAAGAAGCTGGTGGGGAAACAGTAACACCTGACCAGCTTTGTGTTCAGATAACTTTGGAAAGCTGAAATGAACCAGGTGGAGAGCATCCCTTCTGGTGGTCACTCAGTGTGACAACAGTTAATGTGTGGGTGTTCACCCACAGCAGGTCAGGGCTCCAGGAGCCAGTGGCACAGTCACCACAGTGTCTGTTACAGGTTCTTTGGATGTTTTCTTCAACATTGAAAGTGGTTTGTGGAGACACTGTTTTCACTGTCCCCTATAGATAGGCTGTAACACATCTGGTTTTGTTAATGAATTACTGTTCAAAGCACAAACAAAAATGTCTGAGTCATTCATGCTCCCAAAGTCTCAAAATGCAAAGTTATTTCAGTCTTTACTTCACAGTGAAGGTTTTCTGCTGAGCTAGCTGTTGGCAGCTGTAGGGCTTGTGGGTTAACTTTTGGTGTCCCATAGATCTCTTGGCAGGTGACATTCACTGTCATCATCCCATTGAAATGGATCTGCAGGAGGAAACATTTCTGTTCTTTATAGAGCAAACCTTTTAGGCTCTGTCATTTTCTGGGTTCCTTCCCTAGTGGAGTGAGGTGGCCACTGAAGCCTGTCTGACACAGGAGTGCTTCCCCCTGCCCAGCTGAGAGAAGAGCAGATGATGCTCATCAGTCTGTGATCAGGGTAGATCAGAAACTGCTATGCCCTGCTGCAGACTAGGCTTTAATTGAAGAGTTGAAAAGGAAGCAGTTGGCTCTGGGAAGCAGGTGTAGGGAGATGAGACAAGGTGAGTCTTTGGGGGTGATCACCACAGACTGAAGCACCAGGTTCTGCCAGTGAGGAGCTCCAGGACTGGCTGGACCCAGAGCCCTTCTGAGTATGTGTGCCTACATAGAGTTCTTTCTTAAAGAACATTGCCCTGGCTCACAGTTGTGTTCTACCTTGTGTGATAACCAGAGGGGCCTGAGCTGCTGTCAGCCTCTTCATCTTCCACATCCACAGAGAGCAGAGTCTCCTAGGGGCCTCATGATGAAACCAGAAGCGAGTTCTGGGTAATGAGGGCTCTGTTCTGCTTTGCAGGAAGAGGAAAGTGGCAGCACAGAGCAAGGGAAGCTTTACCTTTGCTGTGCAGATTTGTGAGGGTCAGGACAAAGCAAACACCACTTGAACTCAGAGACAGGTATTGTTTGTGCACTTAGCAAGGCTAAAGCTGGAACCGTTGCTGCCAAGTGTCAGATCTTCTCTGGCAAAGGCTTTTCTATCAAACTCCAGATCTCTCATTAGTGATGGGATTTCAGCTTTCATTAGCTTTGTGATGGTTTAGGCTGGAAACAGGCTAAAAGCTTGTTCTGCAGCGTGCAAAATGGAGGTGGTAGCTATTTTAAGGGACTATATCACCACCTTCCCTGTTACCTAAGATTTGGCAGCTCTCTGCTTCCCTTCATGTTCACCAGCTGAAGACTATTCTGGGGTGGTGGAGATCTCCACTTTGATTCAGAGGAGGAGGAGGAGGAATATGCAAGTGCAGGGTTTGCAGTTGAGTTGCCAGCTGCCTGGGGCTGACCTGGCACTTCTCCATCTTGGCCTTCTAAACTGTCTTGAAAATATGTAAAGTAGTTGGATGAACATTTTTGCTTGAAACTACCTCATGCTTGATAACTAAAGTGCACTCTTGCTTGAAGTCAGGAATGCCAATTTGTGGATGATCTGGTTCTCCTTCAGTTTGGGTTTGCAGAAGGCTCTCAGGGTGCACTGTCACACTGGCATCTAAAAAAGCATCCTTCTCAAAGCCAAAACCCTTCTCAAAACCAGTATTTCTTGCCCAGCTTTCCTGTCACCTGTTTTAGATGCTACTTTTCTTCCCTCCTCTCTCTCTCCTTTCCATTGTGGTGTTCACCTCTTTACCTGATGGTCAAAAAAGTCTCTAACAAAGGGAAGTGTGAGGAGAATCAAACCCAAGTGCTAGAAATCCCTTGGTCATTGGTCAGCATCTCTGTACCAGGAGTCTTTGGTGTTTCCACCAGCTCAGTTCTGATATGGTTTTCATCACTTCTGGAGAGCCTCTGGAGCTAAGGCCATTATTCTAAACTCTCAGAGCTCAGTTTCTCAACTGTCAAGCTGCAGGAGTTTGAAGCCTGTACTGTGGGGCAGCTGCTGCAGTCATAGATTGCTTAGGCTGGAAAAGACCTTTCAGATCCTCAAGTCCAATCATCACCCAGCACTGCCAGGTCACCACTAACCCATGGCCCTCAGCACCACATCTCCAGGGCTCTGAAACCCCTCCAGGGATGGGGACTCCACCACTGCCCTGGGCAGCCTGGGCCAGGCCTTAACAAGCCTTTGGGGGAAGAAATTGTTCCTCATGTCCAACCTAAACCTCCCCTAGTGCAACTTGAGGCTGCTTCCTCTTCTCCTGTCTCTTGTTCCCTGGGGGAAGAGCCCAAGCCCTACCTGGCTCCAACCTCCTCTCAGGGAGCTGGAGAGAGAAAAGGTTGTAGTAGCAGAGGAGCAAGAAGATGTGTATGTCCTAGCTGTTTTGGAGTCTCACTGCTACTATTAAAAGCCCTTTGAGGAGCAGTGACAGATACTGGAAATACTTTACATCTGAATGAGGAAATGAGGTGATTGGCAAAGGGTTTGGATCAGGGGAGCAGACAGCTGAACACAAGGAAGGTCTCATTTTTGTATGGGCTGCAAACCAGTTGAGATGTAGCTGTACTTATGTTGTCAGCACTACTGACTTTCAAGTGATAGAGAATAATTCAGGGGAGGTCCTGCAAGAACTTCTTTTTCTCCCAGGACTTCTGCTTATCCCTTTCCAAGGGAGAAAGATCAATTGTCTCCTGTGCTGGGGAAACACATCAAACAGCTCTTCCTGTCTGGAGGCTGCCTCCTGTCCTGCAGAGCTTGGATGTACCTGGAGTGGGCTCACTGCTCATGGCCTATTCATATTTGGAGCTCTTCTGTCTAAAAGATTGTTAAAACTAAAGCACAATATTTCTTGCTTATGTTTTAACCCTAGTTACCCCCTGCTGAAGCTGCCTCTGCCTGGAACAGGACCTGTGGAGTACAGCACCCCAGTGAAGGATTACTCCCCCCCCTCTGCAGACACAGGGCTGCAGCAAGGGGATCTGGGTGAGCGTCCAGACTGGGTGAGTCCTGCACTGGGGGGGCTGGGGAGGGCAGATGGTGAAAGATCCCTGCTGTGGTACCTGTGCTTTGCTGTGGTCAGTGGAAAGTGTTTCTGATGTGTTGATTTCTGTCACTGTTTTGGGTAACTTTGGGATGCATTCAGAAGAGTGTGACCAGCAGATCCAGGGAGGTTCTCCTCCCCCTCTCCTCTGCCCTAGGCAGGCCACAGCTGGAGTCCTGGGTCCAGCTCTGGGCTCTCCACCATTCAGGAGAGACAAGGAACTGCTGGAGAGAGTCTAGGGGAGGCTAGGAAGATGCTGAGGGACCCGGAGCAGCTCAGGCAGGAGGAAAGGCTGGGAGCCCTGGGACTGCTTAGCCTGGAGAAGAGCAGCCCCAGAGGGGAGCTGCTGAATGCTGAGCAAGAGCTGAAGGCTGGGGGCAAGAGGCTGGGGCCAGGCTCTGCTGAGTGGTGGCCAGGGCCAGCCCAAGGGGCACTGGGCACCAACTGGAAGGCAGGAGGTTCCAGCTGAGCATGAGGAGAAGCTTGTTTGTTGTGAGGGTGTTGGAGCCCTGGCCCAGGCTTTGCAGAGAGGCTGTGGAGTCTCCTTGTGTGGAGAGATGCCCAAGGCAGCTGGAGGTGACCCTGGGCAAGCTGCTGTGGGTGCCCCTGCCCCAGAGGTCCCTTCCAGCCCTCACCGTGCTGGATTCTGCTGAGTTTAGGCTGTTTGTTTTGTATCAGTCTTGCTCTATCAGAAGAGCCAGCCTCCTGCTGGCACTCACTGCTTCACACACCTTGGCCTTCTTGGAAGGATGAGAATAGGATTTAGTCAACTTCTACAGCTCTACTGTCTGTGGAGGTGCTACCAGTCATGATGATGATGGTTTTGGTGGTGTCAGCCTCTCTCTGAAGGGATCTGGATTCTGGCTGTCTATCAGTTTATCCTTCAAAGATCACTAACAAGCTGCCGATGTCTGTCTGGCCTGGAGGTGGAAGACAGACTCTCCAGCTCCTCAGCACTTGCACTTTTCTCTCCCTTGGCTTTAAACTACTGCATCTAGCAGGGATTTTTCTGATGATCTAGGTAACCTAGGCTTTACCTCCAAGATACAGGCTTTTTCTCAAAGTCATAATTAAGAGGTTTTAATTTGAAGTAGAAGGAAGGCAGCCAAAGGCTCTGTCTTGTGGAGCTAGCTGCTGCAGTGTGGTTTAGGGGGGCTTGAAGAATCTGGTGAATTGAGGATAATCTAGAGGTGGGGTTTGGTTTGGTTAGTTTTCTTGGATTTTTTAATTGGCTGGTATGTATCATGAAGGGAAATGAGACTTAATTCCTGATGTTTTGCATGAGCCAGCTGGAGCTCTAATGGTTTCCAAGAGGGCTGATAACCTGGCTCAGGAACAGGGAGCAAGTCTAAGTCCTGCTTTGTAACCTGCATTGTTCTTTTTCATTCCAGGGTCTCTCTTAAGTAGAAGTTACCTGTTGGCTTAATGCTTTTGATGCCTCCAGCTCTCTGCTCTCTCCATGTCTGCTCTTCTCTCTGTGACTGAAATCATTTACTGCCTTCTACACTCCCTGGTGCCACTGAGATCTTCTTGCCCTGTGCTGTTAGCTCAGGCTGCTGCTGCCTGATTAAATCTTCCCTTCTGCTTTGTTGCCTGCTTCAGCTAACAGAGCACAACAGCTCTGGCTGCCACAGCACATCAGTCCTGCAGGCTCCGTGGCAGGGTCAGCAGCCTGGGCACAGAGACCAGGGAGATTTAAATGGCACACAGCAGAATCAGCACAGGTTGGGAGAACTGCAGTGTTGTGAGAGGCATCTGTGAGTCCCTGCTCCTGCCTTTCATGCCAGTACCAAATTCAGCAGGAGCTGAGAGCCTCTGCCTCACAAAGAAGCCCAGCAGACTGATGCCAAAATGGTCAGTGGCATTTTGCCTCTTTGAGAAACAGACTCTTTTTGTTCCTGCTAGGTTAGTACTGTCATGTTTCACCTCTAATGTGGGGAAGGAGAATACAGTCTGGCAAAGCCCTTCCTGAAAGGTTGCCAAGCTGTGGTCTCATTCTACTAAGCAGCTTCCCACTCACCAGGTTTTCCTTCTGCCTCTGGTTTTCCCCACAGTATGTTGGTGCTCCTGTGGCCTACATCCAGCAGGTCCTGGTGAAAGCTACTGTCTCCCCATGGCAGAAGAACTTCCTTGCTGTTGACGTGTTTCGTTCGCCCCTGTCCCGCGTCTTCCAGCTAGTGGAGGAGATCAGGAACCATGCCCTGAGAGACAGGTAACTGATTCCTGTTCATTAGCCTTTGTGTGGCCTGACCCAATCTGGTACCCCCCATCTGCTGAGTTACTGCTTCCTGAGCCTGAGTGTCACCTTTGGATTGCTAAGGTTCATCCATCCTGCAAGCAGAGCAGTTGAGAACTTGCCTGTCCTCTGGTCACTGGTACTGGTCTGGAGCCTTCCGGTCAGAGTCCTAGGCAAAAAGGGGCCTCTGAGGTTGTAGCTGTCACAGCAGAATCATAGTCATGCAAGCTTTGTGTTAAAGCAAGCTCATCTGACCCCACCATGCCTCTTGGGAAGCTCTTCTGGAATTTCACAGGGTCCCAGACCTTCTCCTGACTCTCCACTTGGGCCGTATTTAGGACCAGTTTGTACCTGCTTGGTTTTGTCCTGACACAGTCTTTGGGCAGGCATAGCTCTCCTCTGCTTGCAGATCTTTACAGGGAGAACTCATGCTCCCCACCCCAAAGCCTTGTTAAGCTAAACATGTGAAACTGTTGGCTTGCTGTGGTGAGATGACTCTGTCTGGTTTGTTATCCTGGTGGCTGACTTGGCACTGCTGGTGTACGGCTACTGAATGCAGGAGATGAGGTCTGTCCACGCTCTGCTGAGGGGAGTCTCATTGCTCTCTTGTTTTCATGGAGATGCCTTTCCTGAGGTAGAGTGAGCTGCAGGTCCCTTTTTCCTGGCCAGTCACATTCTGAAGGGATGGATTGACATCTGCCTGGCCCTCTCTGTCATTTCCAGCTGATCAGCTCCCAGCTCGTGGCAGAAACTCTTTTTAGTCCCCAGATGTCTGATCTCTCACTTTGTACTCTTACTAGAAAGGGATTCAATTTATTCCAGCTCTCTCCTCACCCCCCAGGTACTCTGTTCTTTTCTCTCCAGTGCTTCTCTCTTTGTGCCATTGACAGATGTCCCTAGATCCTCTTCCAAGCTCATTAATGGAGATACACAATAATCCTGGTTCTCTGAACTCTCTGAGCAATTCCACTTTGTTTTCCTCCCTACTGGTGGTTCCTCTTTCAGCAGCTCCAGGACTCTCTTGCTGTTAAGCTAGTTCTTTACTGCATCACAATTTGGGGGCTAGTTTTGTGTCTCTCCTGTGAACTGGAGCATTTTCTCTGTGGTGCTGCATCAGAAGCTTTCCTGGGGCCCCAGTCCATGAGATCTCCTGTGCCTTCCACACCCAAGAAGGCAGGCATTTTAGAGAGAGGGCTGCTCAGATCAGGTTGCCGTATGCTCTCTGTAAAGCAGGAATGTTTTATGCACCCTAACTTGCCTCTTTTTGTTTAAATGTAAGTTTTCCTTCCCGTGGTAAGTTTTTGCCTGTGGGCCAGCTCGTGGCCAGGTTTACTCTTTGACAGAGCTGCTTCCCTGCCCATGTTGAGTGAGAGTAAAGCTGCTGAGAGCAGGCCAAGAGCAGTGGAAAACGGTGTGATTAGAGCCTTTGATCATCTCCTAGCTTTTCAGCCAGCAGCTTTCTTCATTCTTTGTCCTCTAACTCACACAAGTAGGAAGATTTACTGCTTGTTCATATGTCCTTCACAGCATCCTTCATTGTCTCATTTTTGAGCATGTCCACTTCACCACTACCTGAGGAGTTTTTAAACCATTCCTTTCACTCTAGCTGCCTGCTCTCTCTGTGGGAATTCTTTAGAAATGCCAATTATGCTGTTCAATACAGAGCTGATTTACAGATTCACAGGATCACACAGAATCCAGCATGGTGGGGGTTGGAAGGGACCTCTGGGGATCATCCAGCCCAACCCCCTGCTCCAGCAGGGGCACCCCCAGCAGCTTGCCCAGGGTCACCTCCAGCTGCCTTGAGAATCTCTCCACACAAGGAGACTCCACAGCCTCTCTGCAAAGCCTGGGCCAGGGCTCCAACACCCTCACAACAAACAAGCTTCTCCTCCTGCTCAGCTGGAACCTCCTGCCTTCCAGTTGGTGCCCAGTGTCCCCTGGCCTGTCCCTGGGCACCCCTGAGCAGAGCCTGGCCCCAGCCTCTTGCCCCCAGCCTTCAGCTCTTGCTCAGCATTCAGCAGCTCCCCTCTGGGGCTGCTCTTCTCCAGGCTCAGCAGCCCCAGGGCTCTCAGCCTTTCCTCCTGCCAGAGCTGCTCCAGGTCCCTCAGCATCTCCCTAGCCTCCCCTGGACTCTCTCCAGCAGTTCCTTGTCTCTCCTGAATGGTGGAGAGCCTAGAGCTGGACCCAGGACTCCAGCTGTGGCCTGACTAGGCTAGAGGAGAGGGGGAGAAGAACCTCCCTGGATCTGCTGGTCACACTCTTCTTCCTGCACCCCAGGAGACCGTTGGCCTTGGCCACAAGGGCACATGGCTGCAACTTGTAACTCATGGGCAGCTTGTAGTGTCCAGCTCACAAAGCCTTGGCACTGACATTCTCTCTGTGTTTTCAGTTCATCTCCTCCTTTTTCATCTGTGTAACTTTAGATAGTGATCAGGATATAGTTACCAGTGAGAAACAGCTTGCTCCCAGGATGTGTTGTCTTCTCATTATCTCTCCTTGGTGTTGCCCTTGACGAACAGTGATGCAGCACAGAGGCAAAATTAAACTTGCACAGCCTTCAGAAGGAAAAGTCTTGAGTGCTTAGGCCTACCCCTTGGGATAAGGGCTCCCATTTGGGGGATAGGCTCAGATGTTTCAGGAAAGGTCTAACTCTGAGATAAATTCTGAAGGTTCAGAGTTTCAAGGTCTGGGGCTTTGAGCAACTTGGTCTGGTGTCCCTGCCCATGGGAGGGCCTTGGAACTAGGTGATCTTTAAGGTCCCTTCCAACCCAAACCATTCTAGGATTCTACGATCCTCTGAAACTACCTCAGAGGTCATTATGAAGTTCCTTCTTGTCAGTTGCTTTTGTCAGTGCAAAGTTAAGTGCAGTTAACTTTCTTCATATGAAAGGAGGCATTATTTTATACTTCAATGCAGCAGGAGCTGAAGATTACAGACAATTGGAAGGGAGACACAAGGTGATTATGTCGTACACATCCTGTGTTTCTTGGCAGCCTAAGGGCAATGGTTGCGCTTGATGCTCTCAGAGGCCTTTTCCATCCTAAACAATTCTATCATTTCATGTAATTGTGTTAAACTGAAGCTGGGGAGCAAACAGGAGTTCCATTTTACACCAGGAGCCCTCTCTTAGTTGCTGGAGCTTGAAGACAATTTCTTTTCCATGCAATGCAGAGGAGTTCTGAAAACATTCTGCAGAGTTGCAGGGGTTGAATCCTTGGTACATTTTGGAGCACTCTGTGCACCTTCAGTAATCCACCTCAGGAAGGCTAGGGAAGACTGCTCTAAAACCTCCCCTGTATGGAGAGAAGTCTGTGGAGGAGTTACAGTCTTTGAAGAAGAATTCCAGGGAGGCAGCTTCTTTGTAGACTGGAGCTGTCTTCAGTGTGGAGCTGAAAATTGTGGCACCTCAGATGGGTGAAGAGTGGAAGCTGTGTGGCCAGACAGTGCAGAAAAATGGTAGCAGGGTTCTGGAGATGCTGGTCTGTGCCTGAGGCTCTTGAGCCTCAATTAGAAGAGGAGGAGCCATGAGAGAGTGAGTCAGGGCCTTGGGAAACTCCTCTCGGCAGCTTTGCCTTTTGTCTGTGAGTTGCCACATCCCTGGCAGCGTCTAACCTTTGTTTGCATTTCAGTTCTGGTGTCAGAAGCTTGGAGGAAGTTTGCCTTCAGGTGACAGACCTGGTGCCTGGGCTGCGGAAGCTGCGGGACCTGCTCCCCGAGCACGGCTGCCTGCTGCTGTCCCCGGGCAACTTCTGGCAGAACGACCGGGAGCGCTTCAGTGCTGACCCAGACATCATCAGAACCATCCACCAGCACGAGCCAAAGACCCTGCAGACCTCAGCTACTCTCAAAGGTCAGGCACTGACGTGTCACAGAGGTGGTGAGAATTGCCTGCAGCTTCTATCCCTGTTCTGTCCTCAGGATCTGCAACATCCGGATGGGCAGTATTGCCACATTGGGTTACTGCAGCAGCTCTTGCTCTCTGACTCTGCCCAGTCAGGCCATAGCTGGAGTCCTGGGTCCAGCTCTGGCCTCCCCACCATTCAGGAGAGACAAGGAACTACTGGAGAGAGTCCAGGGGAGGCTAGGAAGATGCTGAGGGACCTGGAGCATCTGTGGGAGGAGGAAAGGCTGGGAGCTCTGGGGCTGCTTAGCCTGGAGAAGAGCAGCCCCAGAGGGGAGCTGCTGAATGCTGAGCAAGAGCTGAAGGCTGGGGGCAAGAGGCTGGGGCCAGGCTCTGCTGAGTGGTGGCCAGGGCCAGGCCAAGGGGCACTGGGCACCAACTGGAAGGCAGGAGGTTCCAGCTGAGCAGGAGGAGAAGCTTGTTTGTTGTGAGGGTGTTGGAGCCCAGGCCCAGGCTTTACAGAGAGGCTGTGGAGTCTCCTTGTGTGGAGAGATTCTCAAGGCAGCTGGAGGTGACCCTGGGCAAGGTGCTGTGGGTGCCCCTGCTGGAGCAGGGGGGTTGGGCTGGGTGATCCCCAGAGGTCCCTTCCAACCCCCACCATGCTGGGTTCTGTGATTTGAAAAAAAGCTGCCCAATATATCACCTCTCATTTTGTATCTGCATTTGAACTCAGTTCTGTATTTGTTGAAAGGGAACAATTCCACTCAGTCAGAGTCCTTTCTGTGGGTGTAAAAATAGCTTCTAACTCATGCAAGGCTTTTTGCTTCTCTTACTCCACACACTCTCTAGCCCATCTCCTTCCCTCATGCCATTGTCTGCCATACTCAAAGGCTGCCTCATTACCACAGTGAGATGAACATTCATCCTGCTCCTGCCTGGGCAGTTGCTCACAGTTAGCTGTCTATCCCCTCAGCTGATGCTGGATATCATTAAAGTGTTTTTCTCTCTTAATTAAAAATCCAAACTCTGTCCAGGTCTGGGATCATGCTGTACAGTGGCTCCATGGGTAGGGGAAATGTGCTTCCTTTGGCTTTAAAGGAGCTTTGTAGGTGTTAGGAAGCCTACAATAGGACATACCTGAAAAGGGATTTTGAAACCCTAAAAGAAGGTTGTTTTAAAGGTTATTTTTTGAGCATGCAGAGTGTGTGCTGACTGTGGGTTGGTGCACGTGGAGACTCCCTTTGAGAGCTCATTCACAAATGAGAGCGAGCTGCACAGTGTCCTGGGAATTGCTGGGAGCAGTGGCAGTGTTCATTGTCGTGCCTGGTTTTTTCTTTTTCTCCAATCCACATGTTTGCACAACAAATTCACAGCACAGACATTAAATAGTCCTTTGCAATAAGAGACTTGGGGCAGAGTGGCTGGAAAGCTGCCCAGAAGAAGAGGACCTGAGCAAAGAGATGTTGGGTGGCAGTGGCTGGAGACGAGGCAGCAGAGTGCCCAGGTGGGCAAGGAGGTCAAGAGCATCCTGGCTTGGATCAGCACTAGTGTGGCAGCAGGGCTAGGGCAGGGATTGGCCTCCTGGGCTGGGCACTGGGGAGGCCACATCTCCAATCCTGGGCTCAGTTTTGAGCTCCTAACTCCAGGAAGGACCATGTCCCTCAGCACCACATCTCTGTGGCTTTTGGAGTCCCCCAGAGATGGTGACTCCACCACTGCCCTGGGCAGCCTGGGCCAGGCCTTGGCAACCTTTCTGGGGAAGAAATTGTTCTTCATCTCCAACCTAAACCTCCCCTGGCACAACTTGAGGCTGCTTCCTCTTGTCTATCACTCATTCCTTGGGAGAGGAGCCCAAGCCCCACCTGGCTCCAGCCTCCTCTCAGGGAGCTGCAGAGAGTGAGAAGGTCTCCCCTGAGCCTCCTCTTCTCCAGGTTAACCAAGCCCAGTTCCCTCAGCTGCTCCTCACAACACTTGTGCTCCAGACCCTTCCCCAGCTTCACTGCCGTTTTTGGAAGCAAAAGCGAGGACGGACAATTCCCAGAGGAAGGGAGAGGAGTTCTGTGTTTAGAGAGAGTTCCCCAGGGTTTAGTTTGTGCCCATTGCCTCTTGTCCTGTCCCTGGCACTCCTTGGCAGAGCTGCTTCCTCCTTCCTGTCCTGCATCAGGTGTTGATCCACACTGATAAATCTGAGAAAAGTGCTTCCTGTTACAACAGCAGTTCTCACTCAGCTTTCTGGACAAGGAACACCTCTTGTGTCCCATCCTTTCTGTTTATGTGCTGTTATCCTGATGTTTGTCCATGCTGTTGTTGCAGATCTGTTGTTTGGGCTCCCTGGGAGGTACAGTGGAGTGAACCTCTACAACAGGAGGCGTGTGGTGTCCTACACTGTCACGCTGGGCCTGCAGCGGTATGACTCCAGGTGAGGAGCTTTAGCTGTGCTGTTGAAATGCTAATTAGCCCTTGTTCATTTCTTGGCAGCTTTGCTTGATTTTCTACTCTGATTAATGTTACATTTTTATTTGCTCTCCATTTTCTTGTGTTTTACAGTATTCTGGGGTCTTCTGAGCTTGCTATTTGAGGTGCTGGTCTGGGGAGAAAACTTGCCATGTTTTAGGGAAATAAAATGCTCTCAGTTCTCAGTTTCTCTTTGAAGAGGTGATTTAATAACCAAAGCTGCCTCTGGGACTTCCTCAAGTGGTGGCTTCAGCTGCCCTCAGAGCTCTCATTGCTGCAGCCAGGGCTCAGTAGGTCTGTGCTGACCCAGTTCCTGATGCTTAGAGTGGTTTGCTTTCCAGTAGGCACTAATTCAGCTGGTACCAACTGTGAAAGCCCTTCAGCAGTGCTGGCAAAGCTGCCTTGGATTGAGTGGATCTGCAAACTAACTGTTTTACTTGGAATTCCCCAAGGAATGCCTAGGACAGGGTTGGCAGCACAGTACTTGGAACTTGCTCTGCTGCTGCTGGTGCAAGAACCCTTCAGCCTTAAGGATTGTTAAGTAGCACCTGTCATCAGCTGTACTTCCATGAAATTCAGGGGTATTTGACACTAGAGCATGTTCTGCTCACCAGGCCTGAGATTTTGGATTATGAGCTCTTCCTTTCAATAGTTTTGCTGAGTCTTCACAGTTCTCTTTAACACCTCAGTATCTTCATCACTGATCTGGATGAGGGGATCCAGGCACCCTCAGACAGCTGGCACATGACAGCAGGCCGGGTGGGCGTTGATCTGCTGCAGGGCAGGAGGCTCTGCAGAGGGGAAAATTAGGAAAAATTCTTAACTGAAAGAGTGGTTAAGGATTGGAACAGGTGCTCAGGGCAGGGCTGGAGTCACCATCCCTGGAGGGGTTGCAAAGCCCTGGAGATGTGGTGCTGAGGGCCCTGGGTTAGTGGTGACCTGGCAGTGCTGGTTGGTGGTTGGACTTGATCTTGAAGGTCTCTTCCAAGAAAAACAATTCTCTGGTTCTGTGATCTATGAATCTTCACAGAAATGAAGGTCTGGGAGATTACCACAGTACAGATGTGACAAGTGTAGCTTGGGCCACAGGGGAAGAGACTTAGCAGTCAGGCCTAGAGAGATCCTTGTGAGTCTGTGTGAGTCTGTGGAGCTTCTTCCTACTTGCTGTACAGCCGCTGAGCTCCTCCTGGGCACTGTGTGCTGGTTGATGGGCACAGGGTTGGTGACCTCCTCCCCTTGCTCTTCCTCTCAGGTTCCTCAGCAGCCTCCGCTCTCGCCTCAAGCTGCTGCACCCCAGCCCCAACTGCACGCTGCGAGAGGAGAACATCGTTCACGTCCACTTCAAGGAGGAGATTGGCATTGCTGAGCTGATCCCCCTGGTCACCACCTACATCATACTCTTTGCCTACATCTACTTCTCCACACGTAGGTTTGTGGGTGGAGAGCCCCGGGGGCAGAGCGAGCTCCTAATCCACCCGGACCCCTGCCAGCTGATATCTGGGAGGGAGCAGTGATGCTGTGGCCTTTCCCCAGCTACAGATAAGGGAGACACAGCACTGCAGTTCCCTCCTGTGTCAGCAGGAAAGGTGCTGTTGAGATCTTACCTTGAACTGTCAGGTAGAGAATTAGGAGCCCTTTTGATCTGGTTTCTGCTAATTTGTGCCTCTTAGCCAGCGTGTTGTTACTCCTTGTGGTAGCTTCCGAGGTGTCTTCTGTCTCAGGCAGCTTTAAATGCCGTGAGAATGACATTTTTTGCTGTTTAGAGACACTAATTCACATCAAACACGTGTTCTGAGCTGGTGGCTTTAGACCTTAGGAGCCACATTTCAGAGCTGGTAGTTTTAAACCTTACAGGCCACATTTAAGTTCCTTTTTTTGATGCCCCAGCAGTGCTCTACTGGAGCTAGTGTGACCTGCAAGGCACGTCCCACCCCGTTACTGCGAGGGTCTGGAAGCCACATTTCAGACCCTGAGGCACTTGGGGGTTGCAAGGTGTGAAGCTCCCTGCTGAAATCAGCCAGGATGAGGATCCCCCTTGATTTTTTCAGTACTATGTCATTTTCTTCTGCTTGGTAACCAAGTTGTTGTGTCCTGTTTTTCAGGGAAGATTGACATGGTGAAGTCCAAGTGGGGCCTGGCGCTGGCAGCAGTGGTGACAGTGCTCAGCTCTCTGCTCATGTCCGTGGGGCTCTGCACGCTCTTCGGTTTGACACCTACTCTCAATGGAGGGTATGCTTCCAGCACCAAAGGGCTGTCCAGACCAGGGTAGATGGAGGTGAAATCCTTTGGAAGCAGCTGCTAAATGCTTAATCTTGGAGGTCTAGTGTTTCCCAGATGAGCTGATGTGGCATTTTACACACTGCTCTGCAGGATTGCCATCAGATGCTCCCCTGAGCTGGAGGGCCATGTGTTTCTCTGACCAGCAGATAGAGCTGCCTGGGCCCAGTCCTGGAGATGCCTTTTTGCTTAGCAGTTGACTCTGCCTAAAGCAAAAGGAACTTTTGGGACATCTTACTCACAGCTTGATTTCCTGGCAGCTAAGCAGGCTCTCAGTTACCTTCCTGCTGCAGTGACTTGTCATCACACCCCCAAGGGTCATTACCTTTTCTCTGGCTGACATTTTACTTAGAAAAATCTTTCAGAAAAAGTGGCAGAACTGGTGGTATTTGTGCCTCAGAGGTCCTCTGGGTGACTTTGCACCTGCATCTGATAGAGATTGGCTCTTTTTTTCATGAGCTTTACTTCCTTGATTTTGGATTCTTGGATGTTACTAATCTCCATGACTAGCTGGTTGGAGTGAGCTGGAGATTGGTCTCTTCTCCCAAGGAACAAATGTTAGGAGAACAGGAAACAGCCTCAGGTTGTGCCAGGGGAAGTTTAGGTTGGACATGAGGAACAGTTTCTTCCCCAGAAAGGCTGTCAAAGCCTGGCCCAGGCTGCCCAGGGCAGTGGTGGAGTCCCCATCCCTGGAGGGGTTTCAAAGCCCTGGAGATGTGGTGCTGAGGGCCATGGGTTAGTGGTGACCTGGCAGTGCTGGTTACTGGCTGGACTCCATGATCTTGAAGGTCTCTTCCAACCAGAACACTTCCATGATTCTGTGATGTGGCAAGTTGCTGGTGAGAGGCTTGTATCTGTGTGTGGGTTTTGACTCTCTGTAGGAGTTCAGTGCCTGCACAGCTTTTGGACAGGAGGTGAAGGAACCAGTGTGTGGCACGGTTGTAATGCTCTCTTGCTGACTAATTGTGACTGACTGTTGCAATGGTGTTGCAAGTCCATCTCCTTGACTTGCACCTCTTAGTAGTAGGTGCTGGAGAGACTCTTTGAGGGCCTTGGGGAGCATTAAGTCTAATTTAGTGGTGCTCTACAGTGGCCATTTCCCAGCAAATCATGCAGTTTTGCCAAACAAAGTGGCTGTGCCCAAAGCTGATGAGCTACAGAGCACTTGCCTCATCACAGAGCCACATGCTATGAGAAGGGGTTTGGCTAAGAGCACTGGGTGGTGTTTCCTCACCAGGAGCCTAGGATGTGTGTTTGCTGCTTGCCCTGAACTGTTCTTTTTCACCAAGGGTCTCCTTCTCCATTCTGGTTCTGTTTCCTCCAGAGAGATATTTCCATACCTGGTTGTAGTGATTGGCCTGGAGAACGTGTTGGTTCTCACCAAGTCTGTTGTCTCTACCCCTGTGGACCTGGAGGTGAAGCTACGCATTGCCCAAGGTATGGAGCCTGCTCCTGGTTGCAGTTAGTGGTGATGCCTCTGGTAAAGACATTGGGAGTCTGGAGTCCAATCCTTGGGCTTAGATACTCAAAACAGATCAGGAGAATTTTGCCTTTTCTGCCTATTGCCTCTAGACACCTAGTTTTAAGGAAGGGAAATCTTTGCAATGCTCATGTCTGTCCTGTAGTGAAGTGTCTCCTTTTACCTCTCTCTGCATGTTCTTCCTCCAGGCTTGAGCAATGAGAGCTGGTCCATTATGAAGAACATGGCCACAGAGCTTGGGATCATCTTGATTGGGTACTTCACCCTCGTCCCAGCCATCCAGGTGAGTGGGGCTGGTCAGTCTGAGCCTGCAGGACAGAGTCTTGTTGGCACTGCAGGAATGCAGCAGTCAACATTCTGGCTGTTGCATTTGGGGTCTGTTAGTGGGAAATGTGTAGATCCGTAGCATGTGGATCCCTCCAGGAGCTAGGCTTCTGCCCAGCAGTTGCCTTTGGATCCCTGTAAGCTGGGTGAAGAGGAGTGGGTTGTGTCTGTCCTTGCTCCAACACTGGTAACTCGCAGTAGAGGCTGCAGGTTAAAGTGTATTGTCATCTAAGATGAAACAGTCAGGTTGGACTGGAGCATTGCAGGCTGCACTTCACAGTTCCTGAGCCTCTCTCAGTATCTCAGAGGGGACAGCAAGAGAGGAGCTGCAGAAGAATTCCCCAGGCTACAGCCAGCCACCTGTTGTGGCCTGATTTTGTATTTTGTCTGAAGCTGATTGCAGAGACTGTTCAGATCCAACACTGACAGGAGCCATCCTTTGGGTCTGAACTGGGCTCACTCACGTGGTGCATTCTCACACCCTGGCCTCTGTCTCATCACTCTGCTGCTTGAAGCCTGGCAGTGCCTGTGGAGGGATTGTAGTGCCACAGCCCTGCCATGTGGGTACTGCTGGCACAGGCACTTTCTGGTTGCCCTCTGCTGCAGAGGAGCTTGCAGGGTGTGCTGATGACAGGAGGTAAAAGGGGGTGATAAAAGGGACAGGGCAGAGCCATAGAACTGTGTCAGTGGAGCCATGGGGAAAAGTGGCACCATGGCCCCATGCCCATCTTTCCTCTCCTAAAGCAATCCTGTTTATGGCAGCCTTTTGACACGGGTGGAGTCATCCACTCTCTGCTCTCTGTGCCTTTCTCCAGAGGAACAGCCTCACAGGGTGCTCTGTTAAAGTCTGATGTTTGCTCAGCTGGAGGCTGGCCTGTGTCCCTTATCACTGTCCCTGGGAGTGAAGGACACTGCACTGATAATGTGCTGTGCTCGCGTGGCAGAGCCCGTGGAGCCTGGCAGGAGGAGAGCCAGGCTGCGTTAAGTTCAGCAGAGACCTTTGCTCCAGGGCCAGGAGGAGGTCAGGGGCTGGCTGGTACAGGGAGTAGCAGCAGAGGGATGCATTTCTTTGCTGAAAGCTCTCCCTGCCCCAAGGGCTCCAAAGGATCATCTTGTTTCTCTCAGTTACTCCTTGGCATGCAGCTCATGGAGCAGAAGGGAATTTTCTATGTTTCCTGTGGCTTTCCCTGTCCTGGAATAGACTTTGGGTTCAGAGGAGAATTGTGATTCCACTTTAAATCTCTTATCATTGGGAGCAGCCCTGCAGCACTGCAGGTGGGTCACAGCCCCTGTCCTGCTGGCACAGCATCACTGCTGTTGGTCCTGAGGTGCTGCAGGGCTGTGTGCTGAGTGCTTCTCCTGTGTTTGTCACAGAATCATGGCATTGTTTTGGTTGGAAAGGATCTTTAAGATCATGGAGTCCAACCTTTTCCCAGCACTGCCAGCTGACCACTAACCCATGGCCTCAGCACCACATCTCCAGGGCTTTTCAACTTCTCCAGGGATGGTGACTCCACCACTGCCCTGGGCAGCCTTTGGGGAAGAAATTGTTCCTCATCTCAACCTAAACCTCCCCTGGTGCAACTTGTTTCATCTTGTCCTACCACTTGTTCCTTGGGAGAAGAGACCAACCCCCACCCCCTCCAACGTGGTTTAGTGTTGACCTGGCAGTGCTGGTTAACAGTTGGACTCAGTGATCTTACAGGTCCTTTCCAACCTAAACAATTGCAGGATCCTAGGATTCTATTCCTGTTAACATTCAGCTTTCTCTATCTCTCCATGTTTACTAGCTCCTTTTTGGGTCCTGACAGGAATTTGTATCTCTAAGGAAGCAAGATACCTCCCAAAAATATTTTAGTTCTGTGTTGCCGTGAGGTTTTGCATGTGGTGGGGTAGAGAGGATGGCACTTAGCCCTGACAGGGATTAGGGCAAGAGTGTGTGTGCTTTAGAGGGCTGATGTGGGAGCTGAGTGCATGTCTGCTGCTGGGCGGAAAGTTGAATCCTTCTTTCTGCAGTGGCACCTGCTGGGGGCAGTGGAGCATTACAGGGAGTTTAGGGAACACTGGCTTTTGTTTGCCATCTACTTGTGGTTTAGAGACCTCTGAGAGTGGGTGTGGAACCTCTCTTCCAGAGGCACAGGAATCACATTTGCCCATCAAACATACCTTATCCAGAAGTGGGATTTAAGCAGAAATGGTTTAACTAGGGCCATGGAGAAACAAGCACAGGGATGTGCAGTAAATTCAGAGCTCTCTCTGGTTGGAGAGTGAGTGAGGCAGTTCCTGAGCAACCTGCATTTGTGGAGGAGGTTGGAATGAGGGCTGAAGTTTATCAGTTGCTGGCAGGAAGCTGTCACTATTGGAGGCTGCTTGGCCTTGGGATTTGAACCACGGGCAGGGCTGAGAGCTTTGCCTGCAGCCCTGCCATGGCTTTGTGATCTGGGAGAACATCCTCTGCCAGCTTTTCTGTGGTGCTTTGACGTTTCATGGAGAAGAAGAGCAAAGAATGTGAATTTAAATGAATATGCTCTTGGGTTCTCACATGGACTTTTCTAATACTGACCTCTCAGCCACTACAAAATACCAACACCAGGACTGGTCAGTGAAGCAGACTCAGGCCTGTGCTCTGGACAAGAGTTTGCTGAGTTTCCCTTTTTCTAAAGTTTCCCAGTTAATGATTGTGTCCTGTCTGCAGGAGTTCTGCCTCTTTGCTGTGGTTGGCCTGGTGTCTGACTTCTTCCTGCAGATGTTTTTCTTCACTACTGTGCTGTCCATCGACATTCGGCGGATGGAGGTGAGGAAGGGCCAAGAACATGAGGTTTTGTCTTGTCTTTTGTTGAAGCTAGCACAGAAGAAAACAAGCTGTTATGGTTCTGGGGCAGTACTTGCTTGGTTACATGTATGCAGGGATTGGGATTGGAGCAGGACACTCTCAGGTTTATAAACATGGAGATCTGGGGAAAGATCTGGGGTTTCTCTGGGCTGGAAGAAGACAACAGCCACAAGCAGAGGACCATGGCTGGGTGAAGAAGAGTGCGTGTGCTGGAGAGAGGCTGGGACAGGCTGGTTTGAGGGTGACACGGGCATGTATGAAGGATCTCTGCACACATTTCTCTGGAGGGACCTTGTCACCATGGCTCTCACCATGGCCTTTCTCCTGGCAGCTCGCTGACCTGAACAAACGGCTGCCGGCAGAGGCCTGCCTGCCCCCGGCGAAGCCTGTCAGCCGCTCCCAGCGCTACGAGCGGCAGCCAGCGATGCGACCTGCCACCCCCCACACCATCACCCTGCAGCCCTCCTCCTTCAGGAACCTGCGCCTGCCCAAGAGGCTCAGGGTCATCTACTTCTTTGCCAGGACCCGGCTGGCCCAGAGGCTGATCATGGTATGTCCTGTGCTGTTTGTCACAGAACCCCACCATCCAGCAGGGTGAGGGCTGGAAGGGACCTCTGGGGATCATCCAGGCCAACCCCCCTGCTCCAGCAGGGGTACCCCCAGCAGCTTGCCCAGGGTCACCTCCAGCTGCCTTGGGAATTTTGTCTTGGTCCTGCTGTGCTTTGTGTGGGTGAAGCAGGGTTCTCACCCTCAGGTTGAGCTGGATGGCTCATGGAGAAGCAGCCTTCGGCTTTTTGCCTGCTGTGCTGCCTCTCCCAATCCTCTTAGAGGATAAGTGTCTGTGGGAGTCAGGCCGTGGCAGAGTGCAGGCAGTTGGGGGGGTGTTGATCAGCTCAGACAGCTGCCGAGGTGTGAAGGCCATGGCCTGAAGGGGCTTGTCTCTGCTCATCACAGGCCGGGACGGTGATCTGGATTGGAATCCTGGTCTACACGGATCCGGCTGGTCTCCGCACCTACCTCACCTCACAGGTCACCGAGCAGAGCCCTTTGGGTGACGCAGGTCTGCCTCCAATGCCTGTTCCTGGAGGGGTCCTGCCTGCTGGGGACCCCAAGATTGATCTCTCAGTCTTCCCGTCGGACCCTATACAGCTGTCGGAGAACCAGACGCAGCAGCGGGAGCAGAAGGCAGGGCTGGAGTCCCTGAGCAGGCTGGGCACAAGCCAGCACACTTGGGCCCAAGGAGCAGAGGGCAGAGGGAATGGACAGACCGAGCTTGGAACCGAAGCAGAGGTTACGTGGGGAGCAGAGGATGAGGAGATTTGGAGGAAGCTTTCCTTCAGACACTGGCCATCCCTCTTCAGCTACTACAATATCACTCTGGCCAAAAGGCAAGTGGGCTGGTGTGGAATGGAGCCATGGGATTGACCCCAAGCCTTTCTTCTTTCTTCTGTCCTCTGTCTTTCTGAGTTAGATTATTTTATGTTCCACATGGCTTACCCCAAACACATTTTCAGGAGGAGGCCTTCTGTGTACTGCAGAGGCAGCAAACTCTCCAGGGCTGCTTGTTGTGTTTCTCTTTATGCCCTTGGGTGTGTTACTTGCTTGTTGTCTTCCTTTACCCTGGAGAATTTTGTAAGCCAATGTGTGATCACTTGTAAGTGATGGGGATGGTACCTGTGAGGAACAGAGACATCTGAGCTGAAGAAACTTCTGGGTGAGATCATCTGGCCTGCAGTGTACAGGAAACTGGACCAGATGATCATCTCCTCACTTAAAAACGTGTGGTCCCTTTGATCTCATCAGCACTTCATTCTGCTCTTGGCTCTTAACCTCTCCCACAGAGTTACAGGTTAAGACCTGGGAAGTATCTTTAGAGAAGAGTATTTCAAAGAAGCTCTTTAGTTTAGAATACCTAAAACTCCTGGACTAAAGGTACATCCTGAGACCTACCTTGGCTGCAGTGAGAGGACCAGCTCAGCTACCTAACTGTCAGGATTTTTGTGTCTCTTTGTGTTTGTTGTCCCTAAGCCATTCTGCTCTTTCCTTTCCTTCAGGTACATCAGCATCCTTCCAGCAATCCCTGTCACGCTGTACCTGAACCCCCAGGAGGCCTTAGAAGTGCGACACCCTCAGGAGGCCAACCGCTACCACCCCTTCTTACCTGCGAGCAGTGAGAAGCTGGACGCTGAAGCTCAGCCTGACCATGCCTCATCCAAGCTGCAAGGCCACCAGGATGTCACTCTGTACAAGTAAAGGAGTCCTTCTGACTATGCCTTAACTCTTTTGGGGATGTGGGTTACTCTGTGGCTCTTCTCCTGGTGGGAAACCGAAAAAGACTTGTCAAGCTTCAGTGCCAAATCCTTTCCTGCTCAGGACAGTCCTGGCACAGCTAGCGCAGCATTGAATTACTCCTTCCTGGGCAGGAGTTTGTCTTTGGGTGTAAATGTTGTGACTCAATAATGCTTTGTTAGGTGCTGGATCAAACTCCTGCAAGCAAGGGCCTTCCTTTCCTTCAGCCACTATCTACAAATAATACACAGTTGAGCAGACTTTGTGTTATCCTGATCCCCATCTGGTGTTTTTCTTACTGTCTGGGTTGCTGTGTACTTACTGAAAAGTCAGAAACTCATTAAAATTGGCATTTTCCCATTAAAAACCCTTTAGTTTTCCACAAGTCACTGTAGCTCATTGGAATTTATTCGCAGCTGAAGAGTTTAGACCAGCAACATCTGGAATACATTCACAGTGCTTCCCAAACCCTCTCCTTGCTCTAGTCATGGTATCTTTTCCCTCACCTTCTTTTGGCCTGTGTGTCTGTCTGTCTCTCTCCACCCAGGGTGGCTGCTCTGGGCCTGGCCTCGGGCATTATCCTGGTGCTGCTGCTCTTCTGCCTCTACCGGGTGTTGTGCCCCAAGAACTACGGCCAGAACGGGCTCTCGCACGGCCGCAGGAAGAGGGGGGATCTGCCCTGCGACGATTACGGCTACTCCCCGCCCGAGACTGAGATCGTCCCCTTGGTTCTCAGGGGTCACCTCATGGTAGGTGTGCTCCTCCCAGGGAAGAGGTTGTGCTGACTCGTGCCTCACGTCTTTGCTGTTCTCTGTTTTATTGGAACCGCAGCCCTGTGTAGTTTGGATGTAGACTTGATCGACTCTGTAGTTCCTCAGCCACACACAAGGTGATAGAGTCCAGAGGCCTCAGCTGTGCTTGTTCTTCCTTCCCAGGACATCGAGTGTCTGGCTAGTGATGGGATGCTGCTTGTCAGCTGCTGCCTGGTGGGCCAGATCCGTGTGTGGGATGCTCAGACTGGCGACTGCCTCACCGTTATTCCCAAACCCAGGTGCGTGGTGTCTGCTCAGTCATTCAGCTGCGGGCAGGCCGCTCCACAAGCACTCCTCAGCAGCTGGAAACCCCTCTGGGAGGAGTCAGCTCTCTGCCGTGGCAGGGCTTGGAGGCTGAGCTCTCGTTGCTGTGTTTCAGGTTGCGAAGAGACAGCAGTGGCATCTTTGACTACCAGGAGAGCTGGGATCATAGTCCAGATGGCAAGAATGGGCTGGATGATGCTTTTGAGAGCAGTCACCAGCTCAAAAGGATGCTGAGCCCTCCCCAGCCTCCGCTCTTCTGTGACCAGCCAGACCTGACGTCTCTCATTGACACGAACTTCTCGGAGCAGGTGAAGGTGGCTGAGTCGGAGACACGGCTCCGTGCTGTGGGCGGTCGCCAGAAGGAGAGTGGCTATGACTTCAGCAGCTTGGTTGGGAAAGCATATGAAGAGCATAGCAGCTCCAACTGCAGGAGCTTCCCTGGCCACTCCTCTCCACATGGACAGGCTGCCTTCTGCCCGGGGAGCAACAGTCCCCGTGCCCGGGGCTGCAGGGCCGAGGAGGGAGCCTGCAGCAGCCGCAGACGGAGCCTGGGCGACGAGTCCTTCACGGGCTTTGACATATCCTCATCTCTTCCTTCCTGGGGAGGAGACTTGGAGAGCTCTGTCTGGAGCCTGGACCTACAAGGGAACCTGATCGTGGCTGGCCGGAGTAACGGGAAGCTGGAGGTGAGCAGGGAGGCTCATGGCCAGCCCAGGCATGGGGGAACTGCCAGCAGCTCTTCAAGGCTGGAGAAGCTTAAAGATGGCCATATCCTTAAGTACAGAATCAGGGAATCACTGAGTGGTTTGGGTGGGAAGGGACCTGTCCAGGTCATCTAGTCCAACCCCTGCAGCCAGCAGGGACATCTCCAGTTAGATCAGGCTGCTCAGAGCCACAACCAACCAGACCTGGAGTGGTTCCACAGCTGGGACATCTCCCACCTCTCTGGGCAACCTGGGCCAGGCTCTCAGCACCCTCAGTGGGAAACATCTCTTCCTTCTCTCTAGTCTCAATCTCCTCTTTTAGTTTCAATCCATCAGCCCTTGTCCTGTCCCAACAGGCCCTGCTGAAAAGTCTAGCCCCATCTTTCTGATAGCCCCTTTAAATATTGAAGGGGCACAAGTAACATCTTCATGAAATAAGGTAAAATTCCTAGGAGCTCTGTAGGAACGGGACAGCTTTTGAGGCAAACTTGAATCAGAAATTTAAATCTCTTCCAGTGAGAAACTTTCAGGATTAGTTTAATTTTGATTTCCCACTTGGAACCATTCCAGGTCAGGCTGAACAAGGCTCTGAGCAACCTGACCTAGTGGGAGGTGTCCCTGCCTATGGCAGAGGGGTTGGATTAGATGATCCTTAAGGTCCCTTTCCAACCCAAACCGTTCTAGGATTTTCTCTTCACTTGAGAACTTGCTGCTTCACTTCAAGGTAGATAGAAGGATGCTGACAGTTGTAATCACCAGTGCCAAGTGGGAGCTGCCTCCAGGCTCCTCTGTTATGATCGCAGCTGAGGGGATCAGGGGATGTGTGTGGCACAGGTTCTGTGGATCAGCACCTCCTTGGTGTATGATGGTCTGGCAGGATCTCAGCAGTAACCCTTCTCCCCCCAGGTGTGGGATGCCATCGAGGGGACCCTGCGCAGCAGCAGTGAGGAGAGTCAGTCTGGTATCACGGCGCTCGTCTTCCTCAACAACAGGTAACTGTTTGTGCTCACTGGTCTGCTGCCAGGGAAGGAGAGCAGATGGTGTAAGCCAGGACCCCAGCGCAGGCCCTCCTGCTGTGGAGGTTGAACAGCCCCAGGTGGCAGAGGCTCAGCTGGGAAGTCTCACACTACCCCACGCATCCACCTCTGAAGCAGGGCATGGTGGAGTGAGCTGTCTCAGGCCCAGGGCTGGCCCAGGAGCCACTGCTCTGGACGACAAGCTGGGACATGAGCCAGGACTCTGGAGTCCTCAGCACAGGAGAGACATGGACCTATTGGAGCAGGTCCAGAGGAGGCCACAAAGATGAGATGAGGGCTGGAACCTCTCTCCTTTGAGGACAGGCTGAGAGACTTGGGGTTGTTCAGCCTGGAGAAGAGAAGGCTTCAGGGAGACCTGACTGCAGCCTTTCAGGGCCTATCAGAAAGATGGGGCCAGACTTTTTAGCAGGGCCTGTTGGGACAGGCCAAGGGCTGATGGACTGAAACTAAAAGAGGAGATTGAGACTAGAGAGAAGGAAGAGATGTTTCCCACTGAGGGTGGTGAGAGCCTGGCCCAGGTTGTCCAGAGAGGTGGGAGATGTCCCAGCCCTGGAACCATCCCAGATCAGGTTGGTTGTGGCTCTGAGCAGCCTGATCTAATTGGAGATGTCCCTGCTGGCTGCAGGGGTTTGGACTAGATGACCTGGAGAGGTCCCTTCCCACCCTAACCATTCTGTGATTCTATGATCCTGTCATTCTCCTTCATGCAGATGCTCAGCCTGTCTCGTAGGTGAATGTCTAGGGTAATTTGGGGATGGGGGAAGGGTCCTTTGGGTTAACACGATTCTGTAGCCCTGTTTCTTCTGTCAGCAGTGTGCTCATCCTTGACAGGTCTCTGCTCTGGGCTCTTCAGCCCCTGAGAGCAGGGCAGAGCCTCTCCTCACCTGCTGTGTTTCTCCCTCAGGATCGTTGCTGCCCGGCTGAATGGCTCTTTGGATTTTTTCTCCCTGGAGACACAGGCATCCCTGAACCACCTGCAGTTCCGAGGTACGTGAGTGACCATCCTAGCTTAGACTGTCTGGGGCTCTGAGCAACCTGCTCTAGTTGGGGATGTCCCTGCTGGCTGCAGGGGTTGGACTAAATGACCTTGAAAGGTCCCTTCCAGCCCAAACCATGCTTTGATTCTGTCACCCTGTCCAAGACCTCACTCCAGCAGCTGTTCCTTCTGTTGGTGTCAGCCAGAGTGCTGATGTTCAGCTCTTTGGAGGACCAGCTTTGAGTTCAGCATCGAGCCATCCCTGCCCTCACACCCTTTGTGGGTGATGGTGCTCTTGGAGCATGAGGCCATGTCTGCTGTAGCGAGGCCTCAGCTGCCTGTCCCACCACAGGAGCCCCGAGCAGAAGCAGCATCCCGTCCTCCCCCGTGGTCAGCAGCAGCGACATCATCACGTGTCAGCTCACCCACACCGTGTCCTGCGCCCACCAGAAGCCCATCACGGCCCTGAAGGCTGCGGCTGGCCGGCTGGTGACCGGGAGCCAGGACCACACGCTGAGGGTGAGGCCTCCCTGGCTGTGCTGCTGCCCCCTCATTGCCGGGGGTGCTGGCTGCCTCTCCGGCCCACGGGTGCTGTGGGACCTGAGCATGTCTTGTGTGTGGCTGAGGGACAAAGCTGGTGTGGGTATGGGCACAGAGGCAGGAGAGTACTCGGGGTGGTGGGAGGCCAGTTCTGAAGGTCTCTGTGTTAAACCCTGCCTGTCCTTCAGATAGGACAGAGACCTGTGTGAGGTGTGTTACTAAGCAGTGTGAGATCCTCTTGCCTCAGGCCTGGGTGACTTCATCACTAGCAGGGTCTGGGTTATTCCTAGTCACAGACTCGTTCTGGTTGGAAAAGACCTTTAAGATCATCAAGTCCAACCATCAACCTATCACCACGATGCCACTAAACTATGTCACTTAGTACCACATCTATACATTTCTTAAACCCCTCCAGGGATGGCGACTCCACCACTGCCCTGGGCAGCCTGGGCCAGGCCTTGACAACCCTTTCCATGAAGAAATTGTTCCTCGTGTCCAACCTAAACCTCCCCTGGCACAACTTGAGGCTGTTCCCTCTTGTCCTGTCACTTAGAAGGCTCAAGGAAGTGTGACTCTGCAGCCCAGCTGCTCCATGGATGCTCACAACTGCCTATTCTGCCCTCAGGTGTTCCGGCTGGAAGACTCCTGCTGTCTGTTCACACTGCAGGGTCACTCGGGAGCCATCACAGCTGTGTACATTGACCAGGTGAGGTGCACTGAGCTCTGTGCTGGGAAGAACATCCTGATACAGGGCTGCTGAGCTGCTGGTTCAGCCAGTGGGACCCAGCTGGGACTGCTGTGCAGCTGGAGAGGTTGATGTTTGCTCTCGGAGGACACAGAGGGTTCACTGGCTGCTCTGTCCATGTGCCTTACACACTGTATCAGTGTTTTCCCACCTAGCTCCCGGGGAGTGCAGCAATTCCTTTCCCTGAGGGGTCTTTGTCTCTCTGTCCTGTCTGGAGTGGGAAAGCACCATTCCTGCTGTACCCCTGCTGTCAGGTCAGCTCCCAGAAGGCAGAGCCAGGGGCAGAGGGCTGAAACTGGCCTAGGAAAGGTTCCCTGCCTGGGGAATGTCTGCTCTCCTCCTGGGAAGCCACCGAGCCAGCAGTTAGCTTCCCATGTCCCATTCCTGTGACTCTCTCACAGCCTGGGAGCGCTGGAAGTGGTTCTCCACGGAACTGGCCTCTGTGTTCAGCAGCTTCCCGTGTCCATGGCCCTGCACAGCCCCAAGGGGTGATGCAAAGGGCGCTGTCCTCTGTGGCTCCTGACCTGGTGCTGCCGTGTCCTTGCAGACGATGGTGCTGGCGAGCGGAGGCCAGGATGGGGCCATCTGCCTCTGGGACGTGCTGACGGGCAGCAAGGTCAGCCACATGTATGCTCACCGCGGGGATGTCACCTCCCTCACCTGCACCACCTCCTGCGTCATCAGCAGTGGCCTGGATGATGTCATCAGCATCTGGGACCGCAGCTCAGGGATCAAGCTCTATTCGATCCAGCAGGTTGGTAGCCAGGGAGAGGGTAAGGGTCTTACCTTACCTTTATCAGTTACAGAGACAGGGGGCATTGAGTGCACCCTCAACAAGTTTGCAGTGGCACTAAACTGAGTGATGTGGTTGACTTGCTGGAGGAAAGGGACCAGGACAGGTTTGAGAGGTGGCTCCATGTGAACTAGATGACCTTGAAAGGTTCTTCTTTGCTTTTCTTGACCTCCCCCAGCCCACCTCTGCTGGGCTCATAGTGTGATGAGATCCCTGTTCATAAACTCTACAAGCTTTGGAAAACTTCCCTGTAATGTCCAAAAGACAGGAAAAGACCTAATAGTTACTTGGCCAACCTCCCCCATCCCACCGTGAGGCTCTGTGGCCCCATTCCAGCACGTGTGTGCCCATGGGGCTGGGCCGGCAGAGGGGCTGCAGCTCCAGGGCCTCTTCCCAGCCCCGGCCAGGGGCAAGCTGCTGCCTGTCCCTCTGCCCGGACACCTGCTCTGCACTTGGGCCCCTGACTGGTCTCGTTCCATGCAGGAGCTGGGCTGTGGTGCCAGCCTGGGTGTCATCTCCGACAACCTGCTGGTGACAGGTGGCCAGGGCTGTGTCTCCTTCTGGGACATCGGCTACGGTGACCTGCTCCAGACTGTCTACCTGGGCAAGAGCAACGAGTCGCAGCCTGCGCGGCAGATCCTGGTGCTGGAGAACGCTGCCATCGTCTGCAACTTCGGGAGTGAGCTCAGCCTGGTCTACGTGCCCTCGGTGCTGGAGAAGTTGGACTGAGGAGGAAGACTGAGGATGAGTGGCACGCACTGGAGCCTGCGTGAGGAAGGCAGGTGGGACAGGGCACCCAGGCCCCTCCCATCGTTGAGGGCAGTGCAGGCAGATGGGGGGGTGAGAGGACAGGGGCAACGCCTCCACTGCTCTCTCCATGCTCCTCCTCGTAAACTAGACTCGTGTCCGGACTCTGCAGGGCATGAGCCCTTCTCCTCTCCCTGTTCCCACATCTTCCACGGTCACAGAGGTGTGGTGGGCCCAGGGCAGTGTGGGCTGGTGCAGAGGGATGTGGTGGGGAGGCTGCAGGGACAGAGCAGTGGTGTGCAGTGATGGTGGCTCCTCAGAGCTGTCTAGGGAGACCAACTGCTTGCAGCAGAGCTGGGCGAGCGTCGGTGCCACTTGCCTGAGCCCAGCTTTGTGGTGCCAGGTCCTCAGCACAGTGAGGCAGGAGCTGCCCAGGATGCTCCCGACCTGCTTCAGCTGTGGGAGGCCCTGCAGCGGCTCTGTCCCAGCCCAACACCTGCTCCCGAGGCACGGAGCACACCCTGACGTCTCGGGAGAGGGGCTGCTGGCCCTCGGGGAGCCTCTGCCGTCGAGCACGGTGGTGACCACAGGCTGGTCCTAGCCTGCTGGCTCACACCCCGGGCGGTGGCCGTGGGTCCTGCCCGGAGGATGGGGCTGACCTCGCCCAGGCACTTGGTTTGGCCTCCACGTGCCTTAGAGCAAGGGCAGGACCCCGACCTGCCCCTGGCCTGCAGCAGCCTCTGCCCTATTTATTTATATGCTGTATATATTTATTTATTGGGGCAGGTGAGGCAGGGAGCTGCATGTCCACCCTTGCTCCACTGAGCCACCGTGGCAGGGCCTGGCATGGGAGCTGTGCCTGCCTCGCTCCTTCTCCCAGTTTGCAGCAATAGCACCTTCCTCCTCCTCCTCCGCCTCCTCCTCCCACTGTGGGGCCAAAGGAGGCTTTTCTCAGGTTGGGAGCAGACTGGCAGCTCTCCCCCCCAACCCCTTCGGGAACTAGGGAGAGCAGCAGGGAGAGGGGGAACACAGCAGGGAACAGTGGGACCAAAGGGCCCTGCCACTGGCTGGCAGCACCCCTGGCACAAGGCTTTTACTCCATCATGGGCCAGTGGGGCGCTCAGCTCCCCTCCCCATTGCACTACAGGACCCTGTTCCACCCTGGGCCAGGGGGACGTGAGCCTTGGGGTCTGCAGAGCCCAGGGAAAGGTAGGAAAGTGTGGGGGGGTGAGGGGGCAACAGAGCTTCGGGCGTCTGACCCCTTCCTCTCTTCCCTCCCATCAATGCCGATGACGTCTGTTAAATGAACGCTGGTGATTGTAGAGGCAGTGCCAGGGCCGAGCTGGAGGGACTGAAGGCCTGGGCGCTCCCCCGGGGGGGGCAGCGGGGCACCCCCAGCCCCTCACTGCCCCCCACACACCCCTCCCCACCTCTGCCTCGGGTGGCCTTAGCCCAGCTGTACACTTTGTGCTGTACAGGGGATGCTTTTTTGTACCAGATCGTGTTTTATAACGTGTACCAGGACATCACCATTAAATGGAACTAACCCAAGCCTGCCTCTGCTGCTGCTGCTCTCTTACCCTGCCCCCCGGACTCCTCCTCAGCACTAGCAGCACCTCTGCAGATCAACCTTCTCTTTATTTTAGTAGCAAAGAGCTGAAAAAGTCAGTTCTAACTGGAGTCAACCAAGGCGGCGAGCGCCGCTGGAACACCTGTACAAAGCAGAGGGGGTGTGGGGGGACAGAAGAAAGCAGACCCCCACCCCCACCCCGGCCCCAGTGTCCCCTCGGGGTACCCCAACCCCAACTGGGGTGCCCAGGGGAGGGCAGAGCTGTAGTGCTGGGTCTGGAGGGGAAGTGATGGAGGGGGTGGCCCTGCCACCCCTCACGTCTTGTTGAGAGTCCAGAGGGGGTCGAGCATGCTGAGGGGATCGTCGCTGGGGCGGGGGGCACGCAGCCCCTCCCCCGTCTGTGCCTGCAGGAAGTTCTGCTTGTTCATCCGCTGCTTGCCCTTGAGGGAGGTGTCCAGCGTGAAGGCCTCGGGTGTCAGGGAGGCCAAGAGCTCCAGCGAGGAGGAGGAGGCAGAGGAAGGGGCGGCTGGAGGGGCTGCTGGCTCCCCACNGGGGAGGGGCGGTCCCGGTGGGGAGGGCTCGGGGGGAGCCGCACCATCCATCACCCCGTCCGGCACCCCCTCGGTGGCATCGGGCAGAGGGAGCGGCTCCTGCTCCCCGCTGCTTCCCCCCGGCTTGATGCTCAGCTTGGCGATGGTGGCCTGGATGGAGCTGATAGGCATGTCCCCACCCAGGACCAGGTCCTGGGGGTCCTGGTGAAAGTAGAGCTGAGGGAGAAAGGTCCCATCAGCCCTGGGTGGGGGCCACAGAGCACCCCTCCTCCCCCAACACACACACCACCCCTCACATCCCTGCACTCACCTTAGGGGAGGCACTGTTGGTGACCTTGGGCAGGGTGGGGGCACCCACGCCATGACGTAGCAGCACCTGCTCGGCCTGCAGCAAGAGAGCCTCATAGCAGAACTTCAGGTGGAGCTGCAGGGAAGAAGAGAACAGGGTGAGCCCCACAGGGCCATGTCCCCCACACGCGGGGGAACTTCACCCCCTCCCCAGAGCCCTGCTACCTTCTCCTGAAGCATGTGCTTCCGCTGCTGCCGCATCCGCTGGACCAGCTGGCCCAGGTCAGGAATCCCATTCCCTGCCTCCACCTCCTGCGTGGCTGCATACAGTAGGCAGAAGGCCCCAGTGCGGCCCACCCCAGAGCTGTGGAGAGAGTCCCCGCCCCATGCTATGACAGGCCCGCAGGAAGGGGAAGGACACGCCCTAACAACCCTCCTCCCCCCTCCCCTCCCAGGACCACGCCCCCCAGCCCCTGCTCACCTGCAGTGCACAACAATGGGGGTGTGAAGCGGGCGCTGGTGCAGGTAATGGCCATGGACCTCCTGGATGAAGTGCAGGAGGCTCCCCTTGCTGTCAGGGAGGCCCCTGGGAGACACACACACAGAGTTATTGGGGTGAGGACCCTGCTCTCTCACNTCCCCGCTCTCTCCAGCTGCAGCAGGACAAACCCCCCACCTCCCCCCCAAGTCCCTCCCAGTGCCATACAGCTCGGGCCACGAGGTGAACTGGAGGTGGACGACAGTGCGCTTGAGGCTCTGGTCGCGGTACTGCAGTGTGATCATTCTCTCCACGTGGGTGGGGGTGACCTTCAGGCTGGTGAGGAGGAGGGTGACAGGTCCCTGCACCATGGGCTGGCCCCGCTCCGGGGGGAAGTACCTCAGCACCTTCTGCTGCCAGGAGGGAAGGGGGCACAACGTCAGGCAGCTCCCAACAGCCCACCCGAGCCCACCATCTCCCCAGGGGACCAGCCTGCTCCTCATCAAGGCCCATGGTGACATCAGCACACAAGGAGAGAGAAGGCCCCATCCCGGCCACCTCCATGAGCCACTACCACGTGCCCTGGGCAGGTTCTACCTTGTCCAGCTCCTGGTCCGACACCAGCATGACCACAACGGAAACCTTCTGCTCGTAGATCATCAGCCAGAAGTCGGCAGCGGTTCCCAGCAGCGGGGCCTGGGTGGCAATGATGGTGGGGCAGTAAGGCGAGAGGTCCTCCACCCGGCTGGCGTTGATGTAGTCGTCCTTGCCCGAGTGGAGCACCACGCGGTTCCTGTCGTAGGGCATGATGTCCTGGTGCCGGTTCTTCATGGAGTAGCAGCGGGCGATGGCAATGGAAAGCTGCCGCGCGTCTCGCTCCTGGGCCTCCTGCAGCTCCTTCCAGAGGAGGTCCAGCTGGGTGCTGCCGCTGGGCCCTGCCGCCTCCAGCCCTTCCACCAGCCCGCGGAAGCGATCGAGCTCAGCCAGCAGCCGCAGGACTCGCTCCGGCTTCTCGTAGGGATCCTTCTCGATCAGCTGCACGGCTTTGGGCTTCTGCCCTTCCTTGGCGTCTGCCTTGGTGGGCTGCAGCAGGGGCTGCCCCACGGCCGCCTTGGAGCCGCCGTGCTGGCTCTCGGGGCTGGAGGACAGGAGGTCCTCGGTGGAGGAGCTCTGCCGCTGGAAAGGCGCCTCCCCCGGCGGCAGCGAGGGAGGGGGTCTCTGCGGCACCAGCGCCGGGGGCTGCAGGGGCAACGGCGGCTGCGGAGAGGGGGCCGGGGAGGGGATGAGGGGTCCCTGGACCACCACCGTGCCCGGCAGCTGGCCCAGGCCTGGGCTGGCAGAGGGGGTGATGTGGTGGGGAGCAGCCTGGCTGGTAGGGGCAAGCGGAGGGGGACCCATGGCCATGGTCCCGGGGGGCATTTGGCTGTTGGGGGGGGCAGGGCTGGGGCAGAAGGGCAGAGCAGGGGAGCTGGTGGGCACCGGCTGCAGCCCCCCGAGCGCGGTGGCATGTAGGGGCTGCCCGGAGGGGCCACTCTGGCTTGGGGCCCTGGGGAAGGGCAGGGTCCCTGTCTGTGGGGTGAGCCCCTGCGGGGGCAGCTTGTCCTGCCCTGGGAGCCGGTAGAGCTGTGGGGGCAGTGAGGGCTGCCCAGGGGCCGGAGGGGGCAGCTGGCCCCCAGCACCAGCAAACGGGGCAAACTGGGGCTGCGGTGGCAGCTGGAAGGGCAGAGGAACCTGGGCTCGTCCTGGGGGCAGGAAGGGACCCTGGGGGAAGGGCTGGGGGCCTTGGGTCCGAGTGGGCATCTCCAGGCCAGGCTGGAGCTGTGCCGTGGGGGGAAGGGTGTGGGGGTGCTGCCCAGGAGGGAAGGGGTGCTGGGCTGGCTGCCCGAAGGGCTGTAGCCCACCCTGGGCATAGGGGAAGGGTGCAGAGGACACCCCTGGGCGCTGCGGGGTCACGAAGGGGCCAGGGGGGGCCTGGCCAGGGAGCCGTGGGGGAGCAGTGCAGCTGGAGATGGGTGCCTGGATGCTGTCCACCGTGGTGGTGGCCAGACGGGGACCTGGGGCCAGCTCAGGGCCACCCAAGGGTGCCTGGGCACCCATGGGTGCTGGCCCCAGTGCAGGGGGTCTAAGGGGCCCGGGTGTGGGCACCCCAGGCTGGGCCAAGCCGTAGGAGGCAGCGGGAACGGGAGCAGAGCCAGGGAGGGAATTGTGCTGGGGGGAGGAGCGGGCAGGAAGCACATGGGGCCCCACAAAGCCAGGCTGTACCGGGGCCGTGCCGGGATGCCCGGGGGCCATAGTGGGCTGTACCGGGGCCGTGCCGGGATGCACCGGGGCCGTGCCGGGATGCCCTGGAGCCACACCGGGCTGCACCGGGGCCCGCAGCACGGCGGTGGTGGCCGGGAAGAGGTGGGGCGCAGGGGCCGAGCTGGGAGGTGGGCCAGTTGCCTGCGGGGCAGAAGGCTGGAGGAGCTGCCCCGGAGCCGGGAAGGGTCCCGATGCCGAGGTGGGTGCTGCCGGCAGCCGGTAGTGGCCAGGGAGAGTTTGGGTCCCTGGGAAGCGGGCAGGGGCGAAGGGCGGCAGCGGGGCGCTGGCCAGGAAGGGCTCCGGGGGCCGGGGGCCAGCGGCCAGGGTGGGGTTGATGGCGAGGGCAGCCAGTGTGGCTGGTGGCAAGCGGGCCAGGTGCCCGGCCAGCACGTCCGGCGGGAGGCTGCGCAGCTCCTCGGGCAGGTCCGGCAGCACCAGGGAGCTCAGCGGCGCCAGGTCACCGGCCTCCAACCCACTGCCGGCTTCCAGCTCCAGCGGCTTCTTCTGCAGGGGCTTGGGGGCCGTGGGCCGAGGGGGTGGCTGCTTCTTCATCTCCCTGCCAGGGAGGCCAGCAGGATTCAGCACAGGGCCACCGGCCCCCAGCACGCCCAGGTGGGTGCTGCCCACCACCTCTCGGGTGCAGGGAGCCAAAGGCTCCAGCCACAGCCCAAGTCACCCAGCAGCATCCAAAGGTGCTTCCCACCATCAAGGGAGTGTGACACCAGGGACCCCAACTCCTCCAGCCCATGTGTGCAGCTCCACTCTGGGCCTGGCTCCACTTACCTCTCCAGGATCTGCTGCCTGTTGGCCTCAGCAGCTTGGCATGCAGCTCGGGCCTTCTCCAGCAGCTTGGCAGCTTTCCCCTCCAGGTCGGTGTAGAAGTCCTTCCCCTCCTGTGATTTCTTCATCAGGTCCTCATAGGCTTCGTAGGAGGCCACCAAGGTCTGAATGGTGGTGTTCCACCTGGAGACAGGGCAAAGGGGCTGAGCAGGGACATTACACATGGTCAGATTGGGGAGTCCCTGATCCTGGGACCTAGGGAACCCTTACGGACCCACCTGGGATGGACACCAGGTGAAGGACAAACAGCCATCAGTGGCCTGCCAGGGGCTGGACGTGACAAGGGCTGTCCCTTGACTAGAGAAGCCCACGCCTTGGGCTGGGTGAGGGCTGTTCCCATGCACCCAGAGCCCACAAGGGCACCCTCTCCCCCCTGTCCAGGCCCCACCCAGTCCCATGCACCACTCACTTGTGCTCCACCTCAGCCAGGGCCTTGCGCACAGCTGCATACTTGACGTTGGCATCCGTCAGGGCCTTCAGGACATTCTCCTGGGCAGCCAGGTTCTGCTCCAGGTACACCTTGATCTGGTCATACTTCTTCAGCTGTTCCTCAAAGAGTTTCTGCCGAGAGAGAGAAGGATCTGAGGGACTGGGGAGGCTCAGGGGGAAGGTTGGGGCCGGGCAGAGCTCTTGCTGCAGCTCTGAACAGGACCTGCAACACGTGTAGGGGCTTCCCCAAACTCGACAGGCGGCACCGACCTTCATCTCGGAGCGGTCGGTGGTGACCAGTGAGGTGGTGATGTCATCCTTCTGGATCATCTCACGCAGCTGCTGCTCCAGGGACATCCGCTGGTCCCTCATCTCCTGCACCTTGGCCAGGATTCGCTTCAGGTTCTGCAGCACTTGCTTGTCATCTGAGGGGACAGGGAGGGCACCGTGGGGGTAAGGAACCATCCTGAGCCTTGTCCTGGCACCCCCAGACATCTGCCAGGATGGTGACCGGGTCTCTGATCCCTCTGATTCCACAGCAGGATCCCAGTCTGCAGGTTTTCCCATGAACATGCTGGACCAAGGCCCCAGGACGCAGCAGCGCTCACCTTCGGTCAAGGAGGGCGAGGGCAGGGCAGCCCTGACCTGCTCCAGGGGCCCGCTGAGCAGGCGCAGGTTGCCGATGTGGAGGTTCATGGCCTTGTGGAGCTCGGTGTTGGTGAAGCTGGCCTTCTCATGCACCTCCATGTACTTGGAGCACTCCTTGCTGACCTCGGCCAGTCCTGAGGATGGCAGTGGGGGAGACCCCTGGGCCACCGGCACCTTCCCAAGCAGCTCCTGCAGCTTCCGCTCCTGAGCCTCGTCCTCCTCCAGGAGGTCTCGGATCTCCTTCAGGGAAGCCTCCACGTCAGTGAAGACCCCAGAGAGCACTGGAGAGAAGAAAAAGGAGCTGAATCACCACCTGCTCCAAGCTCTCCTGGCCACTGTCTGCTCTGAGCCTGCCCAGACATGGAATCACGGAATTGGTTTGGTTGGAAAACACCTTTAGGATCATCAGGTCCCAACCATTACCCAGTACTGCCAGGTCACCTCTAACCCATGGCCTCAGCACCACATCTCCAGGGCTTGGAAACCCCTCCAGGGATGGGGACTCCACCACTGCCCTGGGCAGCCTGGGCCAGGCCTTGACAGCCCTTTTGGGGAAGAAATTGTTCCTCATGTCCAACCTAAATCTCCCCTGGCACAACCTGAGGCTGTTTCCTCTTCTCCTGTCACTTGTTCCTTGGGAGAAGAGCCCAAGCCCCACCTGGCTCCAACATCCTCTCAGGGAGTTGCAGGGAATAAGGTCTCCCCTAAGCCTCCTCTTCTCCAGGCTAACCAAGCCCAGTTCCCTCAGCTGCTCCTCACAACACTTGTTCTCCAGACTCTTCCCATCCCAGTCCCCTCCCAGGTCCCCATGTCCTCACCCTGCATGGACTGGACGAGGTTCTTGACGGTGTCAGGACGCACACTGAGGGCAGCACATTTCTCCATCAGGACAGGAGGGATGTGGTTGTACATGTCCAGGTTGTCTACAGTCTCAGGGTCCAGCTGCATGGAGTCCATGAACTGGCTGCAGGCAAGAGAACAAGCCCCTGAGAGGTGGCAGAGCCTCCTCAGCCCAAACCATGGCCAGTTCAGGGCTAAGCACTGCGGTGTCACCCCCAATGGCCTCAGCAAAGGGAAAACTGGGGACCAGCCACTGGGACTGGAACCTGCTGGAGTCAAGTCCCAGTTTGGGGGTGACAGATCAGGGATGTCTGTGTCCCTGTTGGTGCTGGGGTGGGAAAGGCAGCGAGGGGACAATGGGGACAGGCCAGTGCCAGGCTGCAGGGAGCCCAGATCTGGCTCCAGGGAGGGATGGGCCAGGGCCCTGCCCAGGTACAGCTCACACATACTCCAGCACTTCGTTCTTGGCTTCAATCTTGGCCATCACGTCTCTCAGCAGCTTGGCCTTCTCCTCACTGTGATGGAGGGGAAAGAAAACCCTTTAGTGCTGCAACAGGGGTAGAGAAACCTCCACCTCTGAGCCCTGCAGGAATGGGCTGGAGCCTCCTTCATACCCAGGCCCTTGGGGGCAGCTCCAGCTGTCAGGAGGGACACTGGAACCACACATGGGGAAAACCTGGAGACATCACCGGCTCCCCAAGGAAACCATGGCACCCACCAGCTCAGGCAGAGGCTGAGTTGGAGCATGGGCTTCTTGTTGAGCTTGGGGCACCCCAAGCTCTGTGACAGTAGCTATCCTGGTCTGGCCACAGCCCAGGACACACCTGTACAGGGAAGAGGCCTCGTGGGCAGCCATGGGCACCAGCTTGGCGAAGATATCGGGGCCGGTGACGGCTGGGTCCGTGGGGTTGACAGGAAGAGCTTTCACCAGAGGGGCACCTGGGGGGAACATACAACACACACTGTCTGAAACCCCCAGGGGAACAGATCACTCAGGTGCTGGAGTGTGCCCAGAGAAGGGCAGGGAAGGCGGTGAAGGGTCTAGAGCAGAAGTACTGTGAGGAGCAGCTGAGGGAACTGGGGTTCACCACATCACTGTGTCCCTCCCCCTCAGGAGCTGACACTGCCCATCCTCACCTTTCACAGACTGCAGAGTGTCCAGGGCAGGGACAGCTTCATGGTAGATGAAGTCATTGTCCTTTTTGGCTGAATTGTACCTAGGAAGGAGGAGTGGTGCTGCGTTGGTGAGGCACAGAGAGCATCCCTGGCGCCCTCAGCTCACTCCAGCTGCGGTCAGGCCCTGGGCTTTTTGGGCTTGCTCCGGGGAGAGCAAAGAGCAACTTGCATATCTTGAGAGCCTCAGGCTCTCAGGGGACACTGGGGACACTCCCTGGGCTCCACTGAGCACCTCTGACCTGTGGAGAACCAGGACGTTAACGCCCAAGGGTGCCCCATGCACAGACTCACTTGCCACCAATGACATCCATGGTGAATCTCAAGGCTTCCTGGACGGTTTCTGGTTGGCCCTGTGGAAACAAGAGCCAGTTTGTGCAGGCAGGGAACAGCTACTGCTGTCCCAGCAGCTGATCACAGCCTGTGTGCCACAGCCCCAGCCCGAGCGTGCCCAGGAGCCAGCAGCAGCCTTGCCGGCCCCACAAGCTCTCCTTGTGTCCCACAAAGGAAACAAGATGATGAAGGCAGCCCCAAACCCTCTGTGACTCAGCATCACAGTGCCATGGGACTGTCCTCCAGCCCCCAGCACTGACACCAGGGGCTCTGCAGGGAGCCCACCACAGTGGCAGGGCAGAGCCACAGCCCTTCTGCAGCTGCCAACCTGCTCCTTAAGGATTCGAAACAAACCAAAGCCCTGGCCAGGAGGTCCCAGAGCCCTGGGCTTGGCTGGATGTCCCAGAGGGATCCTCCTGAATGGCAAGGAATGGTTTTACACTGACCCCAGTTCTCATCTTCCCCATCTGGAATCCCACTGGCCTCAGCCAGTAACTCTTAACCCCCAGTTAGTGCTACCAGAGTGGGACTGCACCTTTGCCAGCTTGATAGCTTCATTGAGTTTATCCAGAGCACTCTGGAAGTAGATCACCTGTGGGGAGAGAGGGAATCAGGCCTGGCACAGAAGTAGGTGTCCTTGCTTTGCACAGGAACACCACCACCTGAGGGCTGCAACTGCCCACAGTGGAACAGGGCTCTCTGAGAACACCCACAGACACTTGCTGGAGATAGGATGTCACTGGTAACACACTCATGCCCCCAGGGTTGTGTGACAATCTCCTCCAGCATTCATGTCCCCAGGACCTTGATCCAGAGCCCAGACAGGATGAGATGGGACATACGGATCTGCTTACCCTCTCCCCAAACTTCTGCTGCTCCTCAGCCTGTTTTCCCATGTGCAGCTGCAAGGAAACACACATCAGCCACGTCAAAGCTTGGTAACCAGAGGGAGATCTTTGAAACAGCCTCAGGTTGTGCCAGGAGAGGTTTAGGCTGGAGATGAGGAATGATTTCTTTCCCCAAAGGGCTGTCAAGGCCTGGCCCAGGCTGCCCAGGGCAGTGGTGGAGTCCCCATCCCTGGAGGGGTTTCCAAGCCCTGGAGATGTGGTGCTGAGGCCATGGGTTAGTGGTGCCCTGGCAGTGCTGGTTACTGGTGGACTGCATGATCTTAGAGGCCTTTTCCAACCTTAATGATTCTGTGTTGTGGCTCAGCAGCAGCCCAAGCAGGTGCCCTCCCCACAGCCAAGCACCCCCCAGCCCATCTCCCCACTCACATGTGCCACAGCAGCAAAATAATAGATCTTCATCTGAACCAGCTTCTTCCAGTCCTTCTGGATCTTGCCCAGCAGAGAGGCTGTCTCCGAGTTCTCCAGGGCCCTGCAGGCCTCTTTGTAGTAATCCACCACCTAGGGACAGAGGATGGGGTTTGGATCTGTAGTAATCCACCACCTAGGGACAGAGGATGGGGTTTGGAAACCCTCCTGAAAGCTGGATCCCAGGTGGAACCAAAAGCAGGAAGGGAAAGGAGGATTCACTGGCACCAGCAACATTTGGAGCCAACATCTCCCATCACTGAGCCAGCACAGCAAAGCAGACCTTGTGGATGTTTTGGGTGAGAGACAGGGACACAGCAAGCACTGAGGCAGAAGTAGCCAGAGCTCAGTGTGGCAGAGGCTGCCCAGGAGCTCACCTGGGCACTGATTCGGGCCACGAGGAAACTCTTCCTGTTGTCCAGCATGGACTTCTCCAGGAGACACTCCTGTGCCTGGCCCTACCCAAGACAAGAGAGAAACAGACTCGTTTTCTCTACACCTTGGGATACCCCTTTGGATCCAGAGCCCTGGCTGGACTCACCAGCTCCAGTCCTTTTTCTGAGGGGTCCCAGTGGACACCAACCCCAACGGTGCAGGGATGAGCAGAGTGTCACTGAGCCTTCCCTCTTCCCTGCTGCCCTCCAAAACCTCTTCCCTCCTGTGGGAGGGATCTCCTCATGCCCACAGCAGCCCAGACCCACGGACAGCAGCCCCTGTGGGACACCGGGGTCCTGTCCCACCCAGCTCCAGGCACTCAGCCTCTGCAGGGAGCACCCGACCCTATGAACACCTCTCTCCTGGGGCCCCTGATGTGTACAAGCAGCCATCCCAGTATGACCAGTACCCTGGCAGAGAGAGAACCCAGTTCCTACCAGCATGAGGTTGATGTTGAGGTTGAGGATCTGGTGGCTCATGTCCACGCTGTAGGAGTGGGGGAAGTGATCCCGCAGGTAGGTGAAGGCCCCGGCGGCACACTGGAAGTGGGTGCAGGACACCTTCATGCCCTGAGAGGACAGGAGACAGGTCATTTCTGCTAGGCCCTCTCACACACACACACCAAACCCTCCACTGTCCTGCCAGACACAAGGAATTGTGGAGACTTGGCCACACTGGAGAAGCAGCAATCTCCTTTCACAACGGGGTGGTGGTTGGGGTGATAAACCCCAGCTCAGCGTGGGTTAGGTGTTCCCTGAGCTGCTCTGACACCCCCTAAAAGCAGCCACCACAAGTCTGGGCAAGTCCTTAGGGCTCTAAAGAGCTCAGTGCTTTCCCCAGACTGTGTCAGATCTCTTCCCTCCTAGCTCTACATACTGAGGGTGGAAGGTCCAGGAAGCAGGAAGAGCCTTGCTGGGGTGGGGATGGCAGTGACTGGGCAGGGAGGGGATGACCCCTCAACACTCCGCAGTGATCCTGGGTCACAGCAGGCATCCAGAGCTGCTGTGAGGTGCCTGTAACCACCCAGGTCCCAGAGAAGTCTCCCAGTGCTACCAGCTCATGGTTGTAGCCACACAGGAGTAAAACTGCTGAGGGAGGAGGACCTAGGGGATCATCACCTCCTCAGACACTCGCTTGTCCATGGCTCCCAGCATGGAGTGCAGTGCACCTGTGGAAAGAGGAGACCCTGCCAGCTCCTGCTCACCACTCCTGGAGGACCAGAGAAGCCAAAATCTGTGGCAAATCAGCCTGGACACCCAGCAGCATCGAGGTGGCTCCCTGTGCCAGCAGCACACGGGGAACAGCAGCACCCAGGACCCCCATCCTCTGTGAAGGACTGCACAGGAAGCAGTCAGCACAGGCTGGAAACAACCCCTCAGGATTGAAAAGCAAAGCTCCAACACCCTTATGGTTTAACCCTTGGGTTTCTTCCAGCTTCTGGAAGTGCTCAAGGCCAGCTTGGATGTGCCCTGGACAACCTGAGCTAGTGGGTGACATCCCTACCCATGGCAGGGGGGTTGGAACTAGATGATCTGTAAGGTCCCTCCCAACCTAAACCATTCTGTGACTGTGGGAGCAGCCTTGGGCTGGGGGTTAGGCTAAAGCACTCTGCTCTCTGTGCAGGCAGCTAAGAGAGCCCAGGCAGCTCCAGTGCTGCAGCTCCTGAGCTCCTCCACTAAAGGGACAGCCACAATTCCAGGGGTGGGAATGCCTTCAGGGGCTGAGCATCACCTTCCCTTTGGGGCTACCAAAAAACCTCTGAGCCATGACTATCCCTGGCTGGAAAGCAAGAGAGGAGGGACAAGGGTTAGATTTGATGCTTTTCCACCCATGTGCTGGTTTTGAGAAGAAAGGGTGGACAAAGCCTGGCCAAGGCTACTGCTGTGCCCCACAGCCTGATGTCAGTCTCCTTGGTGCAAGCTGTGACTGAGGCCCAGGACAGCATATGACCAGGGGGGAGAGAAGAGAAGAGAAGGCTTCTGATAAAAGCCAACTCAACCTCTTGTGCAGGTCTGACGCCAAGCACACAGCACAGAGGAGGGGAACAGGCACAACCACAGCTGCTGTTGGGACTGGGCAGGCTGTGCTGTGGCCTGGCCACTCTGAGAAGGTCAATGTGAAGCCTGGAGGAGGGGCTGGGCAGAGAGCAGGGACACCCCTTGGGCTGAGAGCAGAGAGGGCAGCTGGTCTCTTACCCAGGTTGTAGAGGATACAAGCCTGCTCATACTTGATGTCCTCGTGGGTCACCGTCTTGCCTGAGAAGATCTCAGTCCTGAGAGGAGAGAAGCTCAGTTACCAGGTGCAGATGGAGTTACTGATGCCCCTGGGCATGGGCCAGGATAAACACACTCCCCTCAGAGGTCTGGAGAAGGGCTTCTCCTGCCTGGTGTCACCCTGGGTGCTGGAGCTGGTGGGACAGCCTGTGTTGATTTGACACCCATGCACCCTGTTTACACACAGCCAGCAACTCTGTCACCCAGGGGATCTCCCTCCAGCTCCCTGACAGGAGGCTGGAGTCAGGTGGGGCTTGGTCACTTCTCCTAGGGAACAAACAATAGGACAAGAGGAAACAGCCTCAGGCTGTGCCAGGGGAGGTTTAGTTTGGCCATGAGGAACAATTTCTTCCCCAAAAGGGCTGTCAAGGCCTGGCCCAGGCTGCCGAGGACAGTGGTGGAGTCCCCATCCCTGGAGGGGTTTCCAAGCCCTGGAGATGTGGTGCTGAGGGCCACGGGTTAATGGGGACCTGGCAGTGCTGGGGAACAGTTGGACTTGAGGATCTGAAAGGTCTCCCCCAACCAAAACAATTCTCTGAGTCTATGAGTCTGGAACATGCTGGGTGCTGGTGAAGGAAGTGAAAGGGGGAAGAGGGAGCAGCTGCTCAGCTTTGGGTCAGCCCCCACATTGCAGGAAGCTGATCCTGCCACAGAGAGGGTGCTGGGGCAGAAGGTTCTCTCACCAGGTGATGGGGACAGCTGCCTCCTGCTCAGTGCCCATGGGGATGCGGCTCTGCAGGTAGTGAAGTTGCCCAAAGTATTTCCGCAGCGTGCTGCAGCCCTCGAAGTCCCTGGGCACACTGACAGCACTCTGGAGGGGAGAGAGGAGGAGGAGGAGGAGGAGGAAGAGGCTCTCCCAGTGAAATAAATGGGACAATGACAAGGAGCTGTCCTGGGACCTGCTGCTATGGCAAAGCTGTGCTGGGAAAAGGAAGGGACGGAGCAGGAAACCTCCAACCGTCCACTTCAGGATGAAGCCCAGAGGCAGAGCTCCCTGGACAGCATCAGGCTTATGGCCCTGCTACCAAATCTATAGCATGGCACAAACCAGCACCAGGCCCAGCTTGAGGTGAGTCTCTGACCATCTCCAGATGGGGGCCAGGGCTGAGGCTGTCTCTATCCTGCACAGCAGCCCCAGACTGGGGACCCCAGTAACTAACACAACAATCTGACTTCTGGAGCTGAGAGCAAAGGGTAGATTTACTCCCTGAGGAGATCTCAAGCATCAGCCTTGGGCAAAGTGATTCCTTCCACCCAACAGGAAGCTTGCATTCAAGACAAAACTCCCCAAATTCAGGGAGGGGAACGCAGCCAAGCTCTAACACCCAACCCTCTGCACCACTGGGGAAGTCAGAACCATCTGGGGAGCCCAAGTCTGCAGAAAGCCTCACCAATGGGCCACTGGTGAGGAAGAAGAGCAGCCACAGTAGCACCCCAGCACAGCTCCCAGTGCAGGGAGGTGGTAAGAGCCAGCAGACGTGTGCTAGAGCATGGGTGGGTGACGAACCAGCTCCAGTTCACCTCTGGCAGGTCTGAGTGGAGCTGGGAGTAACCCAGAGCAGGGCCCAGCTTACCTGTCGGAGCAGCTCCAGCTTCCGCAGCTCCTCGTTGTAGTTCTCTGGGTTCTCCCCATAGTTCTTCAGGACAAACTGGAGAGGGAAGAGAGGGGTGAGAGCCTGGCCCTGCCCAACACCTCCCCAGTGACAGAGCTGCAACCAGTGGCATTGCAAGGAAGGCCAGGATAAGCCCCCCACAGAGGGTCTGTCTCGGGACCGTGTGTCTCCTGGTTTGGAGCCTGTCTGCCCCCCAGGTCATCCCAGTTCAGCTGAACCCCAGTTTAACGCAGCACAGGGTCCTGTGGAGACAGTGCCTGGGGGAGAGGCACTGATCCTGCATGTGCCAGGAGCTGACAGTGACCTTAGAGCTGGTACAGAAAAGCCAAAAGCAGGAGTGCATGAGGTCCTGAGGGGTCATCGGTGAACAGGACAGACCAAACTGAAGTCACTCCAGATTCACAACCAATGCCCCTTTGCACATGGACAAAGGCAAAGCCTCTCACCCCCCATCAGAGCCTGGCCTGGAAGAAGCCCACGGCAGGGAGCAGTTAGCACAGGCTGATGTGGAACAGCACAGTGCCAGGGCCCCTGCCAGAGCCTCCTCAGTCAGTGGAGGGGAGGGGAGGAGTTGGAGGCAGGGCTAGGCCAAAAATCCTCCAGCTTCCCTCAGGAAGATGCTTAGTGCTGAGTTATGTCTCCTTGCTGCTGCAGAAGGAGCCAGAGGAACCAAGCCACAAGCCTGCCTTGAGATCCTCTGGATCACAGTGCTGGCAGCAAGCACTGCACTCCCCAACCAGCTCAGGATCCTCCAGAGAGCCAGGCAGGGATCCACCCAAACTTCCCGGCAGCTACAGAGGAGAGGCTCAGCATCTCTGAACCCCAGCATGCTGGGGGCTGGAAGGGACCTCTGGGGATCAGCCAGCCCAGCCCCCTGCTCCAGCAGGGACACCCACAGCAGCTTGCTCAGGGTCACCTCCAGCTGCCTTGAGAATCTCTCCACACAAGGAGACTCCACAGCCTCTCTGCAAAGCCTGGGCCAGGGCTCCAACACTCTCACACCAAACAAGCTTCTCCTCCTGCTCAGCTGGAACCTCCTGGCTTCCAGTTGGTGCCCAGTGCCCCTTGCCCTGGCCACCACTGAGCAGAGTCTGGCCCCAGCCTCTTGCCCCCAGCCTTCAGCTCAGGGGAAAAAAAAAAAGAAAAAAATCCCCTAAACAGCCTATTTTTGCTAAGTGCCTGTCCTCTGGGCCTAGCTGGGACCTGGAGGTTGCTGTCCCCTCTGCTGCAGCTCCCTGTGAGGTGTCACACTGACAGCCACTGCACCTCATCCCGGCTGCCACGACATGACTCAGCTCAGCCACCACACCACACCTTCCCCCTGGCACCGGGACATCCCCTCCATGGTCACACTGCTGTCGGGGATGGGGTCAGCAGGACACCAGCCCCACCTCAGCACCCCAAAACTCAGCGGGGCAGGAAGAAGGCAGTGCCATGAAGGCAGAAGAACCTCCCCCATCCTCCTTCCACATCAATAAATCATGATTTCCATCCGTAGGCGGCACTAGGAAACGCCAGCTGGAGGTGGAGCTTGTTTACAGCAGCTTCCTTAAGCCATCCGTTGGGGAGGCAAGGCCAGGTCACGTCCCTCGGGAAGGAAGGAGCCTCTTGTCTCACTCCCAACCTTCCTCTGACAGCTCCGGGAGGGCACTGGGGCTTTTAATTAACCGATGGTCAGTGGCAGTGGGAGAACCTGCTCCCTCCTTCCTCGACTCCTCCTTTGTCATGACCCAGTAGGAGCAGAGGGAAAAGGGACAGGAGGAATCAGCCATGGCCCACCTAGATCTGCTAACAACAGCTGGATCTGACCATGGGCTCAGGAAGGGCTGCAGATCCAAGAGCTGGGACTCAGCACAGTCACATGCAGCAGGGAAGGACTTGCCAACTCACCACTCACCCCTGGGGAAGGTTCTGCCCAGGCTGGGGCTCCCTCCTCCCCACCCTCTGCCCCCTGCAGCACACACCTTCGTGGGGACCTGCTGAGGCCACCCAGGAGGCAGCACAGGGAGCTGGGAGTAACAGGAGCACAGATGTGCTTGCAGTCTTGCTCCTCTCCCCGCGGCACGCAGGACAATGCGACCACAAAGCCAGCCACGGGTCTCAGGCTCCTCCCTGCCCCAGTGCACCCAGGAGTCCCCAGGGCCCTGCCCCATTTCTCCCCATCTCTAGACATCACTCCCCAACACCCTGACCCACAGCTCCTCCAAACGTTCCCAGCTATAACTCCCTGCTGTACTAAGTCCTCCCCCAAATCCCTAAACCTCTGTATTACCTTTCCTTGTGCACCCCAAACACTTCTCACACCCCACACAGAGGCCCTGACCTCCCTCTATCCCACACCCCAGGTGCCTCCCTCCCTCACAGACCCCATATATCCCCCAGGAGCCCCTGTTTCTCTGCTCAAGCACCCCTTATCCTCACAGGCCCCACATATCTCTCATAGAGCCCCCGAACCACATCGCAAGCCCTCCTCTCTCACAGATACCCCTATCCCCCTCACGCATTCCTCTCGCTCACAGACCCCAAACACCCCTCACAGAACCACAGACCCCCACACCATGACCCACACCCCAAGCACTGCCCTCCCTCACAGGTCTCTCTCACCCTTCACAGACACCCCCTCTCCACCTCCTCAAGCACTTCCCTCCCTCACAGACTTCAAACACCCATCACAGACCCCCTCACAGACCCCCTCTCCTCATCCCTCTACAGCATTTCCTTCCCTCACAGACCCCAAACACCCCTCACAGACCTCCCTTCCCACCCCTACCTAGCAGTCCCTCCCTCACAGACCCCCAAATACCCCTCACGGAATCACTAATCCCCACCACGGCACACACCCCAAGCTCCTCCCTTCCTCACAGACCCCAAACACCTCTCACGGAGCCACTGATCACACCCCAAGCACTGCCCTCCTCACAGGCCTCACACACCCCTCATAGACGCCTCCTCTCCCACTCCCCAGGCCTCCTATCCAGGATCGTCCCACAGGCCCTAGCCACCCCTTCCGCGGCCCTTCCACCTTCTTAACGGCGGCATTGAAGGCGAACTCTCCAGCTTCCTTGAGGTCGAGCCAGATCATAGGCATGCGGGGCACGGCCTCCATCCCGGCCTGCGCCCGCCGGAACCGCCCGCCCGGACCGCCGGGACTGCGCGCAGAGCATCACGGGAAACAGAGTCCTCCACGCCCCTTCCGGCGCCGTTCCCATGGCCACACTCCGCCCCTCGCCATGGGTGAGGCCAGGGCAGTTCCCACAGCGACGCCTCGCTCGCTGATAGGGTGAGACGGGCAGTTCCCGTGACTACGCTCCGCCCCCTGGGCGTGGCAACGCCTGTTTCCATGGCGACGCCTCGCTCGCTGATAGGGTGAGACGTGCAGGTCCCGTTACTACGCTCCGCCCCCTGGGCGTGGCAACGCATGTTTCCATGGCGACGTCTCGCTCGCTGATAGGCTTAGGGTGGCTTAGCGGTTCCCATGGCGACACCCCGCCCCCTGGGGGGGGGCCCATGTGGTTCCTGTGGCAATGGCCATCCCTAGTCAGGCCTGGCCCGGTGCAGGCCCGAGGGAACCGGCACCAGGATCGGACCCGAACGCATCCCCACTGGGCCCGGCCCAGGGAGCCTCTGCATGCAGTGTCCCCGTAGGCCTCGGTGCATTGGGGCTGGGCCCCGAGGGAGGAACGGGGCAACTGGGAGCCCTTTGTGAACCACGTGGGAGCCCCAGTGGACTCCACTCAGCCCCAGCCCAGCCCTTCCTCCTCCCTGGTCTTGGAAGCACTTGGGTACATTTAAGGCATCCTCCTTTGAAGTGGGTAGCTACGTAGCTCTGTTAATTAGCCCTTTCCCCTTCAGCTCCTCTGGCTTCCGACGACATACAGTCACATTTAAGGTCCCAGGTCCACACCCTGTTGTTGGGGGTTCCCCTTCTCCTGTAGGGGACCACCACCAGTTCCACTCTAATAACTATCATAATTATGGTGATTTTTTCCCCATTAATTCTGCAGCATATTAGTGGCTTCCCATGGCGCAAACTGTTCCCAAACACCAGTGGGACAGAGCCACCTTCTCCCACACAGAAAACACCTCCCTGATTCCCATTCCTTCTTTTCCCATTCATCACTCCCTAGGACATGGGGACATTGGGGCACTGGGTGTCAGAGATATTGGGACCTGGGCACATTGGGGCCATAGGGGCATTTGGCCCATGAGGACCCAAGACATGGGGATGTTGGAACCTGGGGGCACTGGGTGTCAGGGACATGGGGTGAGAAGGACATGGGGACACTGAGTGTTAGGGAGAACAGGACCATGAGTACATCAGGGCCACAGGGACATTGGGACTCAGAAACCTTGTGACATGGTGACATTAGGACACTGGGCAGCCCCAGTCCTGCACAGTGTCAGTGCAGGCAATGAGCAATACCCCATCCTATCTCATCCTATCCATCCATCCCATAGATCCCACCTAACCATCTCACCCCTCCACATCCCACAGATCCCATCCAACTGTCTCACGGCATCCCATAGATCCCAGCCCACCCCATCCCTGAGATTCCATTCCATCCCATCCATCCATCCCATCCCAACTGATCTCACTCCATCCCATCCATCTCGCCCCATCCAAGCCCACCAATCCCATCCCACCTCCATCCATGTCCCCATCCCATCCCAGCAGCTGACCCCACCCTACATCCCAAGATGCGGGGCAGAGCTTCGGGGGATCCCCAGCCCCACACTGGGGGTCCTGAGACTATGCCTGGGGGGGCTGTAGTGGTCCCATCCAGCTCTTTATTCCCAGAAGCTTTGGCATCGTCCCAGGGGGACCATGGAGTTGGGAGACCACAGGGGTTGAAGGACAACACGGTAGAGGGTTATGGGGCTGCAATGGGGTCCTGAGCAGAGGTCACTGGGGCAGGATGCAGTCAGGGAGGTGGCAGAGCAGCTGTCCCCCACCTCATCTCCCAGGCCAGTAAAGGATGAAGCCATCACGGCTCTTGCCGAAGTCTGGGGTGGTCACCTCCAGCCGCTGCTCCACCGTCAGCAGCCGCCGGCGCCCACGGAGGTTCAGCTGGATACGGTCAGAGACCGAGACCTGCAGCTCCCGCTTGGTCCTGCAATGCCCCAGCATCAACAGAGAGGTCTGCTGGGGTGCCAGGACCATCCCCCCCAAATCCCAAGCCCCTCAACTCACGCTCGGCAGTGCTCCAGGAGGATGCCCACCAGCTCGCCCACGCGGTTGTCATCTGCTGGCTGTGTCTTGTGGAGGCACACAGCCAGGTCCTCCTGACTCTGGGTGTGGAACACCACCAGCTGTGCCTGGCAGCTTGTCACACTCAGCCCTGTCACCTGTGGGGACAGCAGGGTGTCACTGCTGCGGGTGGGGCTGTTGGGAGGGTGTGGGGTCACAGCCTGGCCAGCGTGGCATGGCCAAGGAGCTATGGTCAGCATGGTGGGGTCAGCATGGCATGGACAGTGTGGTTTGGACAGCATGGTGGGGCCAGTGTGATGGGGACAAGATGCCACTTCTGTCCCAGGTGACTTCCCTGGAGATGGCCCCAGTGCACAGCCACGGGAATCACGCAGGGTCTCCAACCTCCAGGTGGGGAGTGCAACACCTGAGTCCCCCTGCCCCAAGCCCTTCAGGACAGGTTGTAGCAGGTGGCCTTGTCCCCTCCATAGCATGGGGACATCGGTGAGGTTGGGGACACTCACAGTGTTGAGGGGCAGTGCCCGCATCACTCGGTACTGCTGCCGGGGGTCCAGCTTGTAGACGTGCTGGTCTGTCACAAGGATGGCTCTGTCCCGACTCTTCCCAAAGCGGTTGATCTGCAGGGACAGGGCCAGGTGAGGGGACACCTTGAGAAGGTGACACAGAGGTGGTGGCCAGGCAGGAGCCCCCTGTCCCCTCACCTTACGGACGTGGCAGGAGAAGAGGACAGAGCCGAAGTGCACCTTGTCCTTGAGGGTCTGGACGCGGCGGGCAAAGGACAAGGCAAGCCCTGGGTTCTCCACGGGCTGTGGGGAAATACAGCATGAGGCTGGGCTGGCACCTCAGAGTGGGGTTGGGTGACACCATGAGGTGCACCATCGGGCACCCCCAAACCTGCTGCCCTTACCGAGGAGAGGTAATCACGGGCCCAGGCACGCTGGCAGCCCCAGTCCTTGCGCAGCCCTCCCAGCACCTCCATGGCAGCCACCTTGGCCCGGATCTGGCCCATGGCTGACGGAGGGATGTTCTTGACGATCTGCCGCGCTCGCCACCTGCCACAGGGGACACCATCCAACGGCCCTTTATCACACATCCCTACCCCACGTCCCTTTCCCAAGTTCCTGTCCCACATTCTTGTCTCATGTCCCTGTCCAGTGTCCCTATCTCACAACCATATCCCATGTCCACATCCATGTCCCATATCCCCATCCCACATTCCCATCCCGCATCCATGTCCCATATCCACACCCCCACCCCATCCCATGTTCCAGTCCCACAATCCCCATCCCATGTCCCCACCCACACCCCCATCCTACATGCCTCATCCCGGTGCAGAAGCAGAGTGGGATCAGGGTGGTACCTGCAGAAGAGCCGCTGGCAGGCTTCCTGGAACCTCTCCAGCACCGTGGGTGGCTCTGGCCACTCCAGGCACTTCCCAAAGTCAGGGAGGCTGCGGACGCCCTGGAAGCGCTGGAGCAGCTCCCGCAGATAGGCCTTCACCTTGTGCCGCTTGTAGTAGGCCATGATGGTGTAGGCTGCACGCAGGTAGCGGCAGCGTCGGCGAGCCAGGGCCCCGCGCCACGCCTGCCCCAGGCCAGCCATCAGGGTGGTCACTGCCCCATGGATCACCCTGGAGTGGCCCCTCAAATTCTGCTCCTCACCCCCCAAAACTGCTGGTGCAGCCCATGCCCTGCTCCAAAGAAATGTCCTGTGCCAGCCCCACAACCTGCCTCACGTCCCCATCCCACATCTCTGGCCCCATTCCTTGTCCCCATCCCCATCCTTGTCCATGTCCAACCTCCACATCCCATGTCACTCTCCCAGATCCCCAATCCTCATCCCATGCCTCCCTCCCATGCTGTGCCCCATGCCCAGCCCCACACCATGCCCACACTCTCCACCATCCTGCGTCCCATCCTGTGCTCCACACCATGCCCAGCTCCCCTCCAAGCCCACCAACAGCTCCTCATGCAGACAGAGCCCCATCTGCCTGCTGGTCCTGCCACCACCACTATGACCCATGGTGGCACTGTGGTGTCCTCCCACGCCATGTTACTTTGGCACTCGTGCCACACATGCCCACCTTCTGCAGCAGCAAGACTATGATGGGGATGAGCTGCGCCCGCTCCTGCTCGAGGCAGAAGAGGGTGCGAGGTGTGCGGATGAAGACCTTGGTGTGGCCATAAGCCACGTCCTCTTGGAAGCCATGCTGCTCCAGGAGAGCTTGTGTGGCCTCCTGGTCACTGGCCATCAGGTGGTTGGGCCACGTGTACTCACAGGTCATCTTGTACCTGGGGGGCAGAGCCGGGTGAACCACACAGAATCCAGCATGGTGAGGGCTGGAAGGGACCTCTGGGGATCAGCCAGCCCAACCCCCCTGCTCCAGCAGGGGCACCCATAGCAGCTTGCCCAGGGTCACCTCCACCTGCCTTGGCAATCTCTCCACACAAGGAGAGTCCACGGCCTCTCTGCAAAGCCTGGGCCAGGGCTCTGTACCCTCACACCAAACAAGCTTCTCCTCCTGCTCAGCTGCAACCTCCTGGCTTCCAGTTGGTGCCCAGTGCCCCCTGGCCTGTCCCTGGCCACCACTGAGCAGAGTCTGGCCCCAGCCTCTTGCCCCCAGCCTTCAGCTCTTGCTCAGCATTCAGCAGCTCCCCTCTGGGGCTGCTCTTCTCCAGGCTAAGCAGCCCCAGGGCTCCCAGCCTTCCTCCTCCCACAGAGGCTCCAGTGCCCTCAGCATCTTCCTAGCCTCTGCTAGTTCCTGGTCTCTCTTCAGCTGAGGAGCCCAGAACTGGACCCAGGACTCCAGATGTGCTTTGACTAGGGCAGAGCAGAGCAGGAAGAGAACCTTTCTTGACCTGCTGCTCACACTCTTCTGAATGCACCCAGAATGCCTTTGGCCTTCTTGGCCACCTGGGCACATTGCTGCCTCAAGGGCAACTTGTTGTCCACCAGCACTCCCAGATCCTTCTCTGCAGAGCTGCTTCCCAGCAGGTCAGGCCCTGCCCTGCCCTGCTCCAGGAGGTTATTCCTCCCCAGGTGCAGACTCTGCACTTGCCCTGGTTGAACCTGATGAGGTTCCTCTCCCCCAGCTTTGCAGTGAGGGGGTTTGGAGGGTACTGGGGGTTCCAGGGCCATACCGCAGCAGGAAGCGGTGGTAGGGCTGGCGGTAGGCAAAGCCAGCGCGGCGCACGCGGACGTTCTCCAGCAGCCCCAGGTAGGAGACCTGGTGGCGACAGAGCTCCTCGTCGAAGAGCGCTGGTGACTTCTGGTCGTTGGGTTTGATGCAGCGCACGTAGTACGGCTCCTGCGGGGACAGGGTGGCACCCTGGTGGCACTGAGCACCCAGAAGGAGGGCACTGGGGGCCTCTGGGCATGCAGGGTGGGACAGCACTGGGCACGGGTGGCAAGGGGACAAGAGGGCTCTGGCTTGGGGACATGCCTGGCTGGCACAGGGACACCTTGGCTGGCTGGAGGCATGCCAGTCTGGCTCAAGGACATCTTGGCTGGCTCAAGTTGGTGCTAGGCTACCTTAAGGACATCACCAGCTAGATACACACCAGTCTAGCTCAAAGACATTTTGGTTGGCTGGGGACATGCCAGACTGGCATATGGACAGACCTGGCTGGCTCAGGAGCATGTCCTTGTGCCTCGGGGCCACGTCCAGCAGCCACAGGAACATACTAAGATGGGTTGGGGATGTGCCCAGTTGCCACTGGGAGATGTCAAGCTGGTGCAGGGACACTCCAGGCTGGCACAGGGATGTGCCTGGTTGTCCCTGCTCCCCTACCTTGGAGGCAAGGTTCTCCACCAAGGCCACAATGGAGTTCTTGAAGAGCGTGCCGGTGGTCAGCGGGCGCTTGGTGACCTCAGTGATGCTCTGCTCTCCATCAGGCCACATGGCACGCAGCACGGGGTCTGCGCTGGGGACAGAGTTGGAGTGGGGCTGGTGGCACTGGGTGTCCCACTCCCACCCCATGGTTGTGCCACCAGGCTCCCAGCTGTGTCCTCTGTGTTCCTAACCTGTTGTAGAAGAGCCTTTTGAAGTCCTGGAAAAGTGTGTCCTTGTTCTTGTCCAGAAAACCCTCCACCGAGTACCTGGGGGAGGGACAACACGTCTGGGGACTCCTCCAGCCACCCTGGGAATGTCCCTGGGGACACCCATGGAGGACAGGGGACTGTGGGATTCAGTGCTCCTGGAATACAGAGTCCCCTTGACCCTCTCCCCAGGGTATGGCATGTCCTACACAGTCTGTTCTGCTGCACGTGGCTGCTTGGGACCTCCCAGACCCCATGGACCTCAATGGTCTCCCATGGTCCTAAATGGCTTCATACAATCCCTCAAAGTCCCATGGTCAACCATCGCCCCATGGCCCTCCATGGCCTCAGGTGGCTCCCATGACCTCCCAAGGACCTCTCGTGATGCCTATAGTCCCAGGTGGCCACTCACACTCCCGTGGTCCCCACTGACACCTTCCCTTGTCTCTCATGGTTCCCTATGGCCCCTACAGCCCAATGGTCCCCCATGACCTCAAACCATCTCCCATGGCCCCTCAAGACTCCCCTCAATGCTCCCACGTGGTCACCCATGGTTCTCCAAGGCCCTGTGGTCAACCATAGACCTCAGTCGATCATAGACAACAGCCTACCACAGCCCCTCAGAAGCCCCAATGGCCACATGGTCCCAAGTGTTCCCCCAATAGCCTTCATGGCCTCTCAAAGTCCTCCATGGTGACCCACAGCCCCGTGGCCACCACATCCCTCCTCTGTCCCCGCCTCACGTCACATCTCCAGCGTAGTGCTTGATGCGGAAGTCCCGGTTGAACTCCATGGTCTTGTCTGTGGGGCAGAGCTGTGGGGCAGAGGGGTGTCAGCCCCCCTCCCATGGACCCCCCACTCCCTCCAGTCCCTCCCAGAAGCACCTTGCGGCTGCTGTAGTGGGGGTGGTGGCCAAGGCGGGCGTCCATGGAGGCCAGGAAGAGGGAGTCGGTGATGGTCCCCGCAGCCAGGCAGGCCTCATCCAGCAGCGCCAGGACACCACGGTGGGGCTGCTCCACCAGCTCCACGATGGGCTCATTGCTGAAGTACTCGATCTAGGGGAGGTCAGGGGCTAGGCACCCCCAAATTGCCCCCCCCCAATGCACCCTGATTCGCCCCTCCAGGTACCTCCAGTCTTGCTAAGGCAGGTGATGACCCCTCACAAGTACTCTCCAGGTCCCCTCAAACTGCTCATCCTCTGCCAAGCAACACCTCCACGTCCCTTCTTTGTCCCCCATGCCTTCCTGCTCTGCCAGATGATACTCCCCCACCATGTCCTCCTCATGTTCCCCCTGATCCCCCCCATGTTCTTCCAGGTAATGCCACCCACGTCCCTCAAGTTCTGCCAGGTATTACCTCCCCTCTCCCACTGTCCCTCCCCTGTCCCCTCACACCTCACTCTGCCAGGAGATGTGTCCCCATGTCACTCACACTCTGCCAGGTTATGCCCTCCCGCTGGTACTCGGCCTGCTCCTGACGCAGGATCAGATCGATGAAGAGCTGCTGCAGCTTCTCGTTGCAGTAGTTGATGCAGAATTGCTCGAAGCTGCAGGCAGGAGGTCAGCATAGTCACTGCACCCTGGCCCCCATCAGGTCCTCTGCCCACACCCTGAGCTGCACGGTCCTGCTGGCGTTCTCCTGTTCCTGTCACCTCCCTGTGTCCTTTATGGTCCTGTCTCCTTCCATATGTCCCTTGGGCATCCTAGTGCTCTACTTGTCTCTTCCAATCCCTGTTCCTTCCTTGAAGCCCTCCTGGATCTTTCAACCTTCACAGGTCACTTCCAAGCCCTGTCCATTCCATGATCCCTTCCTGGGTTCCATCCCCTCCTTAAGTCCATCCTGGGTCTTGTGTCACCTCCCTGTGTCCCTCTCAGGTCCTGTCCTCTCCATGTGTCCCTCAGGCATCTTCCTCCTGCTATATGCACCTCCCAGCTCCTGCCCCCCACCACGTGTCCCTCCCAAGTCCTGTCCCCTCCACGTGTCCTCTCCTGGGTCCTATCTGCTTCCCGGGTCCCTCCTGGGTCCTATCACCTCCGTGCATTCTCCTCAGGCTCTATTCCCTCCATGTGTTCCTCCTGGGCTCTGTCACTTCCTTCTGTCTCTCCTGGCTCCTGTTCCCTTCCTTGTGCCCATCCAGGTCCTGTCCCCCTCTAGGTGTCCCCCCTCCCCCCGGGCCAGGTCACCTGTTGGTGTCAAAGATCTCAAAGCCGTAGATGTCGAGGACGCCGATGACTGTGCTCCTGCCGTGCAGGCGAGCGTCATAGCCAGGGCTGGCAATGCTGGCGTTGATGCGGCCCACGATCCAGCAGAAGAGTCGCTCGTAGATGGCCTGGGGACAGAGACAGCGCTGAGCTAGGACTAGGGCAAGGGATTGTCCTCCTGGGCTGGGCACTGGGGAGGCCACAGCTGGAATCCTGGGCTCAGTTTTGGGCTCCTCACTCCAAGAAGGACCCAGAGAAGGGCAAGAAAGGTGGGGAAGGGTCTAGAGCACAAGTGTTGCGAGGAGCACCTGAGAGAACTGGCCTTGGTTAGCCTGGAGAAGAGGAGGCTCAGGGGAGACCTTCTCACTCTCTGCAGCTCCCTGAGAGGAGGCTGGAGCCAGGTGGGAGTTGGTCTTTTCTCCCAAGGAACAAGTGATAGGAGAAGAGGAAACAGCCTCATGTTGCACCAGGGGAGGTTTAGGTTGGATATAAGGAACAATTTCTTCCCCAGAAGGGTTGTCAAGGCCTGGCCCAGGCTGCCCAGAGTAGTGGTGGAGTCCCCATCCCTGGAGGGGTTTCCAAGCCCTGGAGATGTGGTGTTGAGGGCCATGGGTTAGTGGTGACCTGGCAGTGCTTGTTAATGGCTGGACTTGATGATCTGAGAAGTCTTTTCCAACTTTAATATTTCTCTATGATTCCCCGACAGGCTGGTGGGCACCCAAGGGTGCCGGGGGGGAATCCATCATCCCACATCCCCTCCTCACCTTGGCACAGGCATCCCGGGCGTAAGCAGCCTCCTTGGGGTTGTGCCCCTTCTCGATGAGCTCTCCTCCACCAGCTGCCACAGTGCGGGTCAGCAGTGCCTGGCGCAGGCTGTCTGGGGCCGTGGCTGTGAGCTCAGCCAGCGCCAGGATCTGCTCCATGTCCTCCACCGCTGCTGAGTCTCCCTCTGCCGTGAACTGGACATTGCCCTGGGGTGACCCCATCACAACGTGTTGGTGGCTGACAGCGGCAGGACACGCAGGAGACCCCTGGAAGGGGCTGGGGTATCCTAGCACTGGTCCCTCCCATACCCCAGGGCTGTACTGGTTTGTACTGGGCTGTTCTGGGCCATGCTGAGCTGTACTGGTTTGCCTGGGGTCGTACTGATGCAGAGGAATCATGCTGCTTTGCCCAGGACCATACTGGTCCACCTGGAAACATATTGGTGAGCAAGGGCCCATACTGGTGTGTAGGGTGGGGTGTGAAAGGCTTCCTGGAGCTGTACTGGTCTGTACTGGTCTGTACTAGTGTGGTAGGGCTGTACTGGTCTGTACTGGTGTGGTAGGGCTGTACTGGTGGGACTCTCACCAGGAGCAGGACGGTAGCCAGGATGCGGCGCAGGGATTCCACCTCCTGGGGGGAGAAGCCAATGGTGGCCATGGCCTCCTCCACCGCCCGGTAACTAGCCACGTCGTTGTTCCCACAGGCCTGGGGGGAACAAGGGGCAAGGTGAGGGGTGGGACTGCCTCAACCAGCCCCTCCCTGTTCCACCCAGCCCCTCCCAGCCACACCCCACTCACAGTGCTCCCCTGGGTGTAGCGGTAGGCGTTGGGGTCTTGTTGGAGGTGCAGTGATGTCAGCAGGGCTGGGGGCGCTCCCAGCAGCAACTGTGGGGGACAGGGTATGGAGGTCAGCATCCATAGAGGGACACACCTGGTCTGGGGTCCCCCCACCCTGAAGCATCTGATCGTGTCCCATCCCATCCATCCTGACCCAGCCTATCCCACCCTGTCCCATTCAACCCGTCCCATCCGCCCCATAGACCCATTTCATCCTGCCTTACCTTATCCATCCCAGCCTTCTCTCCCACCCCCATCTCATCAGATCCATCCTATCCATCCCATCTCATCCTAACCTTCTTATCCCATCCACCCCTTCCCCAACCAATCCCACAGATGCCATTCCAAACTTCTATGCCCTCTCACCCATCCCATAGATCCTACCCATCCCATTCCAACCTTCTCATCTCACCCTGCCCCACCACTGGCTCACCTGGTAGAAGGCATGGAAGTTTCTCTCCCCAGGCTGCTGCTGGAGGACTCGGGACTGGAGAAGGGAGCAGGGGCTGGGTGCTGGTGGAGCCCCATAGGACCAGCACCCACCCATCCACGGCCCCAACCATACCTTTTCCAGGAGGTAGTTGTGGATGTGGCCCCCAGTAGGGTCACCTTTGAAGTCGAAGTTGATGTCCATGTACTTGCCGAAGCGACTGGAGTTGTCGTTGCGTTTGGTCTTGGCATTGCCGAAGGCCTCCAGGACACAGTTAGACTTGAGCAGCACGTTCTTCACCCTGGGCAAGGCATGGCATGGCACAACACATGGCACCAAGGCATGGCACACCATGGCATGGGGCACCCTGGTGGGCCCACATCATCTCTACAGATATAGGACAGCCCTTGCTGCCTCACAACGTCCCTGTAGACATAGGGCAGCCCTGGACCACCCTACAGGCATGGGCACCCCCAGCCTCCCCACATCGTCCCTAGGGACACAGGACACCCTAGGACCACCCCACAAACATGGGGCACCCCGATCACCTCACACCACCCCTACAGCCATGGAGCACCCTGGTCCCTCCCACCCTACCCCTCCCCAGCCCCAGGCTGTCAGGTCCCTGGCCTGGGTGCCCCCGTACCCACGGGGTACCTACCTCTCGACCTCAGCGCGCTGGCTGGGGTTGGTGATGGCGGCGATGTACTGCATGATGTACTTGCTGGCCTCTGTCTTGCCCGCCCCGCTCTCGCCTGCCAGGGAGGGCAGGGGTCTGGAGCAGGGCACCCACCCCAGGGTGGCACCCACCCCAGGGTGCCCCCAACCCGAGGGTGCCCCCCACCCAAAGCACCACCCTACCCGAGATGACGATGCAGGTGTCTCTGGCGCGACGCTTCATGGCCTTGTAGGCGGCGTCAGCCAGGGCGTAGAGGTGCGGTGGCCGCTCGTAGAGTTCGCGCCCGCGGTAGCGCTCGATCACGGCTGGGCCGTAGAGAGGCAGCGCCCGGTAGGGGTTCACTGCCACCACCACCTCCCCGATGTAGGTGTAGATGTGGCCCTGTGAGAACCTGCCGTGGAGCAGGATGGTGCTGAGCTGTGGGGAAGGGTGGCACCCAGCTGGGTGCTGTGCTATGGGGTACCAGGGCACCACGAAGGGTGCTGTACCATTGGGTGGCCCCTTGTGGGGTGGTGATGTGCCACGGGGTGGCACTGTGGGGCAGAATGGTGCTGTGCTATGGGATGGCACTCTGCAGGGTGCAGTGCTCTGGGGCAGTATGGCACCCTGTGCCATGGGGTAGGATAGTGCTGTGCTGGAAGATGATACTTTGTGGGGTGCTGTTTCATGGGGTGGGATGACAACCTTCAGGGTGCTGTGCCGTGGGGCAGTGGGCCATCCTGTAGGGTGCTGTGCTGTGGGGCAGTGGGCCATCCTGTGGGGTGCTGCACCATGGGTTAAGATGGCTCTGTGGGGCTGAGTGGAACCATGCAGGGTGCCGTACCATGGGGTGGGAGCACACCCTGTGGGGTGCCGTGTCACAGGGTGGGGCAGCATCCTGTGGGGCAGAGTGACATCCTGTGGGGTGCCACGCCATGGGGTGACGCCCTGTGGAGTGCTGTGCCGTGGGGTATACCCAAGGCTGGGCAGCAGGATGCCACCCTGTGGGGCCTGGGCAGGGTGCTATGGGGCAAAGCACCACTTGCCCCACAGGCACTGTGGGGCTGGTGGGTGCTGCAGAGAAGAAGACACAAAGCTTCCTCCACCCTGCTCCATGGGGCAGAAGGTGCCTCAGTTTCCCCCCATGGCTGTTGGGCACCGCCCAGATGCTTCCGGGGCACCAGGTTTGGTGCGGCTTCCGCATCCCCTGATGGGATTTGGGGTCTCCCATCACTCTGATGCCATGTTCCAGTGGCCAACACGGCGATGGTGTAGCTCCTGCTCATCCCCAAACCCACCCAGAGGTGCTGAGGTGTCCCCTTGGGGTGCCCCCCACCCCGCAATGCCCCCTTCCCTGTACCGCAGCCGCAGGTTCTCCAGGAACTGCTCCATGGTCACCTCATCCAGGAGGACAAAATCGGCTTGGCCCAGTTCGGGACCCTCCAGCTCTGCCATCTCGCACCCACTTCCCCTCCCA